>CM053769.1:467925485-468015703 GCA_028658325.1 Potorous gilbertii | reverse complement strand
ATGAGGCCTCCCAAGGAGGTGTCTTGGGAGGCACCATAATATTGTGGCTCATAAAGAGCATAGATGTAATCACATTTCTACATAAAACTCTCCAGTTCCAGAGTTTGGCTAAGCTTCCTCACATTTGAGTTTGAAGTTTCTCTGTCTAATCCAAATGTAGTTCTAAATTTATTAACCTAAATTATCCCTAAATCTAATTCTAAATTCATTACCACTGAAGGGAAAACTTTCATGTTGTGAAACATTGAAGGGATCCAGGGGCAGAAGATGGAGGCCTAGGGCCAAATGCTTGAGCTTAGGCTGCAGTCCCCTGCCTCAGGATGACAGTGGAAGGAGAGTGTCATTGCCTAATCCATAGTCACTTTTCCCTGCTACTCCAAGTTTTGAGGTGAGCTTTTGGCCAGACTTCTCAGAATAGTCTCTTTTTTTAAATATAGGAAGACCAAAGATTTCATTTCTGATAAGAATGCTTAACAAAGGCAGGGATATAGGACAAAGGTCACCAGCCCCACCTAGCCTGTTTCAGTTTTGCTTGGGAGTGAGCTGCATGGCAACCTGGGCTATGACACAGCTGAAAGGAATGCTCTCAGCACTGGGGTTCTAGTCAGATACTTTTTAGTTTTGCTAAGCAGACTCTCTAAAATGCCCTAGTAACCCAGGGATATAATAGGAGCTAAAGACAGTTTAACAGATAGACTTCTCTGGAGTGGCTGGCTGGGGGCATGACTCACAAAAGAGCTAAGATGGGCCCTAGGGTTATTGAGTTAAAAAGCTAATAGATTTCCCTCTCCCCAGACCACATAATAATCTAAGACCTGTGGAAGAGAGTGACAGACTAGGTAATAGATCAGTACCCCCAGAGAGAGCCAAGTAGCAGAAAATTCTAGCTCAGCATAGAACAAATGAATTAATTAATCCCCATGTGAATGAATGAAAAAGCATTTGTTAAGTACTTACAGTGTCAAATGCTGGAGATACAGATATTTAAAAAAAAAAATGGTTCTTGGCCTCAGGGATCCTGCATTCTGGTAAGGGAAGACAATATATTTAGAGTAGCATGGCCAGGGAAAGAGATTGAAATGGGGAGAGAAGTGAGCCCGTACACCAGTGGCCAGCATGGCCCTTGTAGAGGGCTGGATTGCTAGATGAGATGGGAAAGTTCAGAGTATACAGCAGCCAGTAGATACCATAGGCTGACTGAGTTAGTTTGCACTCACTCAATAACTAAGAAACTTTCCCACTGACATTATCAGAAGTCATGAGTTGGTTTGCAGCATTGAGAATGTGAGTTGCTGTATGGACATGTAGGTGCATATATTATCTGGCTCTAATTCCTTGACCAATCATAAAAGAGTGTTAGAAAGACGGGGGTAGGGTATGAACAGAGGTCATGGCTGAGAAGGTGGGAAAATATCATGGGAGGCCTGACTCCACTAAGATAAGGCAAAATCCCCCCCTCTCATAGCTAAGGGACTCCAGTTTCCAGGGGAAGGGAGAGGAGCATGGGATAGGTATATGTAGACATCAGCTGCTTGAAAACGGTCTGGAAATTTTGATGAATTGCAAACTCAATATATAAATAATATCAAATAATATAAAAAGTGAACTCTGCATTAAGAAAAGAAAGATATGGTGTCCAGAAAAGAGGAGGTGATAGGACCTCCCCCAACCCCAAGTAAAGGGAGGAGGGGTTGTCAGTTAGGCAGAAAGTTCAGGAGAATATAGGTAAAATGGGTCTGGTGAGCATACACACATATGTAGTCAATGATTCGATCCTCACATGGAAGAGGCTGGAGAGCCTGCTTCTAGAAATCAATCAACAAACATTTATTAAGCACCTACTATGTGCTAGGCACTGTGCTAAACCCAAGATATCAAAAGAGGCAAAGAACAATCCCCATTCTCAAGGGGTTCATAATCTAAAGGAGGAGATGACATGCAAACAAATACTTAAAGCAAACTACGTACAGGATAAACTGGAAATAACTAACAGAGGGAAGCACTGAGATTGGGAAGGGTTGGCACCATGGAGGGGAATGACAGTCGCCCCTCCCTGATTTGGGGCACACACAGATATTCTCTGATTCTCTTTGTTCACCATGTGGTGAACACGTGTGCCATTGCCTGCCTGGGGAGATGAAACTGAGACCATTCAAAAGGCATTGACCTGCCGAGGTGAGGCTGGTCTCCATTCCTGCCTTGCTGCATTCCAGTGAAGACCCAGGAGCTGCTGAAAGTCCTCATAGGGCAGAGAGACCTCAAGCCTTTTGCTTCCTCCTAGGACTATCTTAATATGGTCTGCTGTTGTTTCTGTCTCCCTTGGGTCGCACTTTCCTATTTTAGGTGAAGCAGTATTGGAGCCAACTATAACCTTATGAGCTTTGGAATGTCAGGAGGCTGAGTCCTTTTTGGGTTTTATGTGCAACCAGCCCAGCATCAAGGCCCTGAGGGACTTGAGGAACCCAGCCCAGCTATAGCTTGGACAAGGACTCATCCAGCAGGTGAAATTGGTGAACCAATGCTATGTAGAAACCACTGTAAGACTGAGTCTCTTCCCAAGAACCAAACTGGTCTAGGGGATAATGTAGCCCCAGACCAATCTGTTGATAAGTAATTATGGCTTCTGTTCTTATTATGTCTTCACAGTAAATCCTTATGCAAAAGCTAAGTGATTGGACGTTGGCTCAGTGATGGACATTGGCTAATTGCTAGCATTAACAGTGGAAATAAAACACAGGGCTAGGGACTCTCCAAGTAGAGAAGAAATACCTTCATATCCTCAGAGGGTTTCTAAAACCCTGACGGGGCAAATGGGGCCAGTTTTGCTCTGGAGAGTAAAACCAGTGAAGTAGAAGACAGGTTCAGTTGGTCATTTTTGCCTTTGTAGTTCCAGCAACATGACCAAATGAAGAGAAAGCTGGCCTGGGAGCCAGTAGCACATAGGTTTAAGGACCACCTCTGCAACATCCTCACCCAGTGACCCTGAGTGAGTTTCCTTCCTCTCTCAGGACCAAGGCAAGGATTAGAGGCTATAGAAAACTTCTCTTGCAGTAAGACACCTACCTATATTGGTAGAGGGAATTTCCCCATCTGGGAGTTCTGTGGACTGGAGCTCCCACAGGTCTGATTCCTATTGTCACCCCAGTCCCAAACTTGGTACCTTGGACATGGTGGCTTTTTGTGGGTTAGGTCAGAAAAGACACACTGACAGATTTTTGAGTCCTTGAAGTATTAACCAGCCTCAGAGGCCTTCCACTAGAAGTAGTTTTTTGGAAAGGGGTCCCTGAAGGCCACACAGGAGAGACACCAATGACCAGAAATGATTCCTCATTGAGCAGATGCTCATCAGTGGTCACTTGGGGGTCAGTGGAGATACTGGGCCCTCCTCTCCAACTGGCTGCCTCTTGGATCCCAGTTTTCCAGCCTGAGTGGAAAGCACTGAGCCACACAATAGCAGCCCATAGAGACCTTGATGCAAGGGAAGCCAGTAGCATCTGATGGAAAGGTCAGGCCTGATTGGCCCCAGGTGCTCTTCCTTTCAGAGATGCTCTCTATGTAGCCAAGGCCACTACATGTGTCCAGGAGGTGACTTTTCCCAGGGACCAATGCATCCTCTTCGCTTTCCTTATCACAGCTGCTCAACCAAGCTGCTTTCACATGGCTAGAGGGCCCCTGTGAGTGTCGCCATCAGAAAAGATCCCTGTGAAATGTCACAAAAAAGGATAAGTGACTTGAAAACACCTTTGAAAAGAGAGATAAAGAAAAATAGCCCATTGTAAGTGATATTGGGTGGTGGGAGTTGGGAAGGCTTGAGTTCTCTGACACATAATAGTTGGGAGACCTAGGGCAAATTATTTAACTCTCAGACCATCAACTGAAGAAAAGGTGCAGACTTGTATTGACAAAGGGACTCTCCTCACTTGGGAGTTCCCCACACCAAGAAAACCACAGGTCTGGGTACTGGGCTGTAACCCTGCCTCTCTCAAAAGAAAAGATATGACTTTTAAGCCCATGACTGTTTTTCTTTTGGCACACTGAATATTTTCTAGAGCTTTATTGATGACAGTACACTGGGTGCTGGTATATTTTGTGCTGCCAAATTTAGGAGCACTGTTTTGTTTGCTTCCCAGAAAACTATGTTCTAGCATCTAAAGGAGAGTGGAAAATAGTCAGTCAATGAGTCAGTCAACAAGCATGTCTTAAGCACACACTTAAGCCAGGCACTATGCTAAGTGATGGGGATACAAAGAAAGGTCCCAGCTCATAAGTATCAGAATGGCCATTAAAACCCAGTTCCCTCTGAATCTGTCATAGGTCTAGATAGAATCCACCTCCCTGTTCCCTGCCCCTTAGAACGATGAAAAATGTAGATAAGCAACACCAATAGATGGGTGGCCATCTCTGACAGCGTATGTACCCAGAGTCCCTCAGCTCTCCTGGGAATAAGGTGCTCCCTCCACCCTTCTCCAAGGTCAAATTCCCATGATCAGTGTGGAGGGGACACCAGCATTTGATGGTGCTTGGGGATAACATGTTCTTGGCTTTGCCAAAAGTAAGATTAGTCTTTAAAGAGGAAATGCCTGAGTGACAGATCTCTGTGACAAAAATCCCTGGGGATGTCACTTTAGGAGGAGGACAACGTGGGAGCCACTCTTGTTTTCAAAGGAATCTGTTCTCCTGACAATCACCCTGGCTGCTAAAGAAACAAGAGTTTTCTCCTTGCCTGCCAGCTATCCTTCTGTCATTAAGAGGATGCTTGCTGTCCAGTACTAATGCCAATCTCCCCAGTGGGTTTCAGAAAACTATATTCATTCAGAAGACCTCATAATCCTGTAAACAGTCCCCTTGCTTGTTTTTAGGCGGTCATCCTCCTGAGCTGCTGAAGCATTGGAGGGGATTGGGGAGGAGAGGGACATAAACTTTGTGCTAGACCAAGAAGAACAAGGTGGGTTTTTCATTAGTGTCAACAATAAAGGCATTATTAGCCCCCCACCACCACTCCACTTTCTCTCCAGTGGGGTGATACAAATTTTCACAATAAAACCATGAAACACCAAAGGGGATTCCAAAGTCAGTATGACTGCTGTATACCAGTTAGTTTGGCATTGCCCAGTTCAAAACGTCACTGAGCTTGCTGTTCAGTTGTATCTGGCTTTTTATGACCCAATTTGGGATTTTCATGGCAAAGATATTGGAGTGATTTGCCATTTCCTTCTCCAGCTCATTTTACAGATAAGGAGATGGAGGCAATTAGAGTTAAGTAACTTGCCCAGGGTCACCCAGCTAGTGTCTGAGGCTGGATTTGAACTCACAAAGCTGAAGAGTCTTCCTGACTCCAGATCAGGCACTCTGTGCACTATGGTGCCACCTAGCTGCCAAGTTTACCAGAGGCTATTTCATGGCATGTACTCAAAGCTGGCTTCATATTTTTACCTCTATACGTCATTTTATCTCTGACCTCCATGTTTTTGCATAGACTTGTGTTGTCTCCAGTGGGGCTCACTCACTTGTTACCTGCCTTCAGAGTATCTCCCCAAGCCTTTCCGTTACCAGCTTACCATCTTTCCCTCTGGAAATCATTTTGATGATCTTGTAAACTCCTTGGGGGCAAGGGCTATTTTACCTTTCTTTTTGTATATCTGGGTCCACATTATGCCTTTCTAATGCCCTTCCCTCTCTTCCCACTTGTCTCCAATGAGGGAAGCTTCCATTGTCCTTTTAAGAAGTAGAATTTTTGACCAAGTGATTTAACACATTGACTGTGTCTGGCAGTGTATGCCTCATCTCCCACCCATAACTCACCACCTCTTTACTGAAAGGAGGGAGGCATATTTGATCTGTAGTTAAGACTATTACAATCCTTTCCATTGTTGTGGTCATTGTATCCCTATCTCCAACTCCAGTTCTGTCTGTGGCAGACAGAGGAGCGTTGTCTCCAGCCTCTTTCCAACCCTGTTTCCACTGTCTCTCAGGCTTCGACTTTCCCTTGAATTCCTAGATCCCAGGTTGTTCAACCAGCCTTCAATTTATTGGCCCTTGTTTCTTTCCTTGGTTTTTGCTGCCCCTCAAAGCGCTACCATCAGTCTTTCGGTAAGTGTAGGGTCTTGCTTTCCCTCAGGTTTTGACTTTTCTGAGGCTTTTTTCTCCCAGAAAGTCAATAAATTATAGAAACAACCTTGTAAACTCTTTAGGAAGAGAAGGGGTATGTTACACAATTAAACAGTGCCAGCTTCCCAGACATCAGGAAACAATGAGTGTGTGTTCAGGTACCTGAGAGAACATGGAAATGAAGGTGGGAGAATCCATCAAGTGGGACCAGTGAGTAGGCCATGAGCCACAGGACTGAGTGAGGAGCCTCTTCTTACTGGAGTTTCCTATGGCCCTCCTCTTCCCCATTTTTTGGTCAAAGACACAAATACTCTTCCAGTCACCCAGGTTAGAGCCTTAGAGGCACCTAAATTCTCTCCTCTCCCTTCCTGATCCCTGTCAGGGTTTGACAAGATTATGTCCATAACCTGATGCTTATGGAACTCATTTCCTGCTGTCTGCTCACCCTTGTCACCTATCACCTAGACTCGCACAGCATCCCCTTCATTGGTCTGTCTGACTCCTCTCACTCTTGTCACCTACCACTCAGACTCATGAGGCCCAAGGCATGAATCTGACCCCCAACACCTGCTCAAGAGGCTTCAGTGGCCCTCAGTTGTACTTAAGGATAAAGTAGAAACATCTGCCATCAGAAGCCCTTCCCAACCTGACTCCAGACCATTTTTCCAGAATCCTCCTCTATGTTTTCAGTTCCAACCAAACTTACTGTTTCCCATCTTCTGCCTGTGTGCCTTTGTCCAGGCTGTCCCTGATGCTGGGAGTACAGTCCCTCCTTAACCTGGCCAGATAAAATCCCTCCTTCTTTTGAAGCAAAGCTCAGATATTCTGCTGCCTGAAGCTTTTCCTCATCCTCTCTCTGCCCTGACCCACTTTGGGCACTCTCTCTGCCCAGAAATTATTTTATATTTTCTCTGTACTTATGAATCTGGTTGCATTTCATCTTCTCCTAATCACCTGCTAACTTCCTGACCTTGGCGCTAACTTCCTGACGCCAAGGTCTGCTTTAGCTTTTGCCTTTGTATCCCTAGCATAAACACAGAGCCTTGCAAATGGTAGATGTTCAACAATAACTTAATATTGTTGCTATAGTTCAGTCGTGTTCAATTCTCTGTGATCCACTTGAGGTTTTCTTGACAGAGATACCAGAGTGCTTTGCCATTTCCTTCTCCAGTTCATTTTACAGGTGAGGAAATTGAGGCAAAACGGGGGAAGTGACTTGCCTAGGGTCACATAGCTAGGAAGTGTCTGAGGCATATTTGAACTCATGAAGATGAGTCTTCCTGACTCTAGGCCCAGCACTCTCTCCACTGTACCACCCTGCTGCCCTCTTACTGAATTGAAGCCAAATAAGAGGAAAAAAGCAAACGTTAGTTGGTGTCAATTTACAGAATGACTCCCCTTTTCCCATCATGCCTGTGTGTTTGTACCTCTGTGACCCCTTCTGATCTATTTTTGCTGAGGGCCATGGGTATGCAAGAGAGTTGGGGCATGTCATGCAGATTTCATGATCACTTCCTCCTCACATGAACCCATTTTCACTTGTTTTCAAATTGGAGCCTCCCAGAAGAGTTTGAACTCCTGAAGGGCAGGGCTGCCTTATTGTCCTCTGGACTGAGATCTTAGGTTCAGTAGGCACTTAATAAATGCTCGTTGAATTGGATTGCAATTGGCATAGTGACATGGTAGCTACCAGGCATTCCCAATGTCGAAGGGATCCCAAGTCTGTCTATACTCAGAGGACTGATGATCTAGACAGCCTCCTTCCCCGAAGGCAGTCAGGCTAGAGAGTGATCTTGTGGCCAAGCCATGCAAGGACTGGGTGAAAGAGTTGGGTAAGTTTTGTGTGGAGAAAAAAATCTTAGGGCAGCTCAGAGACTCAGTCGACTGGCACTCTCCAAGTACTTAGGGAAGGGGACTTTGGCTCCTGGTTGGTGGCCTTTGCCTGGAGGTCCTGAATCAGAATGGTGAACTGTCTGTTGGCTATAGTGGGGATTTCTTCCTGCTAAGGGCTGGACTAGAACATTGACAAGGGTCCTTCCAACTCTGAGATTCTCTGATTGTTACCGCTATGGTCTGTTGTGGTTTCCCAAAAGGATGAATCAATTTTCAGTTCTATTAAAGCATGACTTTCTCTTGTATGTATCTAAATTTCACATGGAAGAAACACTTATTCAAGAAATCTACCACACTCCCTCTGTTCTCAATTCTATGTTTCATCAAAAGATTCTTTACTCCTGTCCAATTTCAGGAATGAGTTACTGGGTGATTCAGCGTGTCAATGCTTTGGAAAGACATCATCCCCGGAGATAACCTTGGAGGTCATTGACTCCAACTCCTAATTTTCTAGAGGGGACACTGAGGCACAGAGAGGCACATAGCTAGTAAGTGCTGCAGCTGGAATTCCAAAGGTGGAAAGTCCCAGAAATGTGTGTGTTTTTCTTTTGTTGCTGAAGAAGACCATGCCAGCAGAGAAATGATGACATGACTTGCACTTGACTTTGCTTTGAGGGAGAGCTGTGCAGGTCACCAGCCTCACTTCTCCTCCAGAAATAGCCTTGAATGGACCTACTGCTTGATTCATTCAGTTTTATTAATGCCAGAAATAATTTGACATTTGTGCTACTAATGAGAGGCTAGGATGAATCATGGAGTATTGGATCTAGAGTCTGGAAGACCTGAGTTCAAATCTTGCCCCTGACCTTTACTACATGTACAATCCTGGGCAAATCACTAAACTCTCTGAGCTTTTTTCCTCTGTAAAATGGGGATAATGATACCTGCACTACTCACTCTCAGGATTTCTGCGAAGAAACATTGAAGGGCTCAATAAAAGGGGTGCAGAAGAGTTCTGGCCTCTGGTTTTACGTGGGGAAATGGACATATCCTTGCCATTGCCACATTTCCTAATTCAGTTTCAGATATTATTTACTGTAACGTCAAGTATCTTGAGAGAATGCAGCAGACTGATTATTAGCAATTAACTCAATCTAAAAATCACCATTTTCACAATTAATGGAGCCGTGATCAGCTGCTCTAATTATAAACTCTGCACCAAAGACCAGTCTCACAAGAGACTATGGAGGCTCCTCGTTATTCAGGAATTCAAACTCCAAAGATTTTCCTGATGTTGGGAGAGACCAAGGAGCCAGCAGGGCATGATCCCTACCTAACTGCCAACTGGAGGCCTGGCAGGTGTGACATGATTAGCAGATTCTTCCAGCCCAACACAAGCCAAGAAGCCCCAGCATGGGGTCTACAAGCAGGAGACCTGGGCTCAAATCCCCAGCTCCATGGCATCTGAGGGAGTGACTCTGGGCAAGACACAACTCCCTGAGATGCCATTTACCTCCTAGGATAATATCAGGTGGAATCTTGGATCTTCTTCTTCTTGGGAAAATCATGTAGCCTTGCTTGGCCTTGGTTTCCCTCTCCATAAGCAGGGGAGGGGATTGCATAATCCTGAAGCACATCATAAGAGCAGAGCTTTAGAGCTAGAACTTTAGAGACTTCTAGTCTGACTCCTCTTTTCCTGCTCTTACAGAGGAGGAAACTGAGGGGTAGAGATGTTAAGCCACTTTCTCAAGGTCACGCAGGTCATGTGGTAGAGCTGGGATTTATATCTGGCTTCTCTGAGTCCCCAAATTATGATTAAGTATGTTTAGGTCATTCAAGTTGGCCACTGCACTAAGACTTGAGGGACACTTTGGACTCCTGGACCTGCCACTCAGGCTGACCATTGCCCTGCTCCAGGACTCAGTTTCCTCCATTGGGGTTTGACCAAATGATCTCCCTTACCAGATATAAGGGACCCAGGGTTCTTATAGTTCCAAATCTTACATCCCTCCACCTGGTGGTACCTGTGTTTTCCAGTTTCTAATGAAATAACATGAGACCTAAGACCTTGATTCAAATCCTCCCTCATACTTACCACTTTTGTGACTTTGGGCAATATTCCTCGGCCTCAGTTTCCTCCTCTGTAAAATGAGAGGATTATAAAAGATGGCCTTTGAAGTCTATGATGCAAGTAGAGATCCATATGTGAATCATGTAATTGTAGATTTTGAACTGGGAGGTACTTTAGTGATCATCTAGTCTGACTACCTTACTTTACAGATGAGGAAACTGAGGTCCAATTAAGTGACTTGCCCAAGGTCACAAGGTGATAAGTAGCCAGCTAGAACTGAACCTGGGTCCTTAGACTCTAAAGTTAGCTTTTGTTCACCATTTTCATTGCTGTCCTGGGGAGTATCAGTTCTTTGGTTTATAGGCAGATTCCTGCAGGCTCAGGCTTTGCTCCCTGGACTGTGGCTGCTGGGACTGAAACCCTGCCAAAGGCTGATGTTAGAAGCACTGCGGCAGAGGATGCATCAAAAGAGGAATGGTGTGGGGAGGGGAGGTGGCCAATTTTCCTTCTCTGCAGAGAGGAGGCTTTCTGCTTTCCTTGGTTTTTAGGGGTAAGAAGTGAAGTAGTCCCAGCAAGGGGGCAGCACTTCTCAATGGCCTTTGCGGGACTTTGGGTGATACTCAGGAGAAATCTGGCAAATGAGGAAATTGACCCAGTCTGGCATTTCCAGATGAATGGGAGCTTAGAAATTGTTTGGTCCTGCTCTCTTGTTTTAATAAAAATAATGCTTTGAAGCTTCACAGATATCAATCACCTCATGTGAAGCCCCAACACCCCTGGGTTAAGATTATTCTACTTTTATCTATGAGGAGATGGAGGCATCAGAAGGTCACATAGCTAGGCAGTGACTGAAACTAGATTTGAACCCAGGTCTTATGACTTCAAGTCCAATATGCCACCTGGCCTTTCCAAACTTACTGATGGGGATATTGGGACCCAGAAAATGCAAAGTAACAGAAAATTAAAAAGTCCAAGCTGGAAATGACCTAAGAGGTCATCTAGTCCGACAGTGACTGTACAGATGAAGAAATGGAAGTTTGGAGAGTTAAGTGGCCTGAGGTTCCATGGTTAGTCATGTGTGGAGTGAGGACTGGAACCCAGGGCCCTCAGCTTCCAGCATAATATTTTGATGGATCTCTCCAAGCTATATCCAAATACATATGGAAGGGTGCTGTTGGCATCCATATCTGAATGGAGCTGCTAGGGGCGCCATAGTGGAGAAAGCACTGGGTCTAGAGTCAGGAAGACCTGATCTGCCTCAGACGTTTACTACTGTGTGACGGTGGGCAAGTCACTCTACCCTGTTTGACTCAGTTTCCTTTTTTGTAAAATGAGTTAGTGAAGGAAATGGCAAACCATTCCAGTATCTTTGCTAGGAAAACCCCAAATGGACTCACATAGAATTGGACATAACTGAGACAAGTGAACAACAAATCTGTATCCCCAAGACTGTGGGGATATGTGGCTATGGTGCACTGATATTCATATGGTACTAGATGAGATATTTACAAAGGGCTCCATTATCTAATATGATCCTCAGAATAATCCACATAAACCATCAGCATGTCTATATATTACCAACAAAATCCAGCAGCAAGAGATAGAAAGAGAAATTCCATTTAAAATAGCTGTAGACAATATGAAAACTTGAGCCTACCTGCCAAGACAAATCTAGGAATTATATGAACATGATTATTAAACACTTTCTACACAAATACAATCAGATACAAACAATTGGAAAAATATCAATTGTTCATGGGTAGGCTGAGCGAATATAATAAAAATGACAATTCTACCTAAATTAATTTACTTATTCAGTGTCATTCCAATTAAACTACCAAAAAATATTTTATAGAACTAGAAAAAATAACACAAAATTCATCTAGAAGAACAAAAGATCAAAAATATCAAGGGAATTAAGGAAAAAAATTGCAAAGGAACATAGCCTAGCAATACCAGATCTCCAACTATATTATTACACAGTAATCATTAGAACTATCTAATACTAAGAAGTAGAGTGGTGGATCAGTGGAATAGATTAGGTTCACAAGACCATAGTAACATAGTATTTGAGAAAACCAAAGACCTCAGTCTCTGTGACAGCCTATTTGACAAAAACTACTGGGAAAACTGGAAAACAATATGGCAGAAACTATATATAGACAAACATCACATGATTTAGACATAAACAAATTAGAAGTGCAAGGGAAGAATTTATGACCAAACAAGAGAGAGACTACATTAAAAAATGTAAAATGGATAATTTTAATTTTATTAAATTAGAAAGTTTTTGCACAAATAAAACCAATGCAACCAAGATTAGGAGGAAAGTGGAAAGCTGGGAAACAATTTTGCACCAAGTATCCGATAAAGGCCTCATTTCTCAAATATATATGGAGAACTGAGTCAAATTTATAAGAATAAAAGTCATTCTCTAATTGATAAATGATTAAGGAATTTGAACAGGCAATTTTCAGATGAAGCAATTAAGGCTATTTATAGACATATGAAAAAATGTTCTAAATCACCATTGATTGGAAAAATGAAAATTAAAACAACTCTGAGGCACCACCTCACATCTATCAGATTGGCTTGTATGCTAGAAAAGGAAAATTATAAATGTGGGAAAGGATGTGGGAAAATTGGGGTACTGATGTACACTTGGGGGAGTTGTGAAATAATCCAAACATTCTGGAGAGCAATTTGGAACTATGTCATGGGCTATTGAACTGTGTATAACCTTTGATCCAATACTGTTAGGTCTGCATCCCAAAGAGATCATAAAAAAGTGAAAAGGACCAATATGTATAAAAATATTTATAGCAGCTCTTTTTGTGGTGGCAAAGAACTGGAAATTGAGGGAATATCCATCAAGTGGGGAATGGCTGAACAAGTTGTGGTATATGAATGTAATGGAACACTATTGTGCTATAAGAAATGATGAGCAGGCAAACTTCAGAAAAACCTGTAAAGATTATATGAACTGATGCAAAGTGAAATACACAGTAACAGCAACATTGTGTGATGATCAGCTTAAACAGACTTAGCTCTTCTCAGCAATATAATGATCCAAGACAACTCTAGAAGACTCATGATGGAAAGTGTTATGCACATCCAGGGAAAGAACTGATGAAGCCTGAGTGCAGATTGAAGCACACTATTGTCGCATTCTTTTTTGTTGTGGTTTTTCCTTTTGGTCAGTTTCTCTTTCGCAACATTGCTGATATGGAAATATCTTTTACATAATTGCACATATATAACCTATATCAAATTGCTTACTGTTTTAGGGAAGGGAAAGGGAAGGAGGGAGAAAAATTTGGAACTCAAAAACTTTTAAAAAATGAATATTAAAAACTGTCTTTGCATGTTAATTTGAAAAAAGAAAACTATTAAAAATGTGATCATCAGGAACAATCTTCTGATGCAGGTTTTATACCTGCCATTTCACCCTATTTTACAGATGGGGAAACTGAGACTCAGCAAAAGGAAGACTCTTCCATGGTTACAGGACTAGCAAGTGAGAGGCAGGTTCTAATTGTCAGTCCAAGTCATTCTAAGTTCTTCATTCTAAGTCCAGTGATCTGTCCACTCTACCATGCTCCCACAAGAAGCAGCTGCTATGATGAGGCTCTGCCATGCATTCTCTTCTCTAGAGGATCCCTTCTTGAATGTGAATAGAACAGTGGTCCAGATTTTCTCTTTTACAGGTTGGGCTTTTCATATCGTTAGACAGTAAGTTCCTTAAAAGTAGGAATGGTTTCATTTTTGTCTTGTTTGTTTTGTTTCCCAGTGCTCACCACATAGGAGACAGTAAATGCTTGTTGATTGACTGAATGATCTTGAATTTTCTTAAATGAAGGGCTCTTCTATTTTATAAAAGAAACCCTGATGAGACCTTAGATAGCACCCTCTATCTGAAACTGGAAGGCTCTTCAGAAGCAAACTAATCCAACCACTTAGCTCTGTAGAGGAGGAAATCCAAACTCAGAGAAGGAAAGGACTGGTCCAGGATCATGCCACAAGTGAATTGTGATTCAAACCCTGGTCTTCTGATTAGAGCCAGGGATTTTTCTACACATGACTCTCATGGTCTCCTATAACTACAAATTGTGGGGGAAATGAACAAAGAATTTTTTTCCATTGTCAGTTTTGGGCGACTAGCAGACAATGCCACAACTCTGGGGATTCTTATAAGGAATTTATTAATGTGAAACAACTTCCCATGCTGTATATCTTTCATCAGTAACTTGCTGACAAAAAGAAGTTAATGACTTCAGAAGATGACAAATAAGAGGATGCCCACCATAATACCAACCAAGAAACTTATAAAGATGATGATGATGGCAATAGTGAAAATGAAAAATGATAATGATGATGCCTATGGTTGGGCTGGTACCCTGGTCAGTATCTGCTCCTAAGAGGCAAAGAAACAGAGGAGACAGATTTCCATCTGACCCTACTTGCAACTGTCCTGATGATCAGCTCAAAATGGAAGATGATGATGATTTATGATCATTTATTTAATGATTATAAGACTAATAGAGAAAGGGAGGGGATCTGGGGTTTCATTAGGAATGTAGTTTCATTAGAAATTCCTGGATGAGGAGATTCTCTCTGCCATTGCTGGTTGGCACCTTGGCTGCCATTTAGAGAATTGCCTAGGTCAGTCAAGAAACAGTTATTGGGTGCCTCCTATGTGCCAGGTACTTTGCTAAGTGCTGGGGATATTTTTAGAAAAGGTAAAAGACAGTCCCTGTCTGCAAGGAGCTCACAGTCTACTGGGGAAGACAATATACAAACAACTATGTTCCAGCAAGTTATATACAAGATCAATTGGAAATAATCAACCAGAGGAAGATGTTAGAATTAAGTGGGATTAGGAAAAGTTTCCTGGAGAAGGTGGGCTTTTAGATGGGTCTTGAAGAAAGTCCAGGGCACCAAGAGGTGGAAAGATTGCCCAGAATCACAAAGCACTTTGTCTATCTTATCTCCTTTGAGGAGAGAGGAGGGAATGGCACCCTTTGGTGTTATAGTGCCACAAGAAGGCACAATACCCCGGAACAAACCAGAGATGGCATTGCTCTACCTGCTAGAAATGGTCTAGGGTATTACGACTGGGAAACCATGAGTATGTGGAGACAGGAACACTTTCATGATCGAACCAGAAACAGGTGTGCCCAGAACAGGTAAGGATTTCCTCCTGCTGCTTTATTGTTATTAGGGTTCTCTGCTCCAGTTCACACAATGGATAGCCAAACAGCAAAGGACAGTCATGGGAATAATTTCATTGCCAAGCCTAGGTTACACAAAGTTCAAGATGAAACAGAAGAATTTGGTTAGCATCCTGAAATAAGAACTGAATGGAAGAACATGATGCCTACAACTGATGCCAACAAAATACTTGAGGATTGGAGGGACCAGCAGTTGTGGAAGTGGCTGCAGTGGGCTAAGAGAGGTAGTCACTCAAGGGAAGATAGCTTCAGGGAGTGGGACTCCTCAAGAGATGTCAGCTATGGGCTTGAGAAAGTCAGGATCCATGGAGCTCATCAGAGAGCTACACCTAAGGGAAACTTCATGAGTCTTCCACAGAGGAGAAAAAGATTTCTAGGACCAGGACTAGGAATGTATTTTCTACACATATGCCTCAATACTATTGTGTTTTTGACTCTTCCCATGGATACTGTGTATATTTGTGGGAGGGTACCCCCCCAGGTTTTGGGAGTATTGTACTGTTTGTTATATACTTCTTAGCAAAAAGCTAATGCTTTTCTAAAAGCTATTGGAGTCACCTGGTTGATTGTTGATGGGGAGCACAGCAGTGGGGGCTCAGGAGCAGTAGTACTTGAACCATATCACCTCAGGGTTACTCCTAGAACTTTGAAATTGAGCAGTTATCAGCCACCTTCTAGATACTCAGCCTGTTGGTGTCAGTGAGGGTTGGGGCATGAGCCCAGAAGGTGTTTTACAATGCTTTCATATAATCTATTCCCTGGTTCCCCCATTAGAGGTAGGATCCTGTGCTAGTTAGACCATAGAGCAAGGCAATGTGGCGGTACTTAGATTCTTACATAGTGGAAACAAATTGAGGAGGAGGAAGATAAGGAAGACTACAATAAGAGCTCTTCTGGCTCAAAATCTCACGATCCTATGCCTTTGCTCACTCCAGTACCATACACCTGACAATAGTGGTGTTTAATAAATTCTAACTGACCCACTGGCCCTCTCTTATCATCCCTCATCTGCTAAAATCCCACCCTTTATTTAAGACATGATTCAAATGCCACCTCCCCCTGGAAGTCTGCCGTGATCTATGTCCTCCTCCCTTGCCTCTTGCCCCAGCTAGGAGGGCTCTTCCTATAACCTCTCCCACTTTGTACCTCTCTCATGTTATTTTCTTGGTGTTACATTGGAGGGGTGAGTGTGAGATAGATGTCTATACAATGATAGCTAATTCAGCTCAACTCAATAGATGCTCAGTTGATGTGAAAGTGAAAATGACCAGCCCTGGTACTCAGGGGTCTTGCAATGTATCAATAATGGAAGATGAGTCATTAGAAGAGGAGGAGGAGTCCATTAGTTCGAATTCTTTATATCATGACTAATGTAAAAATGTGTTCACTCTGAATGTCTAGAGCCTCTGTCAGATTGCACGCCATCTTGGGAGGGAGAGGGAGAAAATTTAAAACTCAAAATCTTATGGAAGTGAAGATTGAAAACTAAAACTAAATGAATTATATATTAAAAAAGAAAGAAGGAGGGGGGCTTCATGGGAGGGGAGATTTGGAGACTTTGTTGCGTGTGTCTGCTGAGTGAGGAGAAGAGAGGGAGATCTTTCAGGGGCAGGGACAGGGAAGGTGACCATGCATGACATGTGGTTGGTTTGAGGAGGACAGGGTGCCCCCAGAGTGGAATAATAATCACCATTGTTAGCATTTATTTACATAGCCTTTCCAGAGCACTTTACAAATCTCATCTCATTTGATACTCACAACAACCTGGGAGGTAGGTGTTATCTTGATACCCATTTTCCAGATGATTACCCTGAGACAGAGAAGTTAAGGGATTTGCCCAGGGTCATGTAGGTAGTGAGTGTCTGAGGCACGACTTCAATTAAAGTATTGAGATTCAAATCCAATTTTATCCACTGGGCCACCTAGCTCTGTGTCTAGTAGATAATAGAGTGTTGGGTCCTTCAGGCATAGGTGGTGGGGAGATAGTGTTGATTTTTCTCCTAAGCCTGCATCCCTCCCTCTTTCCTCACTACAAAATGAATGAGTGGCTCTGACAGGCAGCTTCTGAGACCTGGCTTTTAGAAGATGTTTCCTTAGGGCACAGTATGGAACAGTGGGAAGGGCATTGTCTATGGAGACAGATGACTTGGGTTCATGTCCTACCTCTGTCTTTGTTAAGTATGTGACTGTGGGCATATTGCTCATATTGTGGGATGCCCACATATATCCCGTATGTGGGCATATTTTCTGGGCCTCAGTTTCCTCATCTGTAAAAATGAGGAGAGTTGGAATAGATGGCTTCTGAGGTTCTCTTCAGCTTCTGATCTATGAACCCCTAAAGTGATGACTGCAGTTGGAATCCTGGCTCTCCCACTGATTATCTGGGAGACCTTGGGTAAATCATTGGATTCGGAGTCAGTCAGAGCTGAGTTTATATTCCAGGATTCAGGAACTTACTGGGTGTGTGATTCTGGGCAAGTCACTTCACTCTGGGCCTCAGTTTCCTCATCTTTAAAATAAGGGGCTGGACTCCTTTGGGTTGTAAACTTATGATCCCATGACAGGATGGCAATGCTGGCTGGCCTCCGCAGCACCTGTGTGACCTTGGGGAGGCCTGGAGGAGATGACTTCTGAGGTGTGTGTCATCTCCCAGTCTCTGATCCTATATTACAATCAACCAGTCCTGGGGAATCGATGGCAGCCATGTTGTGCCCATTTGATTCTGAGAGCACAAGGGGAGCCAGGAACAAGAGGCTTGGCCTGCACAGGGCCTGGAGAGGAATGTGACTGAGCTGGGAGAGGGGAACCTGGGTCTTAACCCTTTGTTGTGGCTCCCTGCTCATTTAATTACTGGGTTATTTATTAGGGAATTAACCTACAAGAATGAGCCCCCTCCCCGCTTCCCAGACAATGGGCTCCATTGTTTTCTGGGCTGTGTGTGTGCAGCTCCTGTGGACCTGGGAGAGCAAAGACCACTGGGAGAGAGCTGGACACATTGGGGCAGGCAGGCAGCCCGATCCCAGGGCAGCCCAGGGCAGCCCAGGCCAGGCCGTTAAAGATGCACATCTGGTTCCCGGGTGTGCAACGCTCCCAGGGGCTTTTGAAGGAATTTGAAGCTGAGGTCTGGAACAAGGCCCCTCTTTGTGAGAATCATTTTTATGTCTGCCAGCCTCAGTGGGCAGGATCCGACGCCCAATTAGCTGTTCTCGAAAAGACCTCCTCCAGGCAACAATTGGTCCTTGGCAATGACTAACTAACTATGCCAGGGGCCAATGGTGCACCCCCCCCCCCCAGTGAGAGCTTTCAGATGCAATTAATTATTATTTAATTATTAAATTAATTATTAATCAGCTGGCTATGCAAAGTTGGGCTTGCAGACGCTTGTTGGCACTGGGATGGCTGGGTAAAGGGAGGTCTGCCCACCCTCTAGGATGAGCTTTGCCAAGGAGAGGGGTGGACATGGGAACAGGAATGGAGCTTTTCAAGGTGGCCCAGCTCAACTGGGAGTTATGGTGGAAGACATGTGACTGTAGCAGAAAGAGGTCTTAGAGTGGGACCAGAAAAGGGCAGGAGCCTTGATTGTCTTCTCTGCTCTCATTTTCCTTGGGCAAGATGACCCCAGACACTCTGGGAGCCATGAGTGTTAACTTAAGTATGTTTACAGATAGTACCTTGAGTTCATTTTAATATTGAAATAATAGTCATAACAAAACATAATTTATTACTATCAATAAATAAGGTATTAATGAACATAAATGTTATTGATAACACTATTTAACAAAAATGAAATTATATTTGTAAGTGAGGCTAGATGATTTGTCACCTGATTCCTAGACATGTGGCAGGAGAAGGTTTTCTACCGTTGCCAAACTTCGTCTCTTCTCTCTCCACAGCATCTTTTTTTACCAACCCCCTCTCTCCACTTAACATTGCCCCATCTGAGTTCCAGCTCTCTTTGGACTCCTTTGGATGGCAGGAGCCTCCCAACCAGTCTCCTTGTTTCTAATCTCTCCCTTTCCTACCGATCTTCACCTTCCATTCCCATCTCTGCCCATTTGCACACAGTGCCCCTCATTCCTGACAGGCCCTCTCTCCTCACCATTTCTTCTAAGAATTCTTAACTTCCTTCAGGGCTCAGCTCAGACACTGCCTACTAAGTAAGACCTTTCCTGATTTCCCTCATGGTTAGTGCTCTCTCAGTCCTTAAATTCTCTGTCTTTCTTTAGTTGTGTGCACATTGCATGTCCCTGATAAAATGTAAGCTCCTCAAGGACATTGTCTTTGAGGGGACTTTCATGTCATCTTGGCTCTCCAGTTACTAGAGAAGAGCAGAAGTTACAGTAGGCACTGAATAACAATTTGACTAAAAACAGAATTGGCCATTGGTAGGTAGGAGGAAGGACAGAGGAGGCATTGGATGAAAAAGGCCAGTGACTTAAGGAAAGCCCCATTTCTGAAAGAAGTCAGGAGAACATGTGCTCACATCTGGGCTTGGTGATGGATGAGCTGGGTGACCAGGCTGTGGTATATCAGTAGTGATATCAGTAGTTAAAGATTTGCCTTCAAGAAATAGTTTTAATGCATCAACCAACTGGAATCAATCAGATCTATAAAGTGTGTACTATATATGTGCCAGGCACTGTACTAGGTCCTGAAGATGCCAGAACAAAGCAGAAAATAATTCTAACCCTTAAGAAGATTGTGTTCTGTTGGGTAGATGACAAGTACATTGCTAAATGTAGCTTCCCTTCTGGGCTCAGTCACCCAATACAAACTGCCCTGGCAGTTTGGGTTCTCAAAGAACAATGAATACTGCAGCCTTTGCTTGTAAGGGTTAAACCTGAGAGATCATGGCACCTAAGACTATTGTTCATGGGTCCCCATTCAGTGTGCCTCTCAATTGTAATCAGCTAGAAGTTCATTAGATTCTAAAAAGGGATACTTGCTGACAAGTTATAGTTATAAAACATCCCCTGCCCCCAAACTTAGGGGCAAACTCTCCCCTTATTTATACCCCTCGTAGAGCATAGGCACAGACCCAAAATACAAGGGAATGGGGCATATATATAGATAACACAGGTGATCAAGAGATATTTCCCAATTACTTGTTCCACTCATCCTTTCCTCTCTTCATGAGGGTCCCCTTAGATATAGTTCTCTATTGGGCATGGTCCCGTTCTCAAGTCTATAGCCAGGGGTCACAATCCCCAAATCTGCCATGTCTTCAGGGTAGGGGAGGTTTCTTTTCATTTCCATCTGTAGATGTAGCCTCCATTTTTAGTCACTCTAGCAGACTGAGCTACCAATTTCCATTATTGTTTGGACTTCTCTGATAACTCTCTTGCCAGTTGCCTGGGCACTCCCATCAGATGATGCTCATTCACCCATGATTAGGAAGCAATCAACACAAAAGTAAAACAGAGATATTGATTGATTAGGCAGGTGGGGGTAGTGGCCAGCCCTCCTACACCCAATAGTTCCAAACCATCCTCCTCACTTGAAAACTCTCAGGAAAGAGAGAGATGGCCCGTGCTCACCTTTTGTATGCATATTCAGTCTTGGCTCAGCCTCTCCTAACTCTTTTGTCCTTGTAGTTCCATGGCAGATTAGAAGACTTCAGCATCTCTTAGTACTGTCTGTCCCTGAGTCATCCTGGCTGAAAACCAACTACTCAAATCTCCGCCCAGATTGGAACAAGGCAAGGAACATTTGCACATGCTCTGAGTAAAGTCTTGAAAAGTTGAGCATGCTCTAAAGATAGCTGGGCCCCAATTAGCCAGCCCCCCTCCCAATTCCATAAATATAATTAGAATAAATACAAAGTAGTTAAATATACTAGGTATAAAGGGACAGACCACTAGCATTAGGGGTAATCAAGAAAGGCTTCTTATAGAAGTGAAGCTTAAGCTGTGTTTTGAAAGAAGAGAGTCACCATTCTGTGAGGGAGGGAGAGGATGTTGGGCCTGAGTGATGGTTTGGGCAAAGGCATGGAGGTGAGAAAGGAAATGACCTACATGAGGAACAGAGATGGCTTGTTGGGCAGTACCACATTGTACAAGGAGGATAAAGCTATAGAAAGTCAGGCCGCATGTGAAGGGCTTTCAAAAATCTAATAGGGGATTACATCATTAAGGACCACCATGATGGAAAAAGGAGGTGAGCCCCTCATGTAGCAAGAGTGAGAAACCCCACATGGGCAGCTTGAGGGCCTCATTTCACACAATTTTAAGAAATGCCTGTGTTGCTGTAAGGAGATTTCACAGCAAGACTCCTGCTTATGAGATCAGGATCCTTCAGTTAGCTTGGCATTTCATTTTGACTTTCAATGTATTAGGTTACCGCTCTGAAAATTGGGGATAACAATCCCTATACTGTTAACCTTATAAAGGTTGTGGATCTCAAAGAAAAAAATGGGCAGGGTATTTTGTAATCATCGGTAATAATGAGAACAACTCTCATTTCCATAGTGATTGAAGGACTGCAAAACATTTCACATATCTTATATCTTATGTGATGTCTACAATAGCCCTCAGTTGTGGGAACTGTTACTGGGTGAGAGATAGGAGACAAATCAGCAAAGCAGAACTAGAAAGGGCATTCATATGGGTGACAGGAGAGAACTGTGCCATGGAAGCCTCTAGGAGGAGAGGATGGTCTACAGTGCCAAAGACTGAAGAGAGATCAATGCACTAACAGCGACCTCTTTCCATCTCAAAGCATGTTCCTCAAAACAAGCCCTCGAAGGAAGTAATGATGCTGTTACTACAGGGTTGTTGTGGCTGTTGTTGTTTATGTTTCATAGATGAGGAAATGGTTGAAAAGTTAAGTGTACTTGTGAATGATCACCTAGTTAGTAAGTGTGAGAGTTGGGACTTGAACTCATATCTCTGACTCACAGTCCAGAGTTCTCCCCAAAGGAGTGAAGAGGAGCAGGGCAGAGAAAAGACCAACTGAGTTTGGCAGTTATGAAGTTGTTAGTCACATTGAAAAAGAGGAGCTTGACTCAAGTTGGTGGAGATAGAAGTCAATTTGTGCAGGGCTGAGCAGTGAGGGGGTGGCCAGCAAGGCACTGAAATTAGATCATTCCTAGAAAGAGTAGTTTGTTTATTTTTTTAGGGTGCTGATGGTGGTGGTGGAATCAGATCACTGCTTGAGGGACCAGCAGAGGCAAGGGCAATTTCTTTTTTTCTTTTGGATAGGAAAGACCTGAGCCTTGGGTCCAGTCTTTCACATACAGTATGGTTGACAGTACCTTGATTTACCTTTATAAGGATTTCATCTCCCAAATGACAGAGGAGTCAACAGGTGGAAATTTCATCCTGTAGCTGATTCTTGCCATCAGGTAGGTATAAGAATTCTGGGAACTTTGGGGGAGAAGTGACCACTCCTTCTTCAAGTTTGTGATAATAAAGAAGAGGAGAGCCAGGAGTGTCTAATCTATAACCTGGATTTGGGGAGAAAAGATGTCAAAGAATTCAGAGCAGGGATCGGTAGGATCCTATAGACTAAAGTTGTTTTTTTTTTATAAAGAGTTTTTGCTGTCTGTTGTCTTTGTATCACCTATGTTTCCCAATGTATCCCAAAGAGCCACTTTTCATAGCAAAAAGAAAAATGACTTTTTGTAACAAAACAATTTTTTGAAACAAAAAAACTTTTTAGAACAAAGAAAAGAAAGGAAAAAACTCATTCAACAAAACTAAGCAATATATAGTGAACTCATTACCTTGTCTCTCAAGTTTAATAAATGCTCTGAATCTTGTTTTCTATCATCTATCTTCTGACATATGCAGTATTCTACATCAACAGTCCTCTACTCTTGTAGAGAATTTAGGGGAGTTCATTTTCATACATCTGCTTTGGGGATGGGGTTGAGCCTTATAATTTTACAGCATTCAGTTTTCATTGAATTGTTCCTGTTCCTCTTATTTATATTGTTGTAGCTGTAATTATTATTGTATATTGTGGTTATGCTTATCTCACTTTGCATCTTCCCATGTTTCTCTGTACTTTCACCATTTCCTTAAGTGCAGTAATGCCCATCATATTCACGTATTACAACTTGCTTAAGCCATTCCCCACTCAATGGGCATCTACTTTGTTTCCATTTCTTCGCTACCACAGAAAGTGCTACAATAAAGATTTTCCTGTTTACATGGCTTTCTTTCTTGTTTTGAGCTTCTTGGGACATGCACCCAAAAGGATAGAATCTCTGAGTTAGGGTATGGATATCTTAGTCACTTTCCTAGCACAATTCCAATTGCTTCCATGAACTAAAATTCTACAAGAGTGTTTAGCCCAGGAAGCAGGAAGTGAGAGCTATCTTTGATATTGGAAAAGCTTTCCAGAGAAGGAGAGATTACACTTGCTCTCCTTGGACCCTGAAGGCAGAAAGAGGTTGCAAAAGTGCCAGTCTAGACTTCTTGTAGCCTCCAAACATTTATGGCTGTCCGAAGGTGCTATAGGCCACCTCTGAAGGCAGGAAGTGGTCTTCAAGCAGAGGGGGATTTCAGGAGTTCAGGGTGTTGGTGCTGATTTCAGGTGATGGTGAGGTTTATGGAGTCCTAGTCCTTGTAAGTGACTGAGCACTGGAGCATTGATTCTGAAGAGCCAAGTGGCCAACAAGCATTTATTAAATACCTCCCATATGTCAGACACTGGAGACATAAAGATAAAAAATGCAACAGTCCCTGATCTCAAGAAATTTATAGACAGTTCGTAAACATGTTGGTAAAGTATCCAATCCAAGGTAATTGGAGGAGCATGAGGGAGTTTGGTGAATGGTGGGGGGTTATTATACCAGAAAAGTCACAAACAGGAATATCAAAGTCCTTATAGATTCTAGCAGGGACTGGGGAGAAGAGCAAGGGCATCTACTATGTTTCAGAGGCAGAGGGAGAGCATGGCAGGCTCTCACCAGGATGGGATTGGTGGCTGGGAGTGGTGGCAGGAAATTCCATCCTAGATTACCTGGGAAATTTATAGAAAGAAAAGGCATTTACTTTGCATTATCCCAACTGCTTCTACATTGTGGAATCCTTCTGTGACACTGATCTATTTCTGCAGTGGTGGCAGAAGTAACCAGAGATGGCTGGGCATCAGAAATTATTGCCTGAATCACCATTACTTCTTGTGTGCTTCTTTGCAGAAATGGGGGCATGAAACCTCTGAGCAGCAATGGGCAAGAAAAAGAGATGCATGAATAGCTGCCCCCACCTATCCTCACCTGCAGCACACAAGCAGAAGAAGGGGTGGAGAGTATGAGACTAAGGAAATCAATTATAGTCTCCGATTGCATCAATTACTGCCAAATTATTAACTCCATCCACATGCAAAGTTTTCCAGAGATGCTCCCTACACATGAATTATAGCAATAATAAAGTTTCGATATTTTTCATTCGGCAATTAATCTTCGGGAACAGGAAACTTCATTTTATGTAGCTGGGGCTATAGATGTTCAACATTAATCAGAGTGCTGAGTGAGCACGGCCAGGGTTGGATCAGGGCCAGGGAGAGTGAAATACATGCACCCAATTTTGTGTAGTTCTCCCAAGCTAGAGGAGCTTGAGTAGGACAAGAGTGACCACACATCTATATAGTTCCATTCATGGTGCATCCGGAGGAAACGTGCTTTCTGTCTGCTTGGCCTGCACTGCTGGGCACAGTAGACTCAATGTTGGGAGTGGGGGGAGATGGGAAGTGGAGAAATCTGGGGAGGAAAACAGATGATCAGAGCAAGAGTTGATAAGCCCAGCCCAATAGTTATTAGAGTGGCAAAGCCATGGTGCTTAGGCACGAAGGAGTTTACGTTAAATTAAAAACCATAACTTATCTTTGAAGCACTGCATTTACCACATTGGAGGTTAAATATGGTTCAGAGCACTCTCAATTAAATTGTTCTTCGGAAAAGTATATTAAACATGATTTCCTGAAAAGTAACAGAGATCATGACTCTGTTGGCAAATTGATACTGTTGTTAAAAAATAGGAAATTTAGCAAGGACACCGCAGACGGGTGTATTTTCAGCAAGAACGAAGGCGGTGAAAGACCTTGCTCCTTAACTGGGGGTGGGGTTGAATGGTGGATGAAGTTTGAGTGGCTCAGGCAGCCAGGCCTCCACATCGGTCTGGGATCCCCTTCTCCCAAAGCCTCGAGGTAGACATCAAAGGGGAGCTTTACCCTTTAATTCCAAGGTGGTTTTAGTCATTTATGATCAATAGCGTTTGATGTTTTCATTGACCTTTGCATTTGTAGCTGTTGGATTTGCAAAGAGCAAAAGAGGTTCCTGCTTACAAGAGGTTAATTCCTCCCTCTGGCTGTTCTCCATTATAGCACTTTGGGGGCCATCCTCAGCCCCTAAAGACCTGGGAGTGTGGCCTTCCTTTTTACCCCTAAACTCTGCCCTTCTCTTCGAGGATGATATTCAATATTAGTCTTAATGCCTTTTCTAACACGGCAGCATCTCTAGTCACACCCTCCACCAAACTCTGCACCTCCAGCTAATTACCTTGTTCTACTTTCCATAGGTTTATCTTTACATGTTGCCTCCCTCAACGAGTTGTAAGCTTCTGAAAGGCAGGGGCTGCTTCATTTTGGATAGATCAGCTGACCAGGAGTCAGGAAGACTCATTTTTCTGAGTTCAAATCCAACCTCAGACACTTACTAGTTATATGACCCTGGGCAAGTCACTTAACCTTATTTACCCCAGTTTTTTCATCAGGAAAATGAGCTGGGGAAGGAAATGGCAAACGACTCCAGTATCCCCAAATGGGGTCACAGAGAGTCATACAAGACTGAAAGACAAATGAACAACAAAACCTAGCGTGGTGCCTGACACTTAGTAGGTACTTAATAAGTACTTTTTGATTCATTGATAGCTATCATTTGGCCCTGGGTCTGGTAGTGTGGTAGTGATCCCTCCTTCCCTGTGGCAGCCCTTTAAAAGCAAATAGAGTATCCAGTCCTTTTTAAGTCTTTTTGCGTAGTTCCTTGTGTATATAAAGTCTAAGGATTATTGTTTAATCTTGAACGTTGGTAAATGATTTTGATAAATGCTTCAGGATGATAACAAAATGAATGCTGACATTTACATGGTGCTTTCATCTTTGCAAAACATTTTACATATGTTACCTTATTTGAGCCTAACAACCCTGAAGGTTTTGTCATTTCATTTTACAGATGAGGAAACTAATGATCAGAGAAGTTAAATGACTTGTCTAGGGGCACACAAGTAGGTAGGATTTAAACTCCAACCTCCCTGACTTGAAGGCACTGTAGGAGACGAGCTGCCTCAGTAACTGATCAATTTCCCCACCTACTATTCTAAGTGCACCCAGGGAAATCAGCCACCTTCTTTCCATTCTGACCCTGTGCTGCCTTCTCTACTCCCCAGACGCCTCTCTCTACCAGACTGAAGCTTAGATCTTTTCTAGGTACTGGGAACAACGAGCCAGCCCTCCAAGCACTCCCAGAGAGTGGGGTGTCCAACTACAGTACAGTTGACCCAGAGAAGAGGGGAAGGCTTTACTGAGCATAGGAGAAGTGAGGGACTTATCTCTGCACTCAGGATGTGGCATGGTTTGCTGAAAACACTGAGTTAATCCCAGCCTGGCTATTTACTAACTATATAACCTTGGGAAATCACTTTCTAGGCCTCCATTCCATTATCTGTCTAACTGATCTCTCAGGTCCTTTTAACTCTAAATTTGTGATCAGGTGCCTGGACAGCTCCCAAAGTCCTGTCCAGGAAGTTCTTTTTAGGCAAATCCATTTCCTGGCTGAGGCCTCCCAGAGCCTGAACCACCCACATCAAATGCAGGGCTTGTCTCTGACTTGGACAGTCCTAACAAGCCTTGGTGCTGGCACGGGATGGTAGTCCCAATGTTGACCTGGTCCTTATATCTCGTGTGCAGGGCCTCTCAGTCAGTTCAATGAGAATTTAAACATAATTCGATTAACTCTGAGAGCTAGGGGGGCCAGTAGCAGGGGTGGGGCGGGGGGGGGATGTGTAGGAGGGGTGGGGAGGGAGGGGCTTGGGAGGAAAAAGGAGGTTGAATGCTCCACTCCAGTGAAGGATCCAAGCATGGCATGCCAGTCTTAAAAGGCCTACACAGAACCCCAAACAAAACTAGCTCCCATGCTCGCTAGCCTCCATACAACTCACTCCCTTTGCCTATGCTGGGGTGTTTTTTTCTCTTTTTGAATTTTTACCAGACAAGCACAGAGCGAAGACTTGACTCAATGCAGCAGAGTGAGGAAAAGCATTAGATTTAATGTCAGAGGATCTGCGTTCAAAGGAAGACTCTGTTTTTTTCTACCTGTGTGACCTTGGCAAAGTCATTCTCCTCTCACTTTCCTCATATGTAAAATGAGATCACTTCCTCACAATGAGATCTGTCCCAAAGTGGAGTGGGCTGTCCTGGGCATTAAGTCTGGAACGGAGGGTCTAGAGCTGGTCTAGGGAATAGAGGTCTACAAAGGTGAAGTTATTTCCCAAGGTGACTCCCTGGAGTCTTCTAGTATCTGCAGAGGTTGTAGAGCAGTTTTTGATTAGATCTGATTTGGACTCAATGCTTTAAGGCCCCTGAAGAGTTCAAAACTCTTAAGCTGCTGTCTGTGACTTCTATGGAAAGCCAACAGGGCTATATGAAGATGATGCCCCCAGGAACCTCAGAGAGGGAGACAGAGAGAGAGAGAGAGACAGACAGACAGAGAGACAGAGAGAGACAGAGACAGAGACACAGAGACACAGAGAGAGACAGAGACACAGAGAGATAGAAACACAGAGATAAAGAGAGGGACAGAAATAGAGAGACAGAGACAGATGGAGACAGAGAAACAGAGAGACAGATAAGAGACAAACAGATAGCCAGAGACCCACAGAGGGACTGAGTGACAGAGAGAGAGAAAGAGACAGACACACACACACACACAGATGGAGAGAGATAGACACAGAAGGAGAGAGACAGAGACATGTAGAGAGAGACAGAGAGGAGAAAATGAGAGAGGAGAGAATGTGAGAGAGAATGAGAGAGAGAATAAAAGAGACAGAGAAAGATAGGCAGAGATAGAGAAAAAGAGCTCTCCATTGCTGGCTGGATCCCCAGGATCCATCTGCCTTCTGTAAGGAAAGAGATTGGAAGATTTCCATGACCACAGGACAGGGTTGATTAACCCAGAACATTTGTGTGATCAGGTCTCTGAAGGGAAACACAGAGGATTCTGAAACATAGAAAACCCTGAAGGGGAAAAAATGAAGCTGAGAAGAGCCATGTAGCGTGGGAAATGACTTCTTGTTCCAAGGCTATTCGTCAGTGTCAGGAGTCAGGGAGAACTTTTCAGAGATCAGTTCCTCTGTGTAAGATAACTAGTGCAAAATAAGTGTGTGTATGTGGTGTCCTAACTGAGTACAGAAAGAGTCAAATAGATTTCAGGGAAAATTTTCATGACTCTGGAGCAAACCAAGTTGAAACCATTACAGGGATTGATTAATGGCTGGAGAGGAGCCAAGGTGCTTAACCAATTTAAAAGTTTATTCAGAAAAATGCTAGAAAGGGAGGGGATACTTTTTGGGGAGAATACCATGCGGATCTATACCCCACGCCATATAAATAGACATCACCTCAAAGAAAAATTTCCTTTTGTGACAATTATACACTTTACAAAAACCAATGGATATGAACATTTTCCTGTACAAAGAAGTGAAACAAGATTGTATATCAAACTCTGATTCTTCACCATATTCCATGTATTTCAGATTGAACATGATGGCTATATACTTGGTATCACAGGAGGTTAGGGCTGGAGGGGGCCTCAGAGGCTCTCTAGTCTGACCTCATTTAGTCACAGCTGAGGCCTGGAGGACAGCTCTGTTCCACACTAGAATCCAGGTATCTGGCTTCTCATCTGGTCCAGGATCTTCAGATATCGCTGGGTGATCTAAGGCAGCCATTTCCAACCATGCTGCCTGAACTCTAGTCATCCTTCTCTTCTCCATCCCAGTGGAACCTGGGCTCTGCCCCTGTGTCCCAGGCTCTGCTCCTGCGTCCAGAGCTCTGCTCCGTGGACTTTGCATGATTTTGAACAGCACCAAGTTATCATGCCACTTTGAGTCCACAGCAAACACTTATTAAGTACTTGTCAAGCTAAGCTTTTAAAATACAAAAAAAAGGCAAAACAAATGAACAAAATAACAATTCTTCCCTCCCCTTTGAAAAAACAAACAAAACAGTTCTGGTTTTCAAGGAGCTCACAGATGATTGGGGTAGAAAATGTACAAGCCACCAGTATGTATACAATCCATACAGGACACATTGGAGATAATCTTGGGGGCCAAAGCATGAACATTAAGAGAGATTGGGAAAGATTTCTTGGAGCTGGCACCTGAAGTTAGGGATGAGGGATGAGGAGGGAAAGAACTCCAGACATTGATACTGATTGACAGTGGGTAGAGTGAGTTTCCCTGCCTGGGAGGTTCTTATGCCAATGAAATTATAGG
The DNA here is from genome assembly GCA_028658325.1 of Potorous gilbertii. Lineage (NCBI taxonomy): Eukaryota > Metazoa > Chordata > Mammalia > Diprotodontia > Potoroidae > Potorous > Potorous gilbertii. Next base: position 467,985,965 of record CM053769.1, on the reverse strand, counting down.
TTGAGTACTTACCTTAAAAAAATTAGCCTTCATTTAAAAATTTTGAGTTCCAAATTCTATCCCTCTCTCCAGTTCCTACCCCATCAGTTGAGAAGGCAAGCAATATGATATTTCTTATACATTTGACGTCATGTAAAACATTTCTATATTAGCCATGTTGCAAAAAAAAAGTGAAAAAAGGTCTGTTTCAATCTGCATTCAGAGTTCATCAATTCTCTCTGAAGGTGGACTCCCATTATGGATCCTTTGGAACTTGGATCATTGTATTGTATTGATTGATTGTATTGATCAGCGCAGTTAAGTCTGTCACAGTTGGTCGTTGTCACAATGTTGCTTTTATTGTGTATTGTTTTCCTGGCTTTGCTCACATCACTCTGCATCAGTTCATGTTAATCTTCTCAGCTTTTTTTGAAACCATCCCCCCTCATCATTTCTTAGAGCACAATAGTATTCCATGACAATCATATACCGCAACTCGTTTGGTCATTACTCAATTCATAGGTATTCCTTCAATTTAAAGCTCTTTGCCACCACAGAAAGAACTGCTGTGAGTACTTTTGTACATATGGGTCTTACCCTTTTTTCTTTGATCTTTTTGAGATACAGAACTTTTTTTTTTTTAAACATTACTCTTACTTCCCAACTCTCCCCTTTTAACTGAGAAGCTGATAAGGAGAATGAGTGGAAACATTATCTATATCTTACAGTATATGCAGCATTCTGTATCTGTAGCCTACCCCCTCTTTATTAAAAGGAGTGAAGTCAGTTTCTTCATCAATCTGCTAGACTCAAGGTGATCACCACCATTTCCTCTAGACAGGTGTTTTTCTACAAGTCTGTGTGCACAGCTGACAAGCCCTCCTTTGCAAGGTGCCTTTTTTCCTGAGGAATTCTGTCTGGGTTGGGAGCACCTTGATTTCTGGATTCTTATTTGGTTAAATAACACATTAAGAATTGTTGTGATCCCATACTGAAGCTTCCCATATGGTTAATTGGAAATGTTCTCACCACTATTGCAGGCTGTAAAAACTAATGAGGTAGACAGAAAATTTATCAAATGCCACATTTAGAAATTAACTTATTGCTTAATGTCATACCTAGGATTAATGACAGTGCCATCATCTCAGGACAGAGCAGCTCTACAGTGGGCAGCTGGCTTGGTGGCCTGGGGGTCTTTCCTCTTTGTCAGCCAGTCAGATGGGCTCCTCTTTCTGCATCCCCTAACTTTGGATGATCCTGACCGTGACTGGAGTTTCGAAAGCCATATCATTCAAACATAATTTATCCATTCCATTCTACCCTCTGCTAAGCCTCTCAATTCTTCCTTTATAGCCATTGTCTCCCATCTGTTTTCTTCCTAATGATTTTTTCATGATCTCTCCCTTTATATACCCTTTCCCTCTGCAGAAGGCACATTGCTCTCTCCATCCTTAAGATACTTCGATATAGGGATACGAATTTAGAAGTGCAAGGGATTTTAAAGGTTATGTAGTCTGGCCACTTCATTTTACAGATGGGGAAATTGAGGTCCTTGAATGACTTTTCCAAGGTCATATAAGTAACAAACAGCGTAACCTGGATCATAGATAAAAATCTGATCAGAGATAAAAAACTGAAAAAAGACCTCAAGGGCTATCTAGCCCACCTCCTCCTTTTATGGATGGGGAATCTGAGATCCAACTACCTTAATGAAGTTCCTAAGGTCTTTCTTACAAATAGCAGAAAGCCTGTCCTGGGACACAGAAACATAGAGAACTAGAGCTAGAAAAGACCTTGAAGGTTTTTTAGTTCTAACTCTCATTTTACAGATGGGAAAACTGAGGTCCAGAGAGGTTAAGTAATTTGCCGAACAGATTTGGGACCAGAGGGTGGGATTTGAACCCAGGTGTCTTGACTCAGGATCCAGCATTTTTTCCACTCTCCCACTCCTGATCATTTCCGATACTTCCTGTAGCCCTACTTCCAGAGGGGCTTGGCAGCTCTGAAGAACAGCCCAGTGCATCTTCAAAACCCTTTATAACCTGCTCCTTCCCCCACTCTCACTTCTCCAGTCTTCTTACAGCCTTTTTCTCCTCCAGGTATTCTTGGGTCCAGTGATCCTGGTCTCCCAGCTGTTCCTCCCACCAGACCCTCTACCTCCCAACTCCGAGCATTTTCTCTGGCTGTGCCTCTTGACTGGTGTGTTCTTCCTCCTTAGTGCCACCTCCAGTTTTCCTACAAGCCCCAGATAAAATTTCCCCTCACCTCCACCCCAAAACCTTTCATGATTTTACTTGGTAACTAGCCTTTCTTGGACAATCTCCAATTTACCCAGGCTATAATTTTCAGGTTCTCTTCTCCCTTTAGATGGTGAACTCCTGAGGGTGGGCCTGGCTAATTTTTGTTTTGGCTTTTCATAGAAGGCACTGGATCACTGGACAGATCCTTGTTGACTGGTTGATGACTAACTGATGAGACATGTAGAGAGATGATTGACAGAGAGACTTCTGGGAGAAAGAAGCAGAAGTGGGGAAGAGTTAGGCAGAGATGAAGGAGGAAGAGGCAAGGTACAGAGTCAGAAATACAAATGGGAGAACCTGGAGCCATGTTGGGGAGGAGCAAGGTGATGCAGCCCTTTATTCCCAATACCTATACCCCAGAGGTTGCTAAAAGATTTCATCTCTCTCCAGGGTTTCCGAGCCCCCCTAACTCTTATGAATTCTATTGCAATTACTTCCTCAATTACTGTCGTACTTGCTTACTTTGATAAATATGTTCACTTATTATCCATGATTGACTTTTGTGTGATAAGAGTATGGTGGGGGAGGGGAAGTGCTGTTACCCTCCAGGTGTGGGGCAGAGTTACATTTGGCCCCTGCAGCAAGAAGAGAGAGGCTTTCTTTTTAACTTAATCTTCAGAGAAGAATCAGCCTCTTAGATTACAGAATGGAGTGGATGGAGATGATTCCAGTCTTGTACAATCCTCCAAGACAAGTCTTGTTGTTTTCAACATTCACTTTTGTAAGATTTTGAGTTTTAAATCTGGAGTTGAGATTCTACTCCAAGACTTCTGACTCTATGTCTTCCGATCCCAGATCCAGACTCTTCTCACTGCTCCTTTCTAGGAAAGTCAGGCCTTCTGAGGAGCACAGCATAATGGAGAGAGTGCTGGATCTCAAGTTAGAAAGACCTGGGTTCAAATCTTGCCTCAGACCTTTTTGTGTCTGTATGATACTGGATAAGCCCCAGTTTCTTATTTGTAAAAGGGAGTTATAATACAAAGTTGTTGTAACATATTTAGAATGTTTTGAAAAACTTAAAAGCAATGTAGAAATGTAAACTGTTGTTCAGTCACTTTTTAGTTGTAGCCAACTCATTGTGATCCCATTTGGGGTTTTCTTGGCAGATACTGAACTGGACCTCCATTTTCTTCTCCAGTCCATTTGACAAATGAGGAAACTGAGGCAAACAGGTTTAAGTGACTTTCCCAGGGTCACACAGTTAGTAAGTGTCTGAGGCCAATTTGAACTGAGGAAGATGAGTTTTCCTCACTCCAGGCCCAGTGCTCTACCCACTTCTGACACCTAGAAATGTAAGCTATCATTATCCATTCAGGTTATAGTCAGGTCTCTAGTCCTCCTAAACTGGAATTAGGGGACAGTTAGGGGACTCAGGAATGCAGGGTTCCAGGACCGTGTCAGGATTTGGGGATAAGGTAGGACTGGCCTGGGGTGATAAACCTTTCACAGTTTCCTGCTTCTCTATCAATATTGTTTTCCTTATTTGGCTCAACTGGCTTGATACCTCCTACCAACATTAGTGAGGGACCCATGATGTACCCAGCAAAGACCAAACACAACAAATCAAGAGTTTTGCCCCTTAGGGTGCTTAGATAATATTGGGAGAAATCAATGAACAGGGATGGGTGTATACAAAACATTTACAAGCACTTGGGCATGAGAGAAAACTGGTCACTCTCACTTAAGGGATCAGGAAAGGTCTCTTGGTGAACATGATTCATGAGCTGAGCCTTGAAGGGAGCTAGGGAATCGGGGAGGTAGGGGCAGGGAGGGAGAACGGTGTCAGGGGCAGCTGTACAAGGTGCAGAAGCAGGAAGGGAATAGCATATTTGGGGGACACAAATCAGGTCAATTTGTTTGTGACATAATAATTGTTATTTATTAGCATTGGTAAGAAAGGTGCCCATCCCAGAGCAATACTCTAATGAGCGTGGAGAGTCCATGTACCCCTTTTCAGGAAAGAATATTCCTGGTCACTAGTCAATCAGTAAACATTTAGTAAGTACCTACTATGTGCCAGGCACAGTATAAACACTGGGGATACAAAAAGAGGCCAAAGATAGTCCCTGCCCTCAGGGACCTCATAATCTAAAGGGAGACAACAAACAAACAAATATGTGCAAACAAGCTATGTGCAGGATAAATGGGGCACATTGTGTTCATCCTTCATTGCCAAAGAAGGTCAAGCCATCAGAGAAATGATGACATGACTTGCACTTGATTTTGTTTTCAGTGAAGGAGGGCTGTGCAGGTCACCAGCCTCACTTCTCCTCCATAATAAATATAAATTTAAAATATGGATAAATTGTATAAATAGGAAATACAGGGAAGGCAGTAGGATTAAGAGGGGCTGGAAAAAGGTTGCTATAGAAGATGGGTATTTCAATGGGTCTTGAAGGAAGTCAGAGAAGCCAGTAGACAGAAATGAGAGAGTTCCAGGCATGGGCACAGCCAAGGAAAATATCCAGAGTCAAGATAAGGAGTGTCTTGAACCAGCAAGGAGGTGTCATTGAATTGAAAAATACAAGTACAATGGGGAGTAAGAAGAAAGAAGCTTGGAAAGGTTGGGAGTGGGAGCTGGGTTATGAAGGGCTTTGATTACAAGTGAAATAGCATCTTATATTCGATCTTAGAGGAAATTGGAGGCCACTAGAATATATTAAATAAGAGAATGACATGGTCCGATCCACCTAAATGGAGGAGAGATTGGGGTGGGGAGAGATTTGAGGCACTATCGCAATAGTCCTAACTTGTGGAGACAGAGTGGCTGTGGTATCAGAGGAGAGATTTATTACAAAGAACTCTTAACCAAATGGAACCAGAATAAGGTTCTTCTAGTGTTCCTATTCAAAGATGGCACCATTCTAATGCCATCCAGTCCAGAGACACCACAGACTCTCAATGGCATCTACACTCATTGGACAGATATCAATCCAAACATTCACACTGAAAAGACAAAGTGGATGCAAAAAAAACCCCACTAGCATTCCTAGATGATGATGTGGCAGCACATTACGCTTGTCTGTCACTATGTATATGTTCATATCAGACAATGAGATGGGTTTGGAATTCATTCGGAGGGGTGTGGTCTCTTTTACTTTTGTCCTTGTATTTCCCTGGCATGTAGCACAATGTAGTCTATCACTTAGTGTGCACTTAATATAGGGTTCTTGGATAGAGGAATGGGAGTGGCCAAAGTAGAGAGGAAAAGAATACAAAGAATGGTCAGCATCTAAACAGGAAACTGCAGACATGAATGCAATATCCCTACAGAGGGGAATCTCCTGGAAGATAGAAATTGTTTCCAGTTTTCTCTTTGCATCCCTAGCTCTTAGCACAGTGTCTGGCAGTCAGTTAATCAACAATCACTTTAGTGCCTACTATGTGCCAGGCCCTTACTACATTAAGCCCTGGAGATACAAAGACAAAAATGTTCTGGGGCTTCTGTTCTAGCCTTGGGAGATAACATGCACATGTGTATATATATTTTATATATATATATATATATATATATATATATATAAAATGCATATAAAATATATACATTATAAATGTATTACATATATATGTACATATATGTGTACATATATATTTATATAGTTTTGGGGGAGTAGAGAAGGAGGGCCTGTCATCTGTCTGGTGAAAGGCTTCAGGTAGAGGGTGTTACTTAAGCTGAATCTTAAAGGGTACTAAAGATTCTAAGAGGCAATGGCTTTTCTCTATCATCAATCAATCAATATATCTGTTCTTTCATTTGTTTATTTATCACTCAGTGGGTGCTTAACAAATGCTTGTTGAGTCTGAGTTAATGAACTAGATTGTCTTGACAGAGAGTCACACTTAGGGCTGAAGGTGATAGGAAGGAACCCTGGCCTGACAGAGTTAGGGGACTTGGAATCTAGTCTCATTTTGCCATACCTGGGTGGTTTCAGCTCAGTGCTTTGTGCCTCAGAGTCCTTGCCTATAAAATGGGCACGTGAGGCATGCAGAGCATGGCAGAGTGGAGAGGGGATCGGGTTCTCTCCAGGGCTCCAGAAGACCTGGGTTCAAGTGCTGCCCCTGAAATACAGTGGTTGTGTGGTCCTGGGCAAATCACTTAACCTTCACACTCTGGCGGTTCTCCAAGACTCAGTTTCAGAGAAGCTGCTCATCTGTTTTCAAGGAGCTCACTACATCTGTGCAATTCCAATCTGAAAAAGACAAAAAGGGCCTAATGCTAGCTGCAAAGAAGTCCCACAGGGTCATGGTAAGGAGTCAGTGAGTGAGAGAAGGCAATGAACTCTAGTCAATGCTGAAGGCTGCTCCAAACCAGTTCTTCCCTCTGTCTTTTGTTTGGAGGACACTGGGAGTCCTGGAATTGGGATGAATAGAGCAGGTGGGAGAGGGTAATCTGGGGGGCCCACTGGTCAGTCACCAGAATCCCCACAGAAGACTGTGCAGGAGCTCAGCAGAGAATTTTGGTGGTCCTGAATCAGCCTTCTATGAACTCAGCCATTGACAGCCCAAGGACCTGAGCCATCATAGAGTCGGGACGTCCCCACAGTATTGCCCTGGCTTTATGCCATCCTACTTCCAGCCCATGGCAGATGAGCACAGGTGCGTAATCGTGTGTGCTGACCAAGGAGGACAATAAGACAGGAAGAGAGTGATGGACAATCCTGCTGAAGGCCTATCAGCCACCCAGAGCCAGGACTAAGATTGGAAACTACAAGCTTTTGGCTTCAGACAGACTCCCTACCCAGACTTCTGGGAGAAATGTTGCCCAAGTCACAGAATCCCAGACTCCCAGCATGTAGTCCTGTGCACTTTCCCCCAGTTCCCCTACGACATCCTTGATGAGTGGCCATCAATGAGGTGATGACTCTCTCCTGGGGTGGTCCATTCCTTTGACAGACAAGAGGCTTTTCTGGATGTTAAGTCAAAATTGACTTTCAGCTTCTAGCCCCTGCCCTCTGGGGCCACATGACAAACCCTTCAAATACTTGAGTATGGGGCAGCTAGGTGGCCCAGTGGACAGAGTGTCAGGCCTGGAGTCAGAAGATGCGAGTTCAAATCTGGCCTCAGACACTCACTAGCTGAGTGACCCTGGGTGTGACACCGGTTTGAGCTGGAGAAGGAAATGGCAAACCACTCCAGTATGTCTGCCAAGGAAACCCCAAATAGGGTCATGAAGAATTGGACACAGCTGAACAACAGACTGTTTCCCCACCAAGGCTTCCCTTCTCCAGCCTGGATTCAGGAAGGCCCATGTTCACTCAGTCCATCCTTCTATGACATGGATTTTAGACCCTTCCTCATACTGGTTGCCTTCCTCTGGATGTTCTTGGCTCATCTGTGGCACCTTGAAATGATTCTGAATGTATGAAAGCTAGAAGGAACCTGGGAACTTGCCTCACTTACAGGGAGGGAAACAGGCCTAGAGACAGAAAGTGATTTGCTTAAGGAATCGTAGCTAGTAGATTGCTGAGGTAGGATTCAAACTCAGAGCCCATGGATCCTGCAACAGGGACATTTTGAACCACTTCCTACTGACCCCCCAGAGAGACAGCGGATGGTGTTCCTCCACCCCTGATTCTGAAACCATGCTTCTCAATGCAGCCCTCTTGGCTTCCCTACTAAGCTACTGACTCACTGAGCTTGTGGGGCAGGAAGATGTCCAAATATCTTGTAAACAAACTGCTCCCTACCGGTGCCTTTCCCAGTTTGCATTTGTGTGATTGTCTTGAGTCCCTAATTTACTTTTATCTCCATTAAAACCCTCTACTGTAGATTCAACCCAAATGCTTCTCTGGATGTTGATGGACCCTGACTCTCACCCAGTCTGTTAGCTGGACCTCTCTGCTTTGCAATAAGGATCAATCAATCAGCAAACATTTATTAAGTCTGCCTGTGTTGCCTATCACTGTTCTAAGAGCTGAGGACAGGAAGAGTTTCTATTTTCCTCTACTGAAGACATTGATGAATGTAGGAGGTGTCCCCAGATCCCACTCCAGAGCTCAAGCTCCCCTCTGCTTCAGCTTGGACCAGGCTGGTCTTTGTGAGTATTGGTGTTGCCACAACCGGAGTGCTAAGAAAACACTCACCTGGCCACTGCTTGTCCGGGCTGGAAGTGGATGGGAACCACTCATTCACTGCTTTCCCGATAATATTGTCTTTGTCTCTTCTCTTTTTTCTCTGTAGGGCAGAAGTGTCAGGAGATAATAACATATTGATGAATAGAGAAAAGCAAAGGAAAAGATGGTTGAAAGCAGGGAATTTAGCGGTATTCTTCTGAAAAGGTTTTTAGCAGGAAATCCACAGTCATTTCCCACCAGTCTGCTCAAAACATCTGCCCCTTCCTTCTCTGCCCCACAAACAAAATACCTCCCTTCAACCCTGTAGATAAATGACTTGTTGGCAAGGAACTGAGTGCAGACTATGGGGGGAGTGGTTGGTGGAGAAGGGAGGTTGGGGAGGCGAGAAGGATGGGGTCATTGAAGAATCTGATGTCATCAGGTACTTCACCAGCAGGGCAGAGGGGACACTTTGAATGTCATTGAAAAGGACCTCATTTTCTGGAAACTTCACACCTGTGACTCTCTTTTCTTGAGGCCTCAAACTACAAGCAGAGCATCATAAATGTGCATGTGTCTATTCTCTCCTGTCTTATCCTGGCCAGAGGAAGCTCCAATGACATAGCCTATGGTGGAAAAAGGGAGGAGAGAAAGTCCTTTTCTCCTGCTGTTCTCTGGTAGCAGGAATGGAATTTGCCTTTACAAAGTCCTTCCAAGCTTAGAATCTTCAACTACAGAGCAGATAGTTATTTTAAAATATAGGTCCAAGGTTTGTGATCAGTTTGTTCCACCAATCTCCTAGCTTTCTTTCTTGACTGTATGGGAGGTTTGCACCTCATAAAGTCATCAAGGGGTGTACCTTAAAACCTAACCCTGTGGAGTTGACTGCATTAACTGTGATTACCTCAGTTAAGCCAGAGACAATTGCATCCCTTTTTTCTTGTTAAGTATCAGAGTTTGAAGAATTCAGGTCTTTTCTGATTCCAGATCCAGTAGCTTTTCCACTAACTGTCATGATGCCTTTCATATCTCTGAAGATTCTTATTAATATCTAGTGCAGAAGACCAAATGAACATATACGAGACACTTCAAGAACCACTAATACTAAGCTCTATGATTACTCAATTTAGCTCCACAAGATTTTGTTGAGATCTGCTTCTCCTCAGCACTTTGTGCCAGGGACCAGGGGAGACTGAAGATGAGTAAGACATGTTGTCTGTTCTCAGGTAGCTTCCAGACTTTTGGGCTTCAGTTAATTGAGAGACTTGGAATTTCATTGGCATGAGTGCTCCCTCCACTGTCCAGGTCACAATCCTTCTCTGCCTCAGTAAATCATTTTGTGAGCTACTGTGATCAAAGAAGTCATCCTTCTGAGGTCATCCTGGTGATGAGGCTCTCAGAACTTGGCCAGGATGCGCATTGGACAACAGGCATCCTATGCATGCTGGAAGAGAATCTTCATGGAGGAGGTAGGGCTTTGAAGGTTGAGTAATCAGTGAGACAGATTAATCTTGGCTTGAGAGTAGTAATGCAGTGCTCATCTAGATGACCCCCAGATTCCATGAATACAGCCCATCCTTGGGAAGAGAAATGAGATCTTTCACATTAGCTATGTGATAATATGGAAGTCACTTAGCCTCAGTTTCCTTATTTGTAAAAAGGAAGATATGGATTAGATTGTCTCTAAAGTCCTTTTTGTCTTTGTATAGCCAGCCTGTAGCATACTGACTGTAAATCTGGAGGCACTTAATAAATACTAGTTGATTATTGATTGATCTCAAGATTGATTGTAGCTTGAAGTCTGTGATCCTATCATCATATTATGCCTCATTGTCTCTGTACTGCTAAGACAATAGCATGGGAAAGGGCAGAGAACAGACACATTGGGAGTCCTTTCCCCAGCTGTTGCTATGAGGTGACCCTGTTCAGATCCATAGTCATTTATTGGAACTAGCAACCTTTTTTGTAACATAAAACTAGGTTTCCACCACTCATTAAAAATCCTTTTCTTGATGTAATTAGGTAGCTTTGAGAAGAGAATGTAAATCCTATGAACAAAGAAGGTGTATCCCCAAACCAATAGCCTCAGATACCTTGTGGGAAAGGGGAGACATGGATAACAGTGCCCCTCAAAAGTTGGGGAATGTCTGTTGAATTTAGGTGTGGGATAGAGCAGGTGTGGAGAATGGCAAAGAGCCAAGAATGTTTTCCTTTTATTTATTAGGATCCAGCAAACATTTATCAGGCACCTATTGCATGTAAGAGACTGGAATAGATTTGTTGTCTTTGGTATCAGGCATCAAAAGTCTGCTCTCTATCCTTACCACCTCTGCACCCACTCCACTGAGTCCAATAGCAGAAGGGGAGAAACTAGGGGAAGGGGAGTGGATGAGGAGGGGAGAAGCAGCAGAGAGGTACATCTAGACTTGCAGAAAGGAATACTTCTTAACAGTCACAGCTATTCCAAAAAAGAATGAATCTCTTATGGAGGTGGTGAGCTCCCTGTCATTGGAGGTCTTGACTGTCTGTTCACTTGTCAGAGATGTAGGGGTGGGAGGAGGAGTCCTGTTTAGGTATGGTTGGACTAGATGAAGGGCAGCATGCAATAGTGGTAGAGGGCAGCCTTGGAGCCAGGAAAGGGGTTCAAAACTGGATCTTGGCACACTCACTTCTTAGTCTGGGTGCAAGGGGAGGGATTCCACACTTCCACCTCAATCAATCAGGCCACCAACGCGTAGGACTTGGCTCTAAAAACGTGCAACTAAGATTGTTTACACCTTTTGTTTCCTTTAAAAGCTTCCTCTTGGTTCCTCTTGAATTGGGTCAAGAAGGAAATGGTGTGAATATTTAACCAATAAATTAAGCACACCTGTGGGGATTTAAATAGTACAGAAAAGTTCAGTCACAGTCTGGCCAAGCACTGAAGCAGCCCAATGGTAAAGAATTCCAGGTTCAAAAGTAATTTACTTAGAGGAGAAGAGAGAAAAGAGAATCTGTCTCTCTCTGTCTTTTGTCTTTGTTGCTTTTTCTTTCCTTTTCAATTAAACTGCTTGCCTTAGTGAGGATTGAGTAAGAACTTTTCTTTGGATTGCTCTCAACACATTGGCAGGAATCGTTATGGGAAATTTTGGGTGCTGTAGGGTAGACAGACCTACAGGAAATGTATGTCTGGATCTCAAGTGGAATCCCTATGTGTGTGAAAGTCATCCATGCAGACACTGGGACAACTCACAGAGGCAGCTAAGTGGTGCAGTGGAGAGAGCCCCAGTGCAGGAGTCAGGAAGACCTGAGTTCAAATCTCACCTCAGACACTTGACACTTACTACACTGTGTAACCTTGGGCAAGTCACTTAGCCCCAATTGCTTCATCCTGAGTTATCTCCAGTCATCCTGATGAATATCTGGTCATTGGCTTCAGATGGCTCTGGAGGAGAAGTGAGGCTGGTGACCTGCACAGCCCTCCCTCACTCAAAACAAAGTCAAATGCAAGTCATGTCATTATTTCTCTGATGGCATGGTCTTCTTTGGCAACGAAGGATGAACACACACACGCACATAGGGATAACTCACAAAAGAGAAACATGGAGTTTTGTTGAAATCTCTAGTTTGGAGGGTTCCTTCATGCTAAGAAGAAACATGGATGTGTTTTCACCCAAGACCATTTGACTTCTGTCTCTTAGAAAGATGAGTTTCCAGCTGATCTCAAGTCAATAGGCTGAGAGAGGACAGTAAACATACAGAGGATTTTGTAAAATGGTATTTATTTTTGTTACATTGTGTTGGCATGTGTTTGGAATTCTGAAAGAATCTGAGTTTCTGTATTGTTTGTGAATATGCCACATGGACTTTTCCTGAGACTAGTTAGTAGAAGGTGCTGGGAAAAGCTCAGGTAAAGGACAACGCTTGTACCTTCCCATCTCACATGAGAGCTCTCCAGAATGGAGCCTATGGGCATGGCCAGTAACAAATGTTCAACTGGAAGGAGTAGAAAATGATGGGGTGGACTGGGGGTGTGTGGTAAATGTATAACTGAGGGGAGAGTATCAGGGAAGGGACTCTAAGTTCCCACTTCAGTCAGCCAATCAATCAATTCAGGCATTGATAGACATGATTGGGTTTTCAAAATGTGTAAGCATTTTTGTACACCTGTGATTTCTTTAACAGGTTCAAACTCTTTTTTAATTGGGATAACCAATTGACAAGTATTGATTAAATATCTAGACAGCATAAATAGATTCTCTCTACTCACAAGAAGCTTACATTCAAATGAGGGAACCCAGTATACACATGCACACATAATACATATGTGTATATGCATATATGTATACACACAGAATAAATATGAAATGATTTAGTACAAATCTGTACAAAGGAGTTAGATACAAGGTAATTTGGGAGGGACAGCACTGGCAGTTGGGGGAAAATAGGAAAAAAAGAAAATTATAGGAAAAATAGGAAAAGCTTTAGAAAGATGATGGTGCTTGAACTGTGTCTCAGAGGAAAAAGGGGATTCTGTGAGATGGTGGGAAGGAAGGAAGACCTCAGTGAAACTAAATGTCAAACAGAAAAGTTTATATTTGATTCTGGAGATAATAGGAAGTCAGTGAAGTTTATTGAGTAGGGGAGTGACATCACCAGACTTTTCCTTTAAGAAAATAACTGACAGTGTGTAGAGGATGGGTTGGATTGAGGAGAACCAAGTGTGAAGAGCACTTGGGACACTGCTATTCCAGGTGATGAGGACCTGAACTAGGTTGGTAGTTATGGGATTGGAGAGAACTCAAGGGAAAGAATGAACCCTAAAGGCAGAGGGTTTGTCTATTGAAGGAGAAGAGAGGCTTGAAAGATGGAAGTTGGAGAATGAAAAGGATCATGTGTGAAGAGAAGGGGATGTTACTTAAAAAACTCCAAACAACTTGTTTAAAATTCAGTACTCTCAAGGCATCATGGGCAAGGATGAAGGTAACATTCAGCAAATCCCCGCCAGCCTGTCCTTCTCCCCAGTGTCCTGGGCACTGTTGTTGTCCAAGAAGGTCAGTTCTCACCAGCATGGATTTCCATATATGGAAGATAAAAACAGATTACCCTTGTTGTTTTCTTGCTGTCATCCCAAATAGCTCTGCAGTGTCATCAGAACCAGGCAGACAGTTTCCACAATGAGATCTAGAGACTCTGGTGTAGCTTCTTGTGATATATAAAGAGATTGATTGCATTCATCTTTCACTGTGACATCAATGGAATCTGCTCACAGAGCTTTGCTATCTCTCCATTCAGAACACTTTTTGCGACTGGAGGCTTTTAAGCATGGCATTTGGGCCAATTTTTCAAATATGCTACTATGATCAGCTTGTGGAGTCATTCCTCAATTTTCTGGAAATATTAAGGATATCTTAATTTTTATGAGATTTCTCCATGTGCACAAAATGTCAGGCAGTCTCTAAAGCTTGAAGAAAAAAAGAGAAGGGACTGGATTCTTCTCTTACCTCTGCATCTGGGGACATGTTTCCTAGTCCTTTCTTCTGTGACTTTGGAAATAGAAATGCCATATCTATGATGGTGTTTAACAAACTCAGCTGCTGGATGATGCTAAACATGTAAATAAGATATCATGCTATGATGGTTGGTTATGACAGACACTCTGCTGGATGACTGGTCAGACCATATGCCCTGAACATAAGAATGTGAGTAAAAGGCAGATTCTGCATTGTATTACTACTGTAGGAGGATGTACAGAGTTGAGGGAATCTCAGGGGAGTGGGTGAGTAGGGAGAAGCAGCGGAGAGATATATCTGGACTTCGAGGAAGGAAATTCTTCTTAACAATCACAGCTGTCCCAAAGAAGAATGAACCACTTAAAGAGGTGGTGAGTTCCCTGTCATTGGAGGTCTTGACTGTCTGAGATGTTGGGATGGGGGGAGGAGTTCTGTTTAGCTATGATTGGACTGGGCAGCATGGAGAAGTAGAGGGCAGTGTTGGAGTCAGAAAAGGGATTCAAAGCTGGATCTTGGTGTACTTACTTCTTAGTCTGGATGTGAGGGATATTGCAATATTCTATATTAACTGGTGTAGCTGGCATGCCCTGACTGTACTTGGGAATGTTCCACCTCATCACACTGCCTTTCCTGGCTTCTTTTAAGTCACAACTAAAGTCTCTCCTTCTACGGGAAACCTATTCCAACCCCTCTGAACTGTAGTGCCTTCCCTCTGTTAATTATTTCCTCTTTATACTGTTTAAAGTTTGTACATAAGTATTTGCTTGTTATCTCCCCCATTTGATTAGGAACTTTTTGAGGGCAGAATGTTTGCTTATTTTTGTATCCTCAGAGCTTAGCAGAGTGCCTGGCACATAGTAGATGCTTAATAAATGTTTTATGACTATTGACTACCTTGGTACTTCTCTGGGAGAGTAGGTTTAAAACTTAACCAAGTTCCTACATATCATATGGCTCATCAAGTCTACGTACAGATGAAGCATGAGTGCTGGATGAATGCAGGGTCCTGATCATTCCCATAGATGTCTCCTTGCTCCTTGGGCTGCTGATGCTGACTTGGCAGAAGTATTTGACCTAGACACTGACTCTGGGACCCCTGGGCTTGCTCTCCCAACCAACTTGGAGATGCCATTCCCTACACCTAGAATGGAGGAGGATGGATGAAGAAGCCAAGGAGACTCGCTTTCTAGGGGACTCTGTGACCTCAGAGGGCCTTTCTCTTTACTACATGAGCACTCACTGAACCCTGTGAGAAAGCCACCAAGCTTTTCCTGAAGCAAATGGAACAAAGAAGTTGCCAAAGCTGACTCAGGTCTTTTTGAAAATACCAACAGTTCAGGCCATCAATCAACTGATCAATAAACATTAATTAAGTGTATACTATGTGCCAGACATTGGGCTAGGGCACTGGGCTACATCTTATAAGGCTCCCCCCAACAACATAGCAGGCCAACCAGAACCAGTTATAGGATGTTTATGTGCTTCCCTGTGTCTCTAAAGTCCTTCCCTTGCACATTACCTCAATTCACCTGGAAGTAAGTTTTCTCAGGTTCTCCAAGTTGTATTAGTTGAGCAAACTGACATGATCGATGCATGTGCCAGATCCCTGCGCTACTGTTATTAGGAGAAGAAGGGCTCCATTGTTTGGCTCAAACATCCCTTTCTTCAGGAGGCCTTTCTCAGGGTCCCAGTGCTCCTTCCCGACTAAGGCCACCTTCCCCCTATCTGTATGTGTCTTATATATACCTATTTATGTACATATTATCTCTCCCATTGGAATATAAGCTTTTGAGGGCAGGGAATCTTTTTTTATTTGTACCTCCAATACTTAGCACAGTATCTAGAACATAGTAACCAATAATCAAATGTAAGTTAGCATGGGGTATAGAATTCCCTTGATGTTCTATACACACATATGCATATATGGGGATTGAATGTGCATATGTAATGTTGAGGGTGAATGAAGGTAATTCTAAGAACCCTCATGAATTGTAGCAATGAAATTAGGTTAAGAGGATTTCTTCAACTCTGTACATATGGTCATAGGAGCATCCCATGTAAGTACCAGTGAGGAATCTGATACAAGACTCCTACCATACATATGGAAGGTGTCTCTTTCTCCTAGTCCTTGGCTGACTTGAATGATGTCTGATTATTATACCTAAATACTTCAGATTCCCTTTTGGCTATTAATCTCTCTCTGTTTCCTGCTCCTTTATAAATCAGCTTTGAGCAGGTTAATGGATACTGTCCCAAAGTGACCCCAAAAGTTTTGTGCTTCCTTGAAGGGCTCAATGGAGACTCTGCTGCCTCCTGACCTCACTCTAGAGGCTGGGGGTGTGTCTTTCACTTTTCCCAAGACTATGCATCCTTCCCATCCTCTACCTGCACTAATAACATTAACCACATTAGGATTAGTGGCTGATATTCTATTTATATAACAAGAGGGATAAATGCTGGGGAGGTAAAGGATAGACATCAACAGTCTGTGGATATACACAGTGCTGGGAGCTGGCAATGGTAGTAGACAATTGGCTACTTTGGACTTCTTTCAAAGGGAGAAGACAGGACAGAAATACCAAGCCAGGGAGAAGGATGTGCTCCCTGTCAGGTAAAGAGTGGTTTGGTCCACTCACCAAGCCTGGTCCTGTTACTAGTGGTGGCAGCAACAACTTTCAGATTCTTTGTAGTGAAGAAAAAAAGTATAAACCTGGGGCCCCAACTCAAGGTGTTGACCCTGGAAGGATGATGTGATCTTAGAGGCCACACACACTGAACCCCAATTCTCAACTTGGCTTCTTGCCTTTGACTTTTTTTCTTATAGAAATTCCCATAATTTTAGTTCTCCAGCACCATTGATAGGCAGATTCTGGGGAAGGGTCTCTCATCTCCATGGCGATGGTGACAGAGAGTTATACAATCATTTATTAAGTGCTTACACTGAAAAGCAAAAAGAGTCTGGTCCTCAACGAGCTTACATTCTCATTGGAGAGGCAGCATGTGTTCAAATAAATATGTATAAGATATGTACAGAGGATATCGGAGATAACCTTCAAGAAGAAAGCCCTGGCAGTTTGGAATTGGGAAGTAAAAGTGATGGTTCTTGAAGGTCTTGAAGGAAGCCAAGGGTCTTTAGGAGCATAGGTGAGGAGGGAGGGCTTTCCAGGCAGGGGAGACAGCCTGGGCAGAAAAAAAGGTAGTTGAATGATGATGACAGTCATGACAATAATGAGAATGACAGACATCATCATCTAGGATCAATTCAGGTGCTGCCACCTCTGGGAAGGCTGGTTTCTGCTTTGCACTTTCTTGTCTTTCTATCTGTTGTATCACCTCTCCTGCACCCTTGAGTCCCCACCTCCAAGTAGCAGGTGAGCCCCTGGAGGGAAGGATTTTTTACTTTTTTGCTTTTTTATTCCCAATACAGAGATGGTGCTGAATAAATGACCATACAGTTTAAATTTGACCTTGAAGGGGATGAATTTTTTGGCGATGACAACTTGAGAAATAGTCTGCTAAGGCAGAGTGGACAACAGATTTGAGATTAATAGTGTTGGACAGAATACCCACAGCAACCAAATCATGGCTTCCTGAAGAATGGAAATGATGGTGGATGCCAGTGAGTTGCTCTTGCTTTATCTCTATTTTTGGGCAGATCCACCCTTGCCCACCTCCTTATGTGCTTATATTTCAGGGTCAATTGTTACTCAATAATAATGTGAGTCTACTGGGTCCCCTTTCTCCTCTGCCTAGATTATGAGTGATTGGGACACTAAGTAATCATTTTACTTTCTTTTTTCCCCCCATCAGCTGCTTGGGATCAAAGAAGATCAGAACTGCATCCCTTCTTTGAAACCAGGAAGACAATCAAGATGTTTCCAGTGGAGAAAAACACTTAGGTTTTAGTCCTGGCTGCCCCTAACTAGCTGGGATATCTTGAGTGAGTCACCTGGGCTTACCAAAGGTCATCTTACTCATCTATTGTGGGGGATCTGGGAGAGATGACTTCCACATTGGTGATACCAGCACATGGAGTCAAATTCTTAGACTCCCAATAGGGGAGTGGTGAGAGAGGAATAATAAGAAGGGCCTCACCTTCCTCACCAATAAAACAAGGGCCCAGGGAGGCCTCCTGCTAATCCTGATGCTTTAAGATGACTACGACCCTTCCCTGTTGTTTCATCCCACCTCACCCTAGCTCTCTCAGTGACTCACCACCATTTCTTGATTTGACAAACATGGACCACAGTAGAGATCCTCCTTTGGCTCCCAGAAGGTATTAGGTTGATTCCCCTGTGGAAGGCTTAGAAAAGCATTCCAGAGGATGAGAAAGCATGAAGAGGCTGTAATCTGCACTGTTAGGTAGAGGGCTCACAGATCCCTCTGTAAGTATTGGTGTGTTTCAGTGACCACTGGACTGGATAGGACCTAAAACATCATCTAGACCAACCAGAGACGGCTTCTGAGGCTGATGGTTCCTCATTTTGCAGAGGAGGAAGCTGAGTCACAGGGAGAAGCAATGACCAATCTGAAGTTCCATAGGAAGTATGAGAGCCAGGTTTAAAACCCTGGTCCTAGGACTCTGAATTGAGCACTCACTGCTCCCCCACTTCCATGCCTTGGTACTAGCTGCCATTCATACCTTTCCAGGCACTGGTTGGTTGAGGTCCCAGGAACTGGTGTCTTTGAATAATTCAATCTCTGTCCTTTCCCTGCCCTTAAATTTTGCCTTGAGTTCATTGCTCTGGAGCCACCTGTCTTCTTCAAAAGGGAAACAGTCCACCTTTATCAAGGAGAGGCTTTACAATAATTGCCTGAAAGGAGTAGACAAGAGCTGAGATGCCCATGAAGAGTTCTGAAGGCCAGAAGTTGGTAAAAGAAAGAAGCTTAGCTGCCAAAAGACCAGCAGAAGCATCCAGCTGTGAGACCAGAGGAAAACCAGCAAGGAGCAACCATGGAAGTGAGATTGGCTGAGAGCAATGTGTAGAGGAGACTAGATTTTGCCCAAGACCAATAGTAAACAGACCAGATGAATGGAGTCAGCCCACTAAGCCTTGTAGTGTCAGAGGTATGAGTATCTCCTGATCACATAGTCAGTCAATAAGCATTTATTAAGTGCCTACTGTTACTCTTATTATGGAATTTCATTAAAATATTTTGTTTTTGATTAATTATGTTGTCTGGTAAATATATTGATGGTGGCCCTTAAGCTATAGTTTTGTGTGAGTATGGACCCATGGAGTACCTCAAACCAGGGGTAGCTTGTTGGGGCTCCTTGTGAAAGGGAAGGAAACTCTAGATGTTACATACAGGTGAGGAATGGTGAGCTCAGAGGGGTATGTCATAGAACTTCTAAGGAGCAGAGGCAGGAGGGAGAACCCAGGTCTTTCCATGTGTCACCTTCTTCCTATATCATGCTACTCCCTGAGCCCTTAGTATTCTGAGTCAATATCATCTGAGATATCTTTGTAAAAGCATATCCCCGATTTCCCCAAGGGACACCAGCCTGTTTCTGTTTTAAATTGTGACTTCTTTTTGTTCTCCAGGAACAAATCTGGCCTCAAACTTACTAGCTCTGTGACTCTGGATAAATCACTTCACCCTATTTGCCTCAATTTCCTCATCTATAAAATGATCTGGAGAAGGAAATGGCAAACCACTCCAGTATCTTTGCCAAGAAAACCCCAAATGGGATCACAATGAGTCAGACACAACTGAAATGACTGAACAAGAACAAGATGTGTGTGTGTGTGTGTGTGTAACAAGGCTGGGATCTCAAGGAGAAAATAGGATTCCCTTGTGGCTGTAGGTGTCACAGTTCACTAGTGATTGGACAAAGCCCACCCCGCTTAGGCTTAAACTAAGAGTGACTAATGTTGGTCTAGTCTGGGGTCACTGCATCTTCCACAGTAGAGACCTGATCAGTAACAATGGGACTGGCTGGGCCAATGAGTGTGAGAGGCACGGAGAGGGCAAGGGCATTACCTTTGTGGTCTTCACACCCCCCTGGGCTGCTTGGTTGCTGCCACAGCAGCCACCTCTCCCCAGCATCGAAGCAAGTTGTGCAGCCCCGATCCCGGCTTCCTCATTAATATGCAAATGAGGCCTGCCAGTTGTGAGGTTAGAAGAAAGCTGTCTCGTGTTTATTGTGACAGGCTTAATGGATGTGTTTGGATTGTGCCTTCAGTGTGTTTTCAAGAACATGTCTTATCTTTGTTTAGGCAGTAAATCAAAAATGTAAACAACAATTCATTAGCATCTGTCAGAAGCTCAAAGCCACATTGTTAGGGCTGACAATCTTCCCAGAGGTGAAGAGAGAAAAAACTACCTCAGACTTATTGGAGCGCAGGTAGAGAGATCCCTTCTCCTCTGGCTGCTTGCTCTTCTGCTTGGGATGGGGATGGGGACTCCTTAGCTCTGTTCTCAGCAGAAGGGATAGACACTTTCTAGACTGAGAGTTGGAGGTGATCTGGGAGGTCAGATCTAGTTCAACCTGCTTCTTTTACAGGGAGGGAGACTGAGGTTCAGAGAGGGGAAGAGACTTGGACAAGGTCATATATCAATGGTAAGCTTAGAGTTTGAACCCCATGACTGTGTCTCCAGACCAAGTGCTCATTCTCACCCAGCTCTCAGAGAGAGAAGAAAATTTATTTGGACAGCTTGTTCCACTTGGACCCATCTAAGAATCCTCAATGTAATATACCTGGGGAGGTAGTATGGTTCAGTGGAAAGTGTCCCGAAATTGGAGTCATATGACCTGAATCCAAATTCCCTTCATTGCCTAATGACTTTTGCAAGTCATTTAATATTTATTTTTCCCAATTACTTGTAAAAACAATTTCTAACATTGGTTTTAAAAAAAAATTTGAGTTCCAAATTCTTTCCCTCTTTCCACTCCCTGACCTCAATGAGAAGGCAAGTAATTTGATATAGGTTATACATGGTTGATTATGTAAAACATATTTCCATGTTAATCATGTTGTGAAAGGAAACAGACCAGAAAACCCAAGAAAAATAGAGTAAAGGAAAAAATATTCCTCAGTCTGCTTTTAGACTCCATCGGTTCTTTCTCTGGAGGTGGGTAACATTTTTCATCTTAAGTCCTTTGGAATTGTCTTGGATCACTATATTACTGAGAACAGTTAAGTCATTCATAGTTCTTCCTTGAGCAGTATTTCTGATACTGTGTACAGGTCTCTGGTTCTGCTCTCTTCATTTTGTATCAGTTCAGGTAAGCCTTCCCAGGTTTTTCTGAAAGCATCCTGCTTGTCACTTCTTATACCCAATAGTATTCTATCACAACCATATACCACAACTTGTTCATTCATTTCCCAGTTGATGGGCATCCCCTCAATTTCCACTTCTTGGCTATCACAAAAAGAAGTGCTATAGATATTTTTGTACATATAGGTCCTTTTCTTTTCTTCTCTTAATCTTTTTGGGATACAGACCTAGCAGTGTTATTGTTGGATCAAAGGGTATGCACAGTTTTTTATAGCTCTTTGGCATAGTTCCAAATTGCTCTTCAGAGTGGTTGGATCAGTATACCACTTCACCAAGAGGGCATTAGTTATGGCAAGTCATTTAACATGTCTGATTCTCAGTTTGCCCATTTATAAAACGAGATGAATATCTCTTAGTTGCTCCCCAACTCTAACCTTCTGCATTCTAACTACCCTTTCAATTTAAATCCTAAAATTCTGCACTCCCTAGGACATTACATAATGAAAGTGGTCCTTAAGGCTTTCACACTGGTTTAACATTTGCAAAGTACTTTACCAATCTTGTTTTATTTCAGCCTTATGACAGCTTTGAGAGGTAGGTGTAACCTGTCTACTTCTCCCCCATTACATATGGGGAAACTAAAGCTTAGAAACGTTAAGGGACTTGTCCAAGGTCACACAGATAATACATGTCAGAAGTAGGTGTTTAGTCAACGTTTTGTTGAGCAAATGAAAAGAAAGGTATCAGGAAATACTTGCTCAGTCCCTCAAGGGAGCCATGATACAATCAGGGTGGGGCCTACAAGACCCTCCTCTTCTACAAGGTGACTCCACCCGCCCCATAATCACTAGCTGGTGGTTATTCTTCTCTCAAGGAGGCTCCTGGTGGTTGATCCAATGTCCTGATGGACTCTGCCAGACTTGGCTGAGGTCATCTTAATGTGCTCCTTTGTGAGGGATCTCAGAGATCTAGGATGGAGCTGAGATTAATGTGGAACACAAACTTTCTACAGTTTTGTTCCTTTCCCTTCTTCCCTCTCAGGGAGGCCCCCCCTCCCCTGCCCTCCGTCAGTAGACTCCTCAATGATTATGGCTTGTGTCTTGGGCCATGGACTGGGATAAGAGGATAAGGGTGAGAGGCTTTGATTTCAACCCTTGTTGAGGTTTGAGCTAAGAGCCCAGATGGGCGGACCCCACTTAGCGCCCACCCACTGCAATGTTGGATTCTTCCTTCAGCAAAAATTACATTGACAAAACTGTGCTTGAAACAGGAAGGCATAAAGACCTAGAAATTCTTAAAATAACAATCTTCCTCTCCTGGCCCCCATAAAGTGTGTATGTGTGTGTGTGTGTGTGTGTGTGGGGGGGCACTACACATCCCCAGAGGCTTGATTTAAAGCAATTAGGAATATGAGGAACATGGAGAGTAAAAATATTTATTCAGAAATCAGCGTCTATATTCTAAAAAGGGTTAGAAACTTTCTATCATGGTTAACAAGCCATCCCTCCCCCACAGAGGTGCATGTAAGCCAATAGATGAGGATCCAGGAGCCCAAGGAAGCCAAGCTCCTTCCTGTTGGAGGCAGGGTGTAGGGGAACTCCTTATGCTTTGTCTTCGTTTCCTTTGAATTTTGCGCAGGGTAGGTGCTTGACAAAAGTGAACTGAGCAAATGACTTTCTCACTGACTGGCAATCTGGGCCTGAGCTCCTCCCATTCTCTTCATAGAGTTGGCCACTTTGAATGACTCTAACTTCTTGTCTTCAGCTGTAGGCTATGACTCCCAACAGTCCCCCTGCCCTTGAGGCTCTCTTCTCTTTAGAGTGGACCACTCTTGTCTCCTTCTCTGGCCTAGGGTTCCAAAGCCATTTGTATATTTGGGGAAAGGCTAGAACCAGCTGATCAGCATCGAGTATCAGTCACTGACCCCCTCCTCCCAGCTTCTAAATTCTTTGAGGATAGAAGCTGTGTCTCCCTCTTTTACACTCCCCCCTCCCCCCCCCACCCCCAGCCTTGGTCTGGACCCAAACAAGCCAATGCTCATAAAAGCTGGTTGGTGAATCAACAAGTTTCCTGTTAAATATGCCAGCATCCCTTTTTGTGGGCCCCATGTAGCCTTACTCCCATCAAACCTTCTCTATCCTAAAGCTTTTCCTTTCGTGATCCTCCCCCCACGACACTGGGTCTCTTGGTCCCCTCTCCCAGGCTGGCTGCTCCATTCTCCCTAGACCCACAGGGTGAGGAGGAGGAATTGACATCCCCTTTGTTCCCCACAATCTCTCAGACTCTGCTCCCCTTCTCATCATCCCACAAACCCCGCTCCTCCTTTCAGGTTTGCTGGTCCTCTACAGATTCTGGTTGCCCTCCTCTGTGGACGTTCCCATCCCTCCTCCCCTACCTGAAGAGCTCACAGCCTCCTTCTCATCCTAAGTCTTGAATTTCTTTGAGCACCTTGGCTTCCCGGATCTCCAAAGTCTTCACCCTTTGGGACCTCTGGCTGCAGTTACCCTCACCCTGATGTGGGACTTGTCATCCCTTTCTGGGGACTCTGGAAATGGCTCCAGTCTTTTCTCCTCACCCTCTGCTGTGGTCTCCAGACAACCCCAGGAATAAAAGCACTGGGCTTTTTATAATCAAAAGCACTTTCCTTACCAGTTAATCTCCCCTGCCCTTTGGTTAACAAGGGAAAATATGGATTTGAACTGGGACAGAGAAATGCTTGTCATTCTTTCTATAGGCAAAAAATGTTTTAAAAATCAATATGTGTGTGAATAAAAGACTCTTAAAGACATAACTGGTAACATCTGCAGGTTTTGACCACACAGCGTGTGACTGAAGTGAGACTGAGCAGAATTCTGATGGGTTTGCAAAGAATAACGATGGTGTGGGGGGATGTTCTATTGATCCACAGAGCAGTTTAAAGGGTTGTTGGGTTTTTTAAGGGTTTTTTTAATTGCTTATAATTCTACCATGACAGATTCCATCCTGGAGGTGCAGATAGACACTTCATGTGGCTTTGCCTACTGTCTGAGCTTTTGCAAATGAAGAGATGGAAATGAGAAAGTCTCTGGTCCCTAAGCTCTCTTATTGGCTATAAATATTATAAATATAATATAAATATATATTATATAAATATATATAAATATAGCCATGTTACTGTCATTGTTATTAATAATATCCATAATACAATATTAATCCACACAGTATTAATGAAACACAGAGCTCATCAC
Organism: Potorous gilbertii; assembly: GCA_028658325.1. NCBI lineage: Eukaryota > Metazoa > Chordata > Mammalia > Diprotodontia > Potoroidae > Potorous > Potorous gilbertii. Next base: position 467,961,690 of record CM053769.1, on the reverse strand, counting down.
CCCTAGGGCAGAGATAGAAAGATGAATGCTTCACTGCCAAAAAAGGAGGATGAGCATTCATCTACACCGTTAGAATCCATGAAAAATAAGTCCCAAGTGTGCAGAAGGAGTAGGCGTTAACTTTACTGAGCCACAATAAAGATTGTAGGTCATTCACCAGCCAACCAAAATTTATTAACCTCCTGCTGTGTACCAGGGACGGTGCTAAGCCCTAGAGACACAAAGAAAGGCAAAAGAGAAATCTTTGTCCGAGGGAGATCTAAGTCCAGTGGGGAATACAACACACAGAGAGCGATGGACGTCCAAGATATAGTCATGGTAAACTGAAGATAATCTCACAGGGAAGGTTCTAGCATAAGGAAAGGCCTTTTGTCAAAGGAAGCCAGGGAATCCATGAGATGGAGAAGAGGGCGAGAGCATTCCAGGATGGGTAATAGCCAGTGAAAAGGCAGGAAAGGGGAAAGGAATAAGCATTGACCTTGTGCCTACTATGTGTCAGACATACTAAGTGCTTTTTACAAATAGTGTCTGATTTGATTCTCACAACAGTTCTGAAAAGTTATTTTATATTTGATGAAACTGAGACTGATGAAGGTTAAGTGACTTGTCTGAGGTTATGCAGTAAGTGTCTGAGGTTGGCTTTGACCTCAGGTCTTCCTGACTCCAGACCCAGTGCTCTGTACATTATGGTACCACTTGCTATCCTTAGGAGGGAGATGGGAGGTTTGTCATGGGAAAGAGTGCTGGATCTCAGAGGAAGTGGAGGGGTCAGATTATGGAGGGCTTAAAAGAGAATTTCCTGTTTGATACTGGAGATAACAGAGAACCCCTGAAGTTTACTAAATGGGGAGGGGGAACATGACATGGTTAGGCCTACGCTTTAAGAAGACTCATTTGATAGATGAGAGGAGAGTGGACTAGGTTAGGGAGAGACTAGGAGAGGTTAGGTTAGGGAGCTACTGGTCCAGGTGTGAGGTGATGAAAATATGCACCAGGGCTGTTGTAATATTAGAGGAGAGAAGAGGGCATGTAGGAGAGATGCCATGAAGGTGGAAATCACAGGCCTTGGCAACAGGTTGGATATGGGGATGAAAAAGGGAGAAATTAGGATGACATCTAGCATGTGAACCTGGGTGACTGGATGGGTGATGGTCCCCTTGAAAATAAAAAGGAAGTTAGAAAGAGAAGAGGGTTGGGGGGGGAGGGGAAAAATGAGTTCAGTTTTGGACATTGAATTGAAGAGTCTACTGGATATCCAGTTTAAGATATTTAAGAGGCAGATGGATGTATGAGGCTAGAATTCACGAGGGGGGTTAGGGCTGGATAAATAGAGCTGAGAATCATTAGCATAGCTATGGTAATGGAATCCATGGGAACTGATGAGGTTACCAAAGGAAGGATTATAGAGAGAGAAGAGCAGAGGACCTAGGCCAGAGCCTTAGGGGACACCCATACTTAGCAGGTATGACTTGGAAGAAGATCCAGCAAAGGAGCCTACGAGGTAGCAGTCAGATCATTGGGAGAAGAACCAAGAGAGAGCAATGCCATGAAACCCTAGAGACAAGAGGGGATCAAAGAGAAAAGGGGGATCAACCACATTCAAGGCTGCAGAGAGATAAAGGAGGTCAGGGTCTGAGAAAATGTCCTCAATTCGGTGAGCAAGATCTCACGGATGACTTTGGAGCTATTGCAGTAGAATGATGAGGTTCTGGTCAAAAGTCAGACTGTAGAGAGTGATGAAGAGAGAGAGATGACAGCCTTCCCAAGGAGTTTAGCATGAAAGGGAGGAGCAACATGGGACGGCAACCAGTAGGGATGGATGGAGGAAGGGAGGAATTTTGGGAAAGTAAGGAGAGATATGAGAATGTTGAGCAGAAAGTAAGGGAATCAGCCAGCAGGCAGGGAAAGACCAGAGATGCTAGAGGGGAAAATTGCTGAAAAAGATGGGAAGGAGTAGGCATGTCTAGAAGAGTTAGCACTGGCTGGGAGAAAAACCACATCTTCATGTGAGACGGGGCAAAGGAGGAGACAGTAGCGAGAGGCGTCCGAGTGATGGGAGATCAGGAGGAGAGAGGAAGGGGCTCTTCGCTAATGGCCCCCATTTTCACCCTCATATGAGGCAAGACTTTTAGTTGTGAGTGGGGAGGGGTGGCATGGGAGTTTTGAGAAGGAATAACTAGGTTTGGAAGAGTCACCGTGGGGAGTGGGACGATAAATTCCTGAGTGAGCTGTTAAAGAATTCCCTTGTAGGATTGCGGGCATTGTTGGGATGATACAGCATTTTCTCTAGCTTTGTTCTGCCACAGGTGGGTAGGACCAAAGGTGACTGGTGATGCCAGGGATCCAAAGCCATGAGGTGAGATGACTTACCCAGGTTTTTGAGTAGCAATTGTTGGAGTCAGAATTTGAATCTGGGTCTTCTTAACCCTATGTCCTGCCCCCTATTTATGCAGTCATGCCATCCCTCTGATAGACCAACCCAAAGTAGCAGAAGATCCAAGTGATGGAGATACTTAAATACACTCAAACTGAAACTGAACTAACCAGGGACAAAGCTCTCTTGGAAAGAATAGTTTGTCCGTTAATGTCAGTATCCTGAAAGCATTACTTTTGCCCCAAATTGGCAAGCACGTGATTTCCAGAGCAGTTAACCCCTTCAGATCAGACTCTGAGAGCCCTCATTATTTGTTCTAATGTTTAATTGTTACACCAGTGTTTAAGACTTCGTGCTCTGTGTTCCTAACACCTGTCTGAAGGGGCTTTAGGGGCACCTTAAACAGATGGAGGCTGATAGAGACAGATGAGAGAGAGCTTCAGTTGTCTTTATTCTTTTCCTGTGCTTTAGGCAGTGTGGTACAATGGCTAGCATTCTGGACTTGGAGTCGGAAGGACTGGGTTCAAATTATGCTTCTGATACTTGCTGGAAGGAGGGAGGGGCTGAAGGCAGCAAGTATTTATATGACTCTTACCATGTACTCGGCACTGGGTGAGCACCTGAATGGGGGCCTGAGGCAATGGCACAAGAGAAGAGGAGCTCCATCCCCTCCAGGGTGCCCCTAGAACCTTGAGGGGGAGAGAAACAGGCCTCCCTCTCAGAGAGGAAGCCCATATAACACTTGTTGCCAGCGTCCTACACTTTGCAAACTAAAGCAAAACATCCTCATTGAGCTATATTTTTGGTCTAGATTTGTGATTTTGTGGGTATAAGGAACTCCTGGTGAGGAAGTTCTGTTTGCTGATACAGATAGAACCTCTTCTGTTATCATCTTAGAGAGTTGCTTGCAGCACTGAAATGTGAGTGATCACATGCCAGGACTTGAATCCAGGTCTGCTAACTTTACAGCGGTCCCCTATACCCTATGCCATGCTGCTTCTTCAGTTCTATAGGTGTCATCATCATCATTAGGGCTCAGTCAAGACTTTCTTTTCTGGCTTATTCATACACAGTGACCTTTCCCCACCTCTACCTCCTTCTCACTGTTACCTACAATGTTTCCTGAGTAGATAGAGGCAAATGGGCTTTCCCTTTCCTTTATAGGATCCTAAACCTAGACCTGGAATCTAGAGATGGATCTTTGAGACCATCTAGACTAACCCACCCATTTTGCAAATAAAGAAACTGAGGCCCACAGTGACTTGCAAAAAGTCATACAGTAAAGACTAGGGCAGGACTTGAACCCAGGTCCTTTGACTTAGGAACCTGTGCCCTTTAAATTGTACCACTTAGGGTTTTGTCCTTTTTCTCTTCCCTTTCCTACCTTGACCTCCCTGCTGCATTTGTTGTTAGCTCTGCCTAGAATCCTCAGCAAACCTGGCTTAATCTGGGCATCTGTGTGCCCTCTCCTGAGGCAGATTATGAGACTGATGTTGATTAGAAGAAGCTGAAGGAGGTGGAGAGGCCAATCTCACTTGGCTGACAAGTGAGAGGAGAAAAAGCCTTGTCCCTTTCTTTTAAAGACTGGAAAGGATATCAGGGACCGTTTGTAAATATAGCTAATCCTCTCTGTCCTGCTCCTTAATTCCCAGCCTGAGCTTTCAGAGTTGGTGGTCCAGTAGTTAGGAAAGACCTACCCAAAAGGCCACCAGGGCTCATTCAGCCTAACTGCAAATCTTAGCTGCCAAAGAGCCAAGAGCTGAACTGACATCAACAGTAAATCATTTCTCCAGGAAGAGGGCAAGCCTTCCACTGGAAGGAAGACAGGGTTTTGGAGGGGATGGCCCCTCAGCACACCAGCTGGCTAATGAACAACTAACTGGCTTTATTCCCCCACTCCCCTTTTCAGTGCCCTGTTCCTACATGTAGAATGAAGGCAAAAATCAAAGGGAGAAATGTTGCCTTGAGATATGATTTCCATATTGGATAGATATTATTATACATGCCGTACCATGCCCTCCATTATCGTTCTGATTATACGTTCTTTTCATTTGCACTATTGAAACATTATCTACCACACATTCATTACATTAAGAGGAACTAGGGCCATTGACTGAAGATGAGTTGTAAGAAAGGATTTCTATTTTTTTGCAGACTGATATTTTGGGTGAGAACATTAAACAGCAAACATTATTTGTAAAGTTTTTTTTTTTTGTATTTACGTAAACGCTCTCAAAGAAGGAAATAACACTGATATTTCTAACAGACAGCAAAGCCTGCGGCTAGTCACAGTAAATGATTGCAATTTCAAATTCGTGTACTATTAGCAAGTCCTGATTACATTCTAAGTTATTCGAGAGAAAGGAAGTCAGAGAGATGGAACGGTGGAGGGAGCCAAGACATTTGGAGGGCACATCTTGGGCTCAGCACAAAAAGACAGACTGAAGGGTCCCATCTCATGGTGAGTAGGAGAGAAGGAAGGCGCCATGGTTGTATTGATCTTAAAAATAATTTACATCCAAGATACATTTTATTTGGTGCTTGACAGAATTACACAAGTCTCTCAACACTGTCAAAGTGTATGGTGAAGGTACTATAGGATTCTCTAAATGGGAGGGACTTTAGGGATCATTCAGTCTAATACCTTCCTAAAGCATGAATTCGCTTGAAAAGATCCAGTCACTGAATTTGGCTCAGAAAATGGAAATCCATTTAACTGATTCTTATGCATCTTATATTATATTCAACCCAATTCAATTCAGTGAACATTTATTAAATGTCTGCTATGTGTTAGGCACTAGGAGCAGGGGATATAGAAATAAAAATGTCCCTGTCCTCAAGAAATTTGTATTCTACAAAGGTGTGTGTGTGTATGTGTGTGTGTGTGTGTGTGTGTGTGGTGTGTGTGGTGGAGAATACAATATTTACACAAGTGTGCAAATACAGAGGATGTACAAAGTGACACAAGATTCCTTCAGAATGGAGAGAGGATTCATATCTGCAGGTATCAGAAAGAGTGAAGGTGGTACCTGAGTTGTACATTGAAAGTAAGCTTGAGATTCACCCAGTTAGAGATGAGCAGGAGCACCATCCCCACAGGGCAGACCAGAATGGTGGAGACAGAAGAGTTCAGTTTATCAACATGGTAAGTAATGGATTTGAACAAAGATGGAAATGCGGCTACAAATGGGTCAATATTTGCTAGAAGTGTGAATAAGATAATCTGCCAAAGATGTAGCCAGTGACACTGTGATTGTATAACATGACATGCTCAGAGTCAAGGGACCTGAGTTCAAATCCCGGCTGAGCTTTTTCCTGTAGAAGCGATACTGAGCGGATTGACAGATGTCCTCCTTTGTAGAATGAGTTGGGTTTGGACTAGTTGACCTCTAAGACCCTCCCAGCTCTACACCTATGATCTTGTCACTTAGTCACTTTTTTAAATTTGCTTTTTCTTCCTTTCACCTTAATGCCTGCCCCTAGCACTGGCTTAAAGCGTCTCTAGGGCAGGGCCAACACAAGGAGAATGAGTTTACCTTCCCACCTGCTACCCCTAAGATGGTCATGTGATGTTCAGGTTGCAGATCAGATTCCCAAGAGCCCTGTAATCATAATGAAAGTAATTATGGTTCTCCAGGGCTCTATGGGTCTGTGGTGTCTTCGATGCTGACACTCCCTCCAAGGATGCAGGTAGCACCTCATCTGTGCTTGCCCATCCAGGTCTTTCATAAATGTGCCCCAGGGAACCCACCCAATGTCCGAGGGGCCTTCCTGGGATGCTTTTGAAGTTGTGTGGACACCAAGAGGGCGGATGGGGGCTGCATTCCATTCTCTCTTAGTGTTAGAGGGGAATAACAAGGTTGCACAGAAGGAAGTTCCCTTGTTTCCTCACCTCTAGCTTTTTGTCTGTCCGAAATATGTGTTAAAGGAGCAGAAAGCTGATGCAGAGGGTGTGTCGTGATAATGGTAACTGCTCAAGCACATCCTTAAAAAGGCAGAGGGTACCTTCTTTCATAGCTTTAGGGATAGAAGGGACCTTGAAGGTCATCTAGTCTAACTCCTTGATTTCAGGTAGGGAGACTGAGGCCCAAGGAGAAGTGACTTGCCCAACATGGTATAGGTAATAAACTGAGTTTTGAAGCCAGGCCTTTTGGCTCAATCCTTACACCATGCTGCCCTTGTTTTATGATTCTGTGACCAGCCTTACAGGCAAATTGTCTGGTCCAAGTGAGGTTCTAAACAGAGCTCCAGAATCCCACAGGTTAAATTATATGTGTGATAGATGCAATCACCTAATGCTTCTAGGTCTTACTTCTCTATCTATAAAAAGAGTAGATGACTGGTGATGCACCTTTTAGTTCCAAACCTATGATCCAAATCACTTCACCTCTCTGGGTCTCAGTTTCCCCATCTGCAAAATGAAGGGTATCAGATTTGATGAATTCTGAGATCTTTTCTGGTTCTAAACCTATGATTGCAGAGACTTGTTCCATACTTCAATAGATCTCTGATTTTTTCAAAGGTGGATCATGAGCCTTCTATGCCTTGTTGCATCTCATTTCCACGAGCTACTTTGATGAAAAAAATTGCTCCTCATCAGCCAAGGTGTTAATGAGCCTTTTTGAACCTGCTGGACTCAAACTCAGAAGACAGAAGACTATTGGTTGGATCCGTGCTGCAGGCTGTGATCATCAGCTATAATATGAGGAGGAGGAAGACCCCAGGGAGGGCAGCCTTATGAAACAGAGATGCCATTTATAGGCACCTACATTTTGTTTCCTAGACTATTTTTATTCTTACGTGTGAGTTCCTTTTAAGAGTTCTTTAATTTGCCTGATAATGTAAAAATGAGGTTCAACTGAACCCCAATGGAACTAGATTTGCCATTTTGAAAGTTGATTTCCTTTGTCATTCATTCCAAGGCTGACAGATTTCCCCAGGAACCACCCAAATCCTCATGTCACCCCAACGGCACATCCCTGCTAAAAGTTAATTCTTCTTCTTCATTACATCAAAGACACTTAATTTTTTTTAGTGATTTACTCTTCTTAGCAATTATAGATGTGCTGATGAGAATGTCTCATATATTATACATAGCAGATTTTTTTTCCATAAGATTTATCCCCTGCTCTGGTTTAAAAGTCATTCTTTGTAAATTTTTATTCCTGCCTTTGTGACAGCATTGGGGGAATCTGGCCTGGCCTAGTGACTCTGTGGGACCATTAGAGTCTATTGTGTACACATATAATTAAGGAATTTCAAAGCCCAAATGATGGCCTTTGGGGCCCATAGCTCGGCAGTTATCATCTATCATGTCAGCCTGCAGAGCCTAGTCTGCGTTTGTTTGGGAAAGGAAATTAACATAGAAAAACTTTGCTTAAAATAATGCTAACATTTAAGATGGAGCACAGAGCAGGAAAAACAAGGAATGTGGGTAAAGGCAAAATTACATGTGTCAGTGAAGACAGACACCCTCCCAGCTTGGCTTTTATCACCTGTAAGTGCCTCAACCAAGCCGTTTAAGATGGGATTCCAGAGCTTTGGTTAAAAAGGATTTTATTGATGTTTTTTTTTTAAACTTTATGCTCAATTGTCTCTCTGCACACTCCCGTTATCCTCATTAAATTCTTCCTTGTAACAAAGAAAAATCATCAAGATCCACAAAAAAATCAGAATGTTTTACAGGAAAGGCAGCATCCAGCTGACTGGCCTCTACTGAAAAGAGGGAAGTGCATTTCGTCATCTATCCTTTGCAGCCGAGATTGGTCAATCCCCAGAGTCCAGCTGCCTTCGAGGGTGATAGTCCTCTACATGGTTATTGTTGATATTGTTAACATGGTCACCATTGTCCATGCTGCCTGCTTGAGACTTCTCACTTTACTCTACATCAGATCAGACAAGTCTACCCAAATATCTCTCAAGTTCTCAAATTTGTTATTTCTTACAGCTCAGTAGCATTCCATGACATTTATGTATCACACATAGCTGGTTTCTTTGTTCTCTAATTGATGTACTCAGGTTTTGTTTCCATTTTTTTTGCTGCTGTGAAAAGTTCTATTTTGGATTTTGGTGGTATCGAATGGTCCTTTCTGTCTGATCTTCTTGGGACATATATCCAGGAGGAAGATAACTGTGTCAAAGTGTATGAACAATTTAGTACCTTTTCTACAGCAGCTGGTTGGTGGAGTGGATAGAATGCTGGGCCTGGAGTCAGGATAATCCTAAGTTCAAATCTGGCCTCAGACATTAGCTGTACGATCTGGGGAAGTCACTTAACCCATGTTTGTCTCAGTTTCCTCTATCTGTAAAATGAAGATAAAAGTACCAATTTTCCAGGGTTGTTGCATCAAATGCAATAAAAATTGTAAAGTGCTCAATATGGGGCTTGGCACATAGTAGGTACTACATAAATGTTAACTCTGATGAAGATGATTATCTCACATGATTCCAGTTCTTTGTTCCCCAGTATGATTCCTACTTCTGAGTTGCTGTACTGGGAATATTATGAGTTCATGTTATCTAAATTCAATTGGGTCCTCACTGCACCAAGGCAGTCCTTTTATTCCTCACAAATTGACTCCCCATGTCTATGCTATGTGAGGAATATTAAGTCATTTTACTTGAGTTCCTGCTTCATCTCAAAACACCTTATCCTCAACAGTTATGCTCTTCTCCTTTCCCCAATTTCTGACAGTGAGGATGTCCTTCTTCTTGTCCATTTCTCCTGGATATTATCTCTTCTCTGGATTTCTTTTGTTTTGACACTGCTCTCTCCTGATTCTTCTCCTACCTGTCTACTCTATCTGAATTTCCTTTGCTGGCACACCATGGCTTTCTACATTTTTTCTTGGTTTCACCCCCTTCCATATTTTCCAGCAGATTGAAATCTTAATCATCTTTCTCATCCCTTTCTAGCGTCTACAGCTTTTCCCTATCTACTTCTTGCTTTCCCATTACCTTTAAACATACCCAACTCTTACCCATCCTTAAAAAGAATCACTAGACCCTACCATTGTCTCAAGCTATTGGCACATTTCTCATCCACTCTGCTAAACTCCTAGAAAAATCCATAAGCACATCACTTCTTTTGTTTCATTCTTTATCCCTTTGTGATCTAGCTTCTGACCTATATTCAACTGATCCTACTCTTTCCAAAATTCCCAATTTCTTAATTACCAAGTCTGACAGCCCATTTGCCATTCTCATCCTTCTTAACTTATCTGCTGCTTTTGACACTGTTGATCTCTCGTTCCTCCTGGATATCATCTCTTCTCATGCCTTTTTTTTTTTAATGTTGCTCTCTCCCAGCTCTCCTCACACCCATCTGGCCACTCTTTCTCAGTCTCCTTTGCTGATATGTCATCCACACCAAAAGACCTAATTCTGTTCTATCATAAGGTTCTGTACTAAGCCCTCTACTCTTCTCCTTCTACAATCTTTTGGGGTAACTTTTTGGTTACAAGCTCCCAGGGGGTCTAACCCCAATATCTACAGCAGCCTTCTCTTCAGTTCCAGGTTCTCCCCCAACTTCAGCCCCATATCAACAATTTCCTGTTGGATATTTCAAGCTGAAAGTACCAGAGACATCTCAAACTCACAATATCTAAACTGGCATTCATTCTCTTCCCTCCAAAGACCCCCTTCTTTCAAACTTCCCTGTTGCTCTCAAAGGCATAAATATTCTTCCAGGATCCACGTTTTAACCTTAGCTTAACATGGACCTTTCATTAATCTTCACCTCACACTTCCAACCAATTAGCCAATATTTCTTTTTACACTTCCTGCTGTCTCCTCATATCTGATACCTTCTCCCCACTCACTTATAGAACACTTTAGTTCAGGCCCTTGCTACTTTTCACTTAGATTGTTTCAACAGCCCCCTGATAGGTCTCCCAGTCTCCAATTTCTCCCTCCTTCAGTATTTCCTATTCACACTGCCAAAGCCATGTTCTTTAAGTGCAAATCTAATGAAGCACCTCATTCCACTAGTTCCAGGGACTCTCTATTGCTTCCAGGGTAATTCTGTGTATGTCCATCTCCATGGCATCAATATTTATAACTCTAAGTCATATATTCCCTTATTCTCCTACCCATTAGAATGTAAGCTCCTTGAGAGTATTATTTCATTCTTTGTCTTTGTATCAACAGCATCTGGGCAAGTGCCTACCACATAGCAGGCATTTAATAGATGCTTGTTGACTGATGGGTTGGACCAACTCTCAGCTTTATTCACAATAAATTATTAAGCTCCTCTCTCTTTCTAAAATGGACTATTTCATTTCATTTCTTCTTCAACTCCATTTTCCCCCCACAACTTTTTTCTATATGTGCCTTGTCTCTAAGTAGACATTCAGAATGGAAAGTGATGCCATGCTGAGATAACACACACTATTTTGCCCTCCAACAGGGCTGTTTTGTAATAATGTTATTAAGACTCTACCATAATACTATCAACCTTATTAGGCCAATTACTGGAAAGAATCCCATTTCAGTCCCCATTTTATTCCATCCTCACTTGTCTGTTAGTTAAGTAATTAATACAGAGTCTGGCATATAGTAAATACTTAGTAAATATTTGTTGATTGACTGAGTGTTCCAAGCATGGCTACTGCAGGGCCAGCTTGAATTTCACTCAGCTTTCTTCTTCCAAGAAGACTGGGTTTTATTTAATTACTCCCTGTGAGACCTTTGGCAAGTCATTCCCCTCTGTAGACTTCAACTTTCCTATATGTAAGGTAAGATGGTTAGCTTAAATTTCTAAGGTATCTTTTAGCTCCAAGTTTCATGATGTCAGTATTACTTTACCCTAATAACATTGTTTTACTTGACATTATATTTTCATGGAACCAGTTGGCAGAATTGGGTGATGTATACCCATGCTGGTGACTCTAGCCATGTTGGGGTATTAGAGTATCTTATGCTTTCTACAAATGCCGTGATTTATGGCTTCATTGGTGACATATTTTAGGAAGGGTATCAATCATCAGGATACAGTCCAGAAGAGGATGATAGGAAGGAGAAGGACCTTGAGATCCTGCCATGTGATGATTAACTTCTCTGTGAAGAAGTTGAATTAGATGACCCCTACTGGCTTTTCCAATTCTAAGTCTACTGTCTTTATGACCTATCAACTTGAAGAACCTGTGATTCTGTCATAGCTTTAGATTTTGGAGGACTATTCTCTTCCAAAACTACAATGTTGAAATCATGAAATATTTTTTTAACATATATAAATACTCATGGTGGGAAAGGTTTTATCACTTTTCACATCATTATCTTTTCCATAATGCCTTAACATTTATTAAATAGCAACAACCACTTTGTTCCAAAGATAGTGTAAATTCTGGTATATCCATTTTACAGATGAGGAAACTGAGACTTTGAAAGGTAAAATGATTTGCTCAGGGTCAAACAATTACTTAGTATCTGAGGAGGGAATTATAACTCAGTCCAGCAGTACTATGTTAGTTTTAAAAATAATAAAGTCTTCCCATGACCATGGACAGTATAACTCAACACTTCCACGGGGATTACTCAGTTTTATGGTTCACATGATGTGAAAGAAGCTGAGCTAATTTATACAAGGGGGCAGGAGAGGGCGGGGTGAAGCTGGGGGAGGAATTTTGAATGTGACTGAAAGAATGCTACAGAAAGATATGATCAATAAAAATAATCTTACCATAGTTAGCAAGACGATTAATTACCTACATTTCAGTGAGACAGTGGAGTCTCCAGTCTTGATGAGTATTGACCATCCCTGTTGTATCACAGGCAGAGTGTCTAAAAATGACAACTAGAGTAAGGATAAAAAAAAAAAAAAAAGGTCAAGTTACTGTCCATGGTACTGAATCATCTTCATCTTCCAATCTAGAGGACAATATAATTTCCCAGCTCTTCCTGCACTGTGCTAGTTCCTCTAAGATATCCTGTGATGAGATGGATAAAAGAATGATAACAAAAAAATGAATCTTTTTTTGTGCGGGTGGGGAAGGCATGATATGTCATAGGATCCAAGTTGAATGGGACCACAGAGGTCATCTAGTTTAACAGTTTACATTTAGAGATGAGAAAATTAAGACCCAGAAAAGGTACATTTCCAAGGTCACACAGCTTCACAAGACTGGGACTCAAATGTAGGTCCTCTGAATCAAACTGCAGTGCTTTTTACATGCAGGTTAAGATAGACCAGGGAAAAACTTTCCCCAGCTGTAGTCCCAGAGTTCAGAGAAATTAAAGGACAAGACTGAACAGCTCACATTGAGTAGACCAGGAAACTTCCCAGAAAGAATCTCCAGGAGCTTAGGGTCAATGTTATTCCTTCTCTCTTCTACCAAATAAAAGGGTAAATACCCTGGTTTCCCCATTGAGTAAGGGGAGGAACAAGGGAGATCCATAGAGACATTACCTCCCTGGAGCTAGGGAATCTGGGTTAATGTTTCCCTTGAGTTCTAGGACCAGCCCTTCATGGTGATGGTACTGGATGGATGGACCAAGAGAAGGCAGGTTTCTGTTAGTCAGAACCTTGACAGTTTTTATCAACCACCATACTTCTGATTCAGGACAGAGAGTAGATTTACTATGTTGAAAGACAAGTGATATTGGCAACAGTTGAAACCAGGGTTGAAATGATTTACCCTAGACAGCAATTTCTGGAAGTCATAGGCCTAAAACTTTGAGAACCAAACACCCCATTCTAAAAATGAGGAAACTGAGGACCAGGGAAGGTAAATGAACACCTACACCTTGAACTTAGGTCCTTTGATCTCTAATTCTGTTCTCAGAATTTCAAGTATATAAAGATGCCTATGTACTGAGAAGACAAACTGTTGGAAGACTCCAGCTCTGATTCTTGTGTGATCTGGGGCAGGTCACTTCCCCTTGTGAGCCTCAGTTTCCTCATCTGTAAAAAATGGATAAGAGGTTTTGAACTACCTAGTTTTCAGAGGTGGTTTAGTGAAAGCATCATATAGAAGGAAGTTGTCATGTTTGTACAGAAAAGAGATCCAAGGAGCCCTTCTTTTATTCTTTTTCCTCTCCTTGTTCTATTTTTAGTGTTCAAGGCTACATTCTGCCAGTCATACATAGGGATAAGGATAGGGACTAGCCCTGTGATTTTACTGGTGCAGGGAACTCTCTTTATCAGTGCAAGTTGACCCTTTCTCTGCAACTTCTGGGCTTAGAGATTGACTGGTCCAGAAATTGAGTGATGAAATATCTTGTCCAGGGTCACACAGCCAGGGTGGGAGAGAGTCAGGACTTGAACTCAGGCTCTCTTGGTGATGATGCTAGTTCTCCATCTACCATGCTTTGTAGTTTCTTTTTACTTGGTCCAATTTTATGAGGTATTTGCTTTAGACTACAAAAATGAATGAACTTGGAATGGTGCTTTCCATCTATTTCTGAAGAACATGACTCACTGCACACATTCTTGAGTTAGGGACTTAATGGTCCTTTTTCATGAATGCTAAGGTGGCATCACTGACTTCTGAGATGCTGAGCTGGATATAGCCTAAGAGGTCATCTGACCCAACCCTTTCATTTGATGAATGGAGACACCAAAGCTCAGATGTCCTGTCACCTGCTGAGTCTTGCTGATTCCCTTCCCAACATGTCTCCCAGCCTTTCCCATTCACAGCCTCTACTCTGGTTCAGGAGCTCATCATGTCTACCCTGGATTAATACAATAGCTTTCTGCCTCCATGTTTCCACCTCTCCTCTCTTCTCATCTCTTCATCACATAGCTATGTTGGGCCCCACAAAGCCATGGCAAAGATCACACCAAAGAGAGGATCCAAGTGGCAAGGACAGACAGCTGAGCTTCATCTTCTGTCCCTGGGGAAGGTTGTGCTGTGGAGGGTATTTTCATGGCTGAGTGCTGAACAGAAAATTCAGACAAAAGCAGTTTAAATTGAAATGTGTTAAGACTAATGTGTCTGGAAACAATAGCCATCATTTGTGAGCAGTGTAGTCATGAGGGAGTCAGCCTGGGGTTGGGGATTTGGAGTTAGGTCTATTTACTACCTAGGGCAACCACTTACTACCTCGGTGGCCTTTGCTGACTTGTCCAATCTCTGTGAGGCTTAGCTTTCTCCTTTAAAAATGAGGCAATTGGGTTAAATGTCCTCTAAGTTTCTCCTGGTTCTAAATTTATGGTTCAATCATCCTTCCTATGAGTCTGACAGTTGCCTGGTAAACTGAGCCAGCCGATGATATCTTGCTCACTCTTCACAACATCTCTATGCATATTGCTAGCACCCTATATTCAAAGAAGGAATGACACATTCCCCTTTACTTAGAGAGGCTTCTCCCTATGGGAGAGGCTTTGGATTGCTTTCATATCAAAAGATCCACATGTGGAGAAACCCAGTGAATGGTTTCTCTCCATACTCACACATCTATTATTTACCCTGGATTCATGCCATTTTCCATGTTCCCCAATTAGACCCCAAGGAGAGGAAACATTCTTGGATATGTCACCTCAGCACACAGTGAGACTTGACACGTATGCCATCATTGGCTGATTCCCTCTAGATGTTACATGTGTTCCGTCAAGACCACAGGAAACTTGTCCATGTGACTGATGTAGCACTCAGTATTTCAGAGACACAAAGAAGATCTTTGTCCTTCCATTTTGTGGATTCCATTCCATTAAATTCCACAACACACCTACTATGTGCAAGGCTCTGATGACCAAAAAAGATGAAAAAAGGCCACATAGTCCCCTCCCTTGAGGAGCTGACATTTGATTTGTCAAGATACAAGTTATGTGTCCTGCCCTTGTGCCAGGCATCTCAGTACCATCTTCCTGTTGCTCCAGATTCTAGTTAAGCCTTGACTTGAGACCTGCTCCCTAAAATTTTTCTCCTTTTAACCCAGTTGTTAATAAATCACTTAAACCTCCTATTGTAGTAAATTGCAACAGTTTAATTAGGAAAAATAAGATGGTATCAGTCAGCCGCAGGCATAAGAAGCCTGAAATCTCCTCCTGAGGTTGGGGTTCTTTCCTTGGGGAAAGGAAGGAGAAGCTGATGTTTCTGTCCTCTTCTCATCTGCTCCTCTCTCCCCTCCTTTCACCATGAGCTCCACATTGTGGGGCTCCCTGCACTCTTCACTGTGAGTCCCGATCTCTGTGTCACTTCTCTGAACTGTTTCTCAGGTGCAAAGGAGGGAATTGGGATATTCATTGCCTTGATAAAGCTTCTACCACAGTGGGAGAAAAACATACTGGATGCTTCTCAGGCAAGCATCTCCATTGCAGACATCAGGAGGGTCCACTTACGCACAGAGACTTGATGAGTAAGAGGTGTCAGGACCAACTACTCTCTGCTTCTCCCTACTTTGAGCCTTCCTGATGTGGGCAGGTACTGTCTCACAGCTCTGTTTAACAGAGGACAGGTTGAATGGGACTCTGGGGCTGAGACCTGAGTCTAGAGGATCCCTCAGAAATCCCTCAGTTCTCTTTTCATTTTACTGATTAGAAATTCTATCCAGCAATCAACACACATTTATCAAGTACCAGAACCTACTGCATGCCAGGCACTGGAGAGGTACTGAGAGGGCAGACCATTTTTTATTTGCCCCTAGAGCCAATAAGGAGTCAGTGGAGTTTACTGAGTGAGAAGGTGGGTGACATGATTGGACCTGCACTTAAGGAAATCACTTTTGTGGCTGTATGGAGAATGGATGGACATTTCTGATGCTGAACCATTTGACAATGGCAAAGACTTTGGGAACAAGAGTCCTCTTCTGGGTCTTAGGAGCAGTGCCTGAAGCTCTTGCAGGGGCAGTGGCCAGACTGGATCTCCATCTCTTTTTAGGATGATGGGTTGGAAGTCTTCCTATTTCCAAGGCTCTTGGGTTTATGGCCCTCCTCTGTCTCCCTTAAGGTCTTAGGGGACATGGTCGTAGTGGTAGTGGTGGTGGCTGACCTTGTCTGGCATATACTACCCTAGCATCATTTTTTAATCTTTGCCCTTTCAGAATAGGGCTTTGGATACATAAATGTTGAATTGAGTTGAACACCACAAATCAAATGCAACAAACATTTATTAAGAGTTGTCTTGGTGAGGAGCATTTTGCTGGGCTCTAGGAGCAGGAGGGTGGCTCAGTGGATAGAGAACTGGATCCGGAGTCAGGAAGATTCATCTTCCTGAGTTCAAATCCCACTTCAGACACTAGTTGTGTGACCTGGGCAAGTCACTTATTCCTGTTTGCCTCAGTTTCCTCATCTGTAAAATGAATTGCAGAAGGGAATGGCAAGCCCTCCAGTATCTCTGCCAAGAAAACCCCAAATGGGGCCATAAAGGATGGGACATTACTGAAACAATGGAACAACAACAAGGAAGATAGACATAAGACACATCAATCGCCCTCTAGGAGCTTTCAGGCCTAGAGTATACAGGAAGGAAGTGGGAAGTCAAGAGGTCTGATTGTTTCTTATACGATTTCTGCTTGGTGCTGTTTGATATTATTTTAAAATTTCCAGTTAAAGTGATTTGGTTTACCAAGACATGAATGTAAGTGATTTGTTGAAAAGGAGAAAGGTCAGAAGCTCACCCTGGTCTGATCAGAAAGTTCATCTTGCCTACAGCAAATCACCAGGCTCTCCCTCCCTCACTACCTCATTCTTAACAAATGTGTCCTAGCACTATAAGAAGGGATATACTAAGAATAGAGTGGAGTTTGAGGCTGGGGAGTGAGAGGTATATCTCATTTTGTCTATTGCTTAGTGACAATTCATCTTGGATTGTGCTAATGGAGAAAACAAGAAAACCAAAGATTCATTTTTCCTGTGGTGTTACCCACTGAGTGTCTCTATGGGAGGCAATCTTCAGAAGGTCAATATTTCATGAAGCATGAGCATGAGAAAATGTCACAATGGATTGGATCATCATGGAGCACCAACCCCACAGAAATTGTTGAACTGAGTCTTGAAAGAACAAATTACGCTTATGGGGAATCAGGTTGTGACGATTAGTGACTCCAGAGGAAATCTGGGGGATTTTCTGAGACCAGAGCTTGGCCTCTGGGTTAACTGAGTCAGGCCTTCTTCCTTTGTTTTGTCCAGCAGTAGTGACATTTAACAGACAAATGTACCCCATTAAAATGGATGTAGGCTTGCATTGTCCTTTATAGAATTGGAGAGTTCATGCTGTACTTTAGACCTTGGCTTCTTCATCTGTAAAATGAGAAGATGGCTTTCAATGATCTCTAAGATCTCATCAGCTGGAAATCTTGTGACTGTGACATGCCTTCTCTGGGCCTCAGTTTCTCCTCCTGTAAAATGGGAAGGCTAGATCAGGTGATTACCTTTCAGTTTTAAATTCTATGATCCTAGGAAAGTATGAATCTTCTGGTGTGTGTGTGTGTGTGTGTGTGTGTGTGTGTGTGTGTGTGTGTGTGTGTGTGCAAACAGCTTGCGTATTGACTAATCTGTGCTCATGTTGTTTTCCATCCAGCAGAATGGAAGCACCTTGAGGGTAGAGAAGGTTTTCCTTTTTGTCTTTGCACCTTCTGAGCCTAGTATGAAGGCAGACACATATTAGGGGTTTGGATTCCCCACAATGAAGCCACCTTCGCTTGTTGTTTTCATCCCTGCTTGACCCTGACCTCTGTGGTTGAGGAAGCTTGCTCTGCCTCCTTTTTCTTTGCTGTTCAATGTCTCAGTGATGGCAGGAGGGCTGAGCTTCTTTTAAAGAAATCTCATCTTGGCAATTTCTCTGGAATAGTTTCATTCTGCAGACTCAATCTTTCTTCTGGTCGCAGCTTTGGGAAGGGAATGAGTGGTGAAAACAGAGGTAACAATCAGAGAAGAATCCACTTCTCACACCAAGGTGACAGGTCACAAGTGTCCCAAGGGTCTCTTGGTCTCCTTGGCCTTGAAGAGACTATATATCATCCAGTGCTTTTTGAGGGCACTGAATGACAAGTGCAGCATCTCAGAGTGGAAAAGGACCAGAATTGTGCCTCTCTGCTGGGTACTATTCAAGGACAAAACATGAAAGAGTTCCTGCCCTCAAAGAGTTTGCATCCTCTTGGTATAGACACCACAGACATACATAAGCATATCCAGAATATGGGGAGGGACCCTTAGTTCCTCCTTCACCCAAGTGGGCCTGGGTCTACTTGCTAAGAGTTAAGAATAACCAGTGGCGTCCCATTTTCACGTGCTAGGTCTGCAAATATGTGAAAATATCTCTCTGTTAAGTCATTTTTTGTCCTTAATATTTTAGAATTGTAATTAGCAGCTCTGGCTCTTCAGGACAAACCAGTTGAGGCAGGCTAGAGGGTGAAGATAGAGACCATGGGCAGAGCCCTCATGCTGGTGCTGTTGGTTGGGGGAGTGTGGCTCATCTCCAACAGAGTCTGATCCATGCCCTCATGCTATGGGAGGAGGGAGAAGAAGGTGGTCCCTGAGAGCAGGTCACAGTGTTGAGGTAGCTGGGAAGGTGGCATCCTGGGCTGAGTAAGGTACTATGGATATTCATGCTTCACATATGGGAACCAGAGAGAGTTCAGTGGGGAGCTGATGGAGGACCCTGAGCCATGGGGATAACTGGGTGGAAGACCATCTACCCTGGATGCTGATTCCTTGAGTTAAAGCAGAGATTTGTCTCTTTATCTAGTTAAAAAAATCAATCTGGGAGGGAAAGACCCTAAGGATTTCTGACAAAAACAGCAACAATTACTATTTCCATTCACTCTGAGTCAATCAGGACCAAATGATGACCAGGTGAGGTTTGGCCTGGGTCCTATTGTTGGCCAATCAATGAGAGCCAGAGTGAGTTGGCACTGAAGTAGGTCCTTAAAGAAAAAAAGTTTTCAGTGTTCAAAATTTACATTCCTTTGGGCAGAGCATCCATGGGTAAAGTATGATAGCCTATATGAGTGGAAGCAATGGAAAGAAAGAAACAAAGGAAGGAAAGAAGGGAGGGAGGGAGAGAGGGAGAAAGGAAACTGTGTTGCCTAGCTGACCAGTTCCATATGGGTCCCCAATGGAGTAGTTTCTTTTTTCTACTCACAGTGCTTGTCCTTCGTTCTTGAAGAGGATCATGACATCAGGGAGGTAAATGCCATGACATGCCAGAGAACTGGATTTGAGGGAGTTAGGGCTATGCAAGGTCACCAGTCTCACTTTCTCCTCCAGAGCCATCTGGGTCCAGTGACCAGATATCGATCAGCCTGACTGGAGATGAGGGGACACCTGCTTTATGTTCTCATCAATAACCTCAGTTTCTCCAACCACTCAACTTTAGATTGCTTTGAGATCCCCTCATTATTCTACCAAATCTTTTCAGAACATGCTCCAGCTAGGCAATGTTCCTGCCCCTCCTCTTCCCACTTTTAAAAAGTCACACTCAGGACACAGCACTATAGTCTAAGACTGGTGCGATTAGGGCAGACCTCAGTGAGCCCACCTTCTCTCTCCTTCTATTCTCCTATGTGGAAGGAGGGTGCTTTTCCAAGTTTTTTTTTGTTTTTTTTGGTTTTTCATGAAGGCCTGAAACCAATAAATCTCATTTCCTCCTCTCACTTTAGGCACTGACTTAATCATTTCATTCTATGATATTAATATTCCTCTCATCTTGTTATATGGTTGTGAGTCTACACCATGACAGTCCTGAGGAAAGAAATGTGAGGGTCCCTCAGGGGCAAGGGAGGTGCTTGGCTGGCACAACCAGTGATGATATATAACAAACAAGTGGTTCCATGGGCAAAGGAAGAGGTGCAAAATGCTCATTTTGTCAGAATCAGGGATGCCAGATGGACAGCCTGGGTGTTTTTTTGGTATTCTCATGATGAATAAGGCCCCAGAACATTGGATGGGCCTCTTGTGGGGAATTCATGGGAGAATGTGTATGAAAGTCAGGTAGGGTGGGCAGACAAGGATGAGTTCATGGAATATTCCCACCACTGACATCAATCATTCAAACTGATCAATAAGAATTTATTGAACACCTACTTCATGCCAGACATAGGGGTATAAGACAGACTGGGAGTATAAAGACAAAAAATGAAATAATCCCTGCCCTCAAGGAAACTCCATCCCATCCACTGGTGTATTTGAGGATTTGGCACAATAATCATTCCATAGATTCACTGAATCCCTGAGTGCCTCTGTAGTCATCACAGCCCAGAGAACTGGACTAGATGATGAGTTTCTCTGAGCTGCTTCTCTCTGGGCTTCTCCACTTGCTCCTTAATATTTCATTTTGTGCTAATGGCAAAGCAAAAGCTAAATTAGACTCCAAAGGTAAATATACCCCCGGAAAGCCACCAAATTAAAAATATGAAAGAGGGATTGAGTTGTTAATCAGGTGGCAGGGTTTCAAAGGGAGTCGGCAGAATTTTCCAATGAAAAGATGACTTCAGCAAAGAAATTAATCTTTTGTATAGGAAGGAACGAAAGTCATTAAATGTCATTGTCTTATTTTAAAAGCAGCAATATCCTGTCTGATTGCAAGTGCTTAAAGTAGGATGATTAAACAGAAGCCTTATCTCAGTGTTCCACGGAGAAAATTGGAGAGAACTTATCCAATTATGAATGAGAGGCAGAACAACAGGAAAACTTGGTGAGGTAAGTTGTATGGAAACCTTTTACAGTCTTTAGTACTGAGATGATAAACAACTGGGAAGGAAAGGCGCTAACCCCTACACTGAGAAGTCTAGGAGGTTCAAAACTGAGCGACAGATTAGGTCCCTTTACCTTCGCTCAACACTTCCCAAAGCTGAGAGATGTTGAGACATGGGAGATACTGCCAGAAATACTACTAGGAATCCTGGCCAGGGGAAAATGCAGTTGGGATACTACATCCTAGTTGGTCGCAGTTGGGCCAGGTGATTCCAAGAAGTAGATAGAGGGAGGAAAGATAAGGAGTGGAAGGCAAACCTGAGAGAGGGGCATAGTTCCTTGGAGGATTGGGCAGACAAGAGAATGGGGATGCTGACTCCCTAGGACAAAGTCCAGTTCACCATACCTTAGTTATAACTAGAGTGCTGATATTTTCTTAAGTCTCTTGGAGTTTGAAAACAAGGTTTGTTTCATTCCTTAGCAGTTATTTCTTGATAGAAAACTTGTCATTTTACAATGGTACACCTGCTGATTATTGCCAGAGCTGAAATGGTTGACTGTGAAGTCTAGGTTGGGTGGAGAGCCAAATAAAGGCAGAAAGAGGCTTGCCAAGAGGATATGTTCAGGAGGGGTGGGAAGTGGGATGGCATAAAATGAAAAGGCTTGTGATCTGGAGGCAATCTCAAAGTTTGAGACCTTAGAGGAGGATACATTCAAAGCAATAACAAGGCTCAAGGAAAGGATGGTTGAATTAGAGTATAGACAACCATTCAGTCATCTCCATCCTTTCCTTTTCTAGTTAATATTACTAATTGATTCTCTAGTGTTCCAACTTCAAATTCTTCTGCTTGACTTTAACCGTCTACTCTATTTAGCACTACATTACTGCCAATACTTCCAGGAAGCCTACAGATGTGAACCATCCTTCCACTAGTGACTGATTGCAACCTATCCATAACTTCTTATCGTGTAGTATGAGATGGGCCTCATTCTTGGCCATGTCCCCAGTTCATCCTGCTAAGAGGATCTACTCAGTGTGCCAGAGTCCTTCCTACTTCTAAGTCTTGTAACATAGTACGAGTGTAGCCCTTGGGCTGTCCCTCTGCTATCTCTTATTCTAGTTATGTTATCACTTTACTGGATGACATACCTTGTGCAGATTCTTGTGTGCACATGCTAGGACCAGAAGCATAGTAGGAACTATCAAATGCTTATTGATTGATTACCTGATAAACATTACTAATTTTATGTTACGCTGGATGTAGTGATTTCAATGGACTTGTTTAAAATGGTTGGTTCCATTTTACAGACTAGGATACTTAAGAAAAAAAAAGAAATCTTATCATCCCATGACCATCCAAATTTTAACTGACAGGCCAATTTCTGGTTTAGCCATCTAAAGTACAGATAAAATAAGTGATTTCCAGTCTTTCACAGACTATTGGAGCAATAGGAGATACCGTAATGACTGCTGAGTCTAACCCCTTCACTTTCTAACTGAGACTGACTCCCAGAGAGTGGTAATATGATTGGTCCAAATCAACCTCAAATTCATGTTTCTACATTTTCCTTTTTTAAAAGGCTAATATTGTGGCGTCTACTCTTAGTGTTTATGTATTTTCTGAGTAGTGTTCAACACAAGCTGTTTGTATGGAAGGTAGCCCAGTGTTGACCACCGGACTTGGAGCCCAGAGAGTTGTATTCTGGCTCTGGCCTTGGCTCCTTCAACTGGCCAACCTTGGTTGGACAAAGGACTTCAGTTCTCAGACTCTCCGTTTCCTCACCTGGAAAATGAGAGGAATCACATGTTTTACCATCTCACCGTGTTGTTATGTTTTGTTCTCTGAATTTGTGTCATGTTGGGTGTGAGTCATTCTTGCTCCTGTTAATGGATGCGCTTTTGCACAGCAAGCGTCTGCGGTGCCGTGGGCCGGGACATTTTTTCCGTTCCCGCGGAGTAGAGGCCCGTCCTCTCCCTCTTTCGGCGAGCGTTCTTCCCTTTTGGCGTCTTCGTAAATTAGACGTGCATCCGATCCGCTACTCAACAAGAGTTACCTGTAATGATTTCCACACGCTTTCCAACAAGGATGAATCTCACGTTAGAGACCGGGGCACTCAGATCTTGGACGGATCTCAGGGTGAAACCCCAGTTCTCCCACCCTTACTAACTGAGGCAGGCTCCTGTTCATGGAAAAGGGGAGGATGGCTCACCCTCACTACCCAAGTGTATCCCTCTTGACTAGGCGCTAACGGAGGGAACTAGGACAGAGGCCCCCCAGGTGGAACCTCTGGATGCTCATTGAGAGCTGTTAATAAATAAACCCTCAACATTTCGCTGAGTATTCATTTTCAGCAGTCACTCATTCATCTTTAAAACACTCTAACAAGCATTCAGAGCTTTTCCTTCTGCTGACAGCCAAGGCAGCCCTTCGGAGGGAAAATGCATGAAATTAAAAATGGCCCTATTTCCTCTGTAAAAGTAGAGGCAAAGGCAAGAGTAGCACACAGGGAGAAACTTGAATAAATATAGTATTTTTATCAATCCTTTCCCTAAAATAAACAAATATCATTTTAGTAATGTCTTTTCTTCAGAGAACAGGATTTTCATGTCAAGCCTTAAGGAATATTTCATTTGTTAGCTGGAATAAAACCTTAAGCCTTGATTAGAAATGTCCACATTGGGAGTGTTGATTGAGCCAAGGTCCTGGTGTGAAATGCAAACTTTTTTTTGGAAATGTAAACAGATTTTTGTTTATTCATATCTACCAAGATCTAAATCAAGACAGAATCTCTTTTTTCTTAAAATAAATTTTTGTTGGTACTTTTTTTTTTGTTTTTACATCACATTCCAAATGTATTCCTCCCACTTGCCCTTCCCAGTAAGCTGTTTCTTATCAAAAAGAATAAAAAAGAGAAATAAACATCTCACCAAAATTAACCAGTATATAGAACAAGTCTGACAATATCTTCAGTGTTCCAAGTCCCCAGCCCCAACTTCTGCAAAGAGCTGAGAGATGCTATCTTTTTATGTTTCTTCTTTGGGGCCAGCCTAGATCATTAGAATTCCATAGTATCCTATGTCAATCCTTTTGTGCTGGTTCTTTCCCTTTGCATCATTGGAACCCATGTGTGTATATTGTCATCATGCTTCTCCTGACTTTAAGCTTGCTGTCACATCATAGAACTCTTCTCACAAGGTTGTGGCAAACAGTTAACCTGGAAAATAAAAGCATGTGTAGAATTAGCTACCTGCTTCTCTTCCATGGAGATCATCATTCATTATATTTTCTTCCAGACCACTATTTTTCCTGACTCCTCTATTACTTCAAAGACATCCTTCCAGTGACCTAGGTTCTTAATTTCAGAGTCATCCTTGAGTCCTCATCTCTTACCCTCCATCTGTCCCTGTCTCTCTGTTCCCACAGCCCATACCCTACTTCAGACCCTCATCACTTCTAGTCTGAACTATTACAATAGTCCCTTAATTGGTTTTCTTGCCTCTGGTTTCTCCCTCTACTCCACTCTATTGTCCATACATCTGTCAAAGTGTTATTCCCAAAGTACAGATCTGCCCATGTCACTTCCTGCTAAAGAAGTGCCAGTGGTTCCCTATTGTCTGAGGATGAAATACCAACTCCTCTTCTTGGCACTCAAAGCCTTCACAATCTGTTTCCACCTCATTTTCCTGGTTGACTGTACCTCCCTCCACATCACAATTCTTGTGTTTGAGTCAAACTGGCTGCCTGGTGTTGCTGGTCCATGGCATTCCATCTTTGATTTCTAGACCTTTGCATAGGTCATCTGCCATGCATGAAATCCTGTCCCTCCTCTCTTTACTTATTTCCATTTCCCCCTTTTTTTGACTTCAGACCACTCCTTGGACAGATTCACCCACTAATTTTGGTCTTCCATCCTTCCTCTCTCCCTCTTTCCCTTCCTTTCTCCCTTCTTCCCTCCCTCCCATCCTTCCTTCTTTTCTTCCTTCTTTCCTTCCTTTCTTTTGTCTTCTGTGTCAAGTAATTCCAGGAAATATATGAGTTTTATAAAACCTAAATTCCTCTGGCTCCCTATCCACCAATGACTCCAGTCTCACCTTCATGGTGGCCCTCCTTTCCACACCACTGGGTGCCCTTGGGTTTATTTCAGGTACTGTTTTAGTCTGAGCTCTACCCTTGACTTCACCACAGACTCATTATATGTCCCTGGGCAAGCCACTCCCCCTCTGCACCTCAGTTTTCCCATCTGTTTTAATGGGGACTTTGGTGGGGGAGGTTATGTGAATAATAAATAACACATGTTGCATGCTGTGCTTCATGAGCTCCACTGGAGGTGTAGGAACATGTTACAATAGAAATGAAAGGAGTATGATGATGATGATGATTTCCTGATGTGTTTCTTTCCCCGGACACCTAATGAGCTAAGATTCCCTCCACTCCTGCCCCATAATGCTCCACTCCCCCACTTCCTTGGGACTCTGAAATTCCATCAATTGTCCATTATTTCCAGGAAAAATGATCTGAAGCACCCGAACCTTCAGTATCTGTTGGTCTTTGTTATGTTGGAAGCCACTGTTGGAGACTCCCCAAACTCTTAGGCTGGGGCTCAAGCTGACTTTTCTTTGTTCCCAGTCTCTCATTTTTTTCCCAGGACTGCCCAAGCTCATCTACACAGCCTTCTCCAAACCACAACAATGGCATCAAAAACAGCACAAACAACTCTTTCTATCCTCATAGTCCTTCAGGAATAGTAAACCCTGAATAGATGGAAGGCCACCCTCCATGGGGGGATCTCAGGAAGGAGGCCCTCTAGCCAAGGCTAAAATAGTTTGAGTGGATTTCCCAGGCTCTCCTGCTGGCCTCATACTGCCCCAGGAGAAGAGGGAGGCAAATGACTCTCCCTTCCCCCTCCTCCCATTATCTTTTGTTCACTAAGTAGTTTCTCAGTGGCCAACAAAAGTCAATTTGCCTTCCTCTACCCACAGAGTCTTGTTTGTTTATCCCTGGTAATCTTTGGAAAAGAACAATTACCAGCACTCCCAATATGTGTGTTCAGAAGCAAGAGTAATCTCCTCCAGCTTGCTTGTTTAGAGAGAAGACAGTGGGTGTTGGCATCTGTCCTAGGTGCTGATGGATGAATAGTCTCATCAAGGATTCCCCAAGGGAAGACTCTTCCCTTCCGAAGCAGCTTGGGGCCTCAGGGCTAAGTTGATGGAGTTCAAGGGGACCTTGGAGAGCATCTAGTCCTATCTCCCTCTTCTTCCAGAGGAGGAAGCAGAACCAGAGAGGCTCAGAGACTTGCCCAAAAGCCATCCAGAAGTTACTAGTGCCCCTGACTTCATATTTGGTCTTCTTTCATTCACACCTGCTTATTCCACTCAAACTCACAGGCTCTCAGAGAATGATTTGGAGACCACTGGTCTTCTGGGAAGCCCATGGATAAGTCTCTGAAGGTTGTCATGATCTGATCAGGTTGGTGGCTTTCTTTTTGTCCTAAATAATGATGGGGAAGAGAGAATTCAGACTTCTGATTTCGTTAGAGTGGGGATCTGTCATTATGAAAGCTTCTTCACTGTTGCAGATCACAATTCATGTGTAACTCTTATTTTAAAGAGTTGCCTGGGGTAGAGATTAAGTGATTTGTTCATGCTCACACTACTAGTATAGGTCAGAGATGGGCCTTGAACCCAGGACTTCCTGACTCCAGAGCCAGCCTTCTGTTCACGGTACTACTTTTCCTGTCAAGAGGTACATGACAAACATCCTTTGTTTGCAAAAGGAGCAGCAGGCCTATTTTGATCAGCTTTCCCCTGGACCTTTGTAATGACCTCTGCACTGTCCTCCCTCTATCTGCTCTCTCCCCAATTCAATCCATCCTTCACTCCACTATCAAAGTGATTTTTCTAAAGCACAGATCTGACCGTGTCACTTCCCTCCTCACTTAACCTGCTGGCTTCCTATGGCCTCGAGGACCAATTGTAACGCCTTTGTTTATCTTTCCAAGACCCTCATATCCAGTCCCACCCTATCTTTCCACAGTCATTGTCCATTACTGTCCTTATTACACTTTATGGTCAAGTCAGACTGGTCTTGTCTCTGCTCCTCTCAATGGATGTGCCATCTCCTATGCCCTGTGTCCTATGTCCTGTGTCCTTAAACTGGATGTCCTCTATGCTTGGAATGCTCTCTTAGAATCACTGACGTCCTTCAAGAATCAGCTCAAATGTGTCCTTCTATGTAAAGTCTTTCTTGACTTGCCTTCCTCCCCTCTCCAAGATCTGTTGCCTCTCCCCATCCTATCATCTTGTATTTATTTTGCTTCTATATTGTACATACTCACATATGAACATATTATCTTGTAATCACTACATATTTATTGAACCCACTATGTAGGTGATGGGCTGGACTAGGTGTCCATGGACCACTTGGAACAGTTGAAAATATGGGTGGATGGGAGAATGAACTCATATGGTCCCAGAATGAACAAGTCTGGCAGTCCTGCCACCATTGTCAGATGGCCTGCAACCCCTTGCCCCACCACTGGCCTACTGTGAATGTGTAAGGACCCATGGGAGGCAGGGGAGTCCAGTGGGAAGAGGACTAGAAGCACAATCACTCAAAGCCATTGGGAATGTTAATCCTGGAGAAAACCCAGAAGGGGTACACTAGGTGTCTTTAACTCTCTGGAGGGCTATCTGTCACCAGAAGCTCAGCCCTAGAGGGCAGGACTAGAAGCAAAGAGGGGATTGTCAAAGAGGTAACTTTAAACTTTCTCTCTGGAAGCACTTCCTGACACATCAAGCTGTCCTAGAGTGGACTGAACTTTCTCAGGGGGCGGCAGCTTCACCAGCACTGGAGGTCCTCAGCACATGCTGTACAACCACTTTGGGGGGAAGCTGTTGAAGGACTTTGTGTCTGAGGGTTGGCCCCATAACATGGTCCTTGCAGTCTCATCCTCCTAGGAGATCCCTTATCTTCACTGGTGTGGCTATGCACAGTTAACTTCCCTCTCTGGCCTCTGCTTCAAATGGTCAAGTCAATATGCATTTATTAAGTGCTTGCTGTGTGCTTAATAGGCACCAGGGACACAAAAACACATTCTCTGCCTTTGAGGAGGGAACATGCCAACAGTTCTGTCCATAGAAGATGAGCTGGGGGTCCCAGTGCTGGGTTAGAGTGACTTTCAGTTAGAAATTCTGGGAACTTTTTCTCTGAGAGGTCATAGTTTATCGGTACCAAATTAGACTCTGCTAGAAAATCTACTGCAAAGCCACCTGTAGGGCCTCAGATTTGGTTTTCAATATCTGTCTCCAAAGAATTCTCTAGCTTGAGGCATGACCTGAGATCCGCCAAGAAAATTCCTAATGTTGGCCTACTTTGGGATATATCTGGGTCCCTCAGACTTCAGCTCATGGGATTTTAAGTCAAAGTTCATCTGGCCCAATTTCCTGTCCTGAGGCCCAGAGAGGAGAGAGTGACTCACTTGTGTCCTACAAACCCAGAGCTTCTAATTCCATGACCTGAGCACTGATCACTGCTCCACACTGCCTGTCCTCATCATTTGCTGGACTTCAGCAGTAACATGTGTTGGGGGAATCAGGTGACAGATTACGGCATTGTTCCTGTCTCGTCCAATTTCAGGCTTCATGTGCGTTCACCCATCCAGCCTGGCGGTCACTCACTTTCCAGGGCCCACTCTGTTTCTCCAGACCCAAATGGGTGAGCTGTTGTTTCCATGACAACCACTCATCTGTGGTTATTGGAATGCATGTCACCATGAAGTCTGAAGCAAGCTCACGAAACTGCCATGCCTATCCTCACAGCCTTAATGCAACATCTTATTGTACTGTCTTCAGATGAGGAAGGTATATAAACATATACACTCCTATATAAGGTACTCCTAGGAGATGGACTTTTTTTGGTACAGAAGTGTCTCCATTCCCCTTGCCCCTCCCCCACCCCTGTTGTTAGGCAATGAGCTCTTAGTTCTGTGTCCTTTTTGTCCTGTCATCTCGAGGAGCTGAAACACACACACACACATACACACACACACACACACACACACACACACACACCCCTGACAAGTCTAGCATTGTTGTGTAGGGCTGAAGTTACCAGAATTTTGACTCTTGATAAGTGCTATATCATAGTCATTAAAAAAAAATGTGTGAAAGGACAGAAGTGAATTTATCAAATAGTAACTGTGATCACCTCCAAACACTTATATTTCCGTTAAATTCCCACTGACCTTCCTTCTGACAGATCTATGGAGTTACGCCTTAGAGACTTTTGTCTCTTGGTTTTCTTGGCAAAATGAGAGCCCCCCCAGTTCCAGGCTTTACTTGTGACCCCATGTTCTAATGCTTCAGTGTCCCTGATTTTGTGGCTGTGACCACGTCTTACAATGACACAGATTATAATTCATTCCTATCTCATTCAGTGGGCTGCTTGTCCTTGTCTTCCCAGGAATCTTCCTTGGGGCTCACCCTCCAGAATTTTGTCCCCTTGTTCTTGATGAAGTATTTACCTCAGTGGGGCTGACAGAGACCCCCAAGGGGCTTCTTCTAAGTCTTTTAACTTCAAGTGAATATCAAAGCAGAGTTTAACCACTGGGAATCCATCATTCTAGTTATATGATTGACCAGTCACACATGGAATCAACATGGAGGAGGTCATAGGATCAGAGATCTAGACTCAGAAGGTATCTCAGAGGCTATCTTACTCAACCTTTTCATTTTACAGATGTGGAAACTGAGACCCAGACTGCCCCAAGGTTGGCCAACTGAAAGGGCCAATGTAAGGTTTCAGCCCAGGACATCTGATTCCAAAGGCAATGCTCTTTTCATTGAGTCATGGCTTTTATACAATTTTTTTTTGATGCACAATGAATCATTGGTACTATAGTACACTAAACTCTTTGGGCTTACCATTCATTTCTCCATTGCCCTGCAGGTCACTCATGACTCTGAGCTAAGAAGCTTAGGGTATTCCCTGATTCATAGTCATACAGAATTATCAGAAGAATATTTATGTATAAATACAGGGAGAGGGTTTAGGAGGAAAGATAATGAATTCTTTTGGACATATTGAGTGGATATCTACTGAACATTCAATTTAAAATGTCTGAAAGGCAGTTAGAGATGGGAGATCAGAAGGCAGTAGAGAGACTACGGCTGGAATGGTAGATTTAAGAAATACGAACACATATAAGAAATGACAAACAGGATGATTTCAGAAAAACCTGAAAAGACTTACAAGAACTGATACAAAGTAAAGTGAGCAGAACCAGGAGAACACTGTACACAGTAACAGCAATATTGCATGAGTGAATATCTCACCCATTCTCAGCAATTCAATGACACAAGACAATCCCAAATGACACATGATGTAATATGCTGTTTCCAGAAAAAGAACTGATATTGTCTGGATATAGACCACTGGATTTGACAACTAGGAGATTATTGGTAATTTAGGAGACAGCAGCTTTGGTGGAATGATGAAGTTGGAAGCCAAATTATAAGGACATAAGAGAATGAGAGGAAAGAAAGTGCAAGAATAAATTGTGAATGGTCTTCTCAAGGAGTTTTACCCCAAAGAGTGGAAGAGATACTAGGCAATAGTTAGCAGGAATGGAAGGATCAAGTGAGGTATTTTTTTGGAGAATTAATGGGGAAGACATGGGCATGTTTGTAGGCAGTGAGGAATGAGCCAGTAGAGAGGAAGGGACTAAAGATTAGTGAAAGAGTAAGGATGATAGAGGAGGAAATCTTGGAGGAGACTGGATGAAATGGGATTGCTTGTGCAGGGGTTAGCCTTGGTAAGGAGTGAGGCCATCTCTTCATGTGAGATGAGTAAAGGAGGGGGAAGGGGCAGAAGGCACTTGAGTGATGGGAGATAAGCAAGAGGGGAGGATAGGAGACTCATGGGGAATAGCCTGAAGGTTTTCTGTAGAATATGAGTCAAAAATCTCAGCTCAGAGAATAGGAGGAAGGGGAAACATGAGAGGTTGGAGGAAGGATGAAAAGGTTTGGGAAAACCTCTGTGGTGATAGAGTGACATGATAAGAGAGGTATGGTAGGATTGCCAAACAGCAGTGAGGACCCAGGTGAAGCTGTGTCACATAAACATTCAATGGATCTAGTCAGGACAGTTGTGAGATTTTCTTTAATTTAGCAGCAGATGTGTAGGAGCAAAAGCCACAGATTTTTGTGGTAGTTGTTGTTCAGTCATGCCTGACTCTTCCTGATCCCATTTGGGGTTTTCTTGGCAAGGATCCTGGAGTGGTTTGCCATTTCCTTCTTTAGCTCATTTTACAGATGAGGAAACTGAAACAAACAGGGTTAATCATCTTGCCCAGGGTGACAGCTACTAAGTGTCTGAGGCCAGATTTGAATTCAGGAAGATAAGTCTTCCTGACTCCAGGTCCCACACACTATCTGCCCCCTAGCTATCTCCCACACAAACTATAGACAACATAAATTGGAAATAATCACCAGAGGGAAGGCACTAAGATTAAGGAGGGCTAGCAAAAGTTTCCTGAAGGTGATACTTTAACTGAGATTTGAAGAAAGAAACAAGAGAATCCAGGAGGCAGAGGTGAAAAGGAAGAGAGATCCAGGCCAGGAATGAGGGACAGCCCATGAAAATGCCTCAATAAGGAGACAGACTGTCTTGTGTGAAGATTGGCAAGAAAACCTGTGTCCCTGGATTCCCAAGTCCATGGAGGAGAGTAATATATAAAATATATAAAACAAAAAATATAAAATAAAATATATAAAAGAAGATGAAAGGTAGAAGTGAGTTAGGATATGGACCTGGTCAAATCACTTACGTTTTCAGTATGTTTTCAGATAATATTAGCTTTTTCTCTGGAGGTGGATAGTATGTTTCATTATGAGCCCTTTGGAATTGTCTTGGATTTTTGTATTGCTGAGAATATCTAAGTCATTCACAGTTGATCATTGTACAATAGTGCGCTTAATGGTTACAATGTTCATCTGGTTCTTCTTACTTCATTTTGCATCAGTTCATGTAAGTTTTCCAGGTTTTTCTGAAATCATCCTGCTTGTCATTTCTTTTTTAAAAAAAATTTATTTATTTGTTTTCAGT
The DNA here is from genome assembly GCA_028658325.1 of Potorous gilbertii. Lineage (NCBI taxonomy): Eukaryota > Metazoa > Chordata > Mammalia > Diprotodontia > Potoroidae > Potorous > Potorous gilbertii. Next base: position 467,929,640 of record CM053769.1, on the reverse strand, counting down.
TTTCTATAATCACTTCCATATATCTTAGATTTTCTTCCCTCCTCCCTTTTCCCCTTCCTCCTCCCTTCCTCCCTGAGACAACATGCAATCTTATACAGGTTCTCCACATACATGCTTAATAAATATATTTTCACCTTAGTCATATTGTGTAGAAGAATTAAAATAAATGGGAGAAACCATGAAAAACAAAACAAAACATAACCCAAGAGAAAACAGTCTGCTTCATTCTGTGATCCAATTCCATAGTTCTTTTTCTGGATGTGGAATGCATTTTGCCTCAAGATTCCATTGGGAATTTTTTAGATCCTTGCATTTCAAAGGGCTAAATCTACCAGAAAAATTCCTCGCACACATGATTGTTGTTGTGTGTAAAGTTCTCCTGGTTCTGCTCCTTTCACTCAGCCTCAATTCATATAAGTCCTTCCAGGCCTCTCTGAAGTCTTCCTGTTCATCACTTCTTATAGCACCATAATACTCCATCACAATCATATACCACAACTTATTCAGCCATTCCCCAATTGATGGGCATCCCCTCAATTTCCAATTCTTGGCCACCACAAAAAGAACTGCTCTAAAAGTTTTTGTACAAATAGGTCCTTTTCCCTTTTTGAAAAAATATCTCTTTGTGGTACAGACCTAGCAGTGTTATTGTTGGGTTGAAGGGTATACACAGTTTTATAACCCTTTGGGCATAATTCCAAATTGTCTCCAGGATCACTATACGATTTCACCAAGAGTGCATTAGTATGGCAAGTCATTTAACATGTGTGAGCTTCAGTTTCCCCATTTATAAAACTCATTATTTGGCAAAAATTGCTGGGAAAACTGGAAAACAATCTGACAGAATCTAGATATCGACTAACATCTTACACTGTATACCAAGATAAGGTCAAAATGGGCAAATGATTTAAACATAAAAATGAGTTATACCATAAACAAATTAGGAGAGCATGAAATAGTTTACCTGTCAAATTATTGATAATGGAAGAATTTCAAACCAAACCAGATATAGAGCATTATAAAATGTATTAATATTAATTATTTTAAATTTTATTTGTTATAAATATATTAAATTATACTAATTTAATAAAATTAATTAAAATTCAAATAAGTAGTAAATTGAAATGGATTTAATTGATATTAATTATTGCTTAATAATATTAACATAAATTAATGTTATATTAATAAATGTTAGAGAGAATTATGAAATATAAAATAGATAATTTTGATCATATAAAACTAAAAAGTTTTTACACAAACAAAACCAAGACAACCAAAATTAGAAGGAAAGCAAAAAACTGGGAAAATTTTTTTGAAAAATATCTCTAAAAAAGACCTCTTTTCTCAAACATATAGAGAACTGAATCGAATTTATATAAATACAAGTCATTCCCCAATTGATAAGTGTTCAAAGAATATGAATAGGCAATTTTCAGAAGAAGAAATCAAAGCCATCTATAGTCATACAAAAAGTTGATCTAAATCACTGTTGATTAGAGAAATGCAAATCAAAACAACTCTGAAGCACCACCTCATGCCTATCAGATTGGTTAATATATCACTTAACCTTTCAACACCAGCTCCACTCCCTGCTTCACACCCCATCTTTAAAGCTGTAAGATATGGATAAATTAGTTATCCACATTGGTGGAAGGTTTTTGTCATTTAATTTTGTGTTATAAATATCATGACTTTTGTGGGAAAAACAATAGCACTATGAACATTTCACTATATAAAGAACAGACAAAGCGGATTGTATACCAAACTGTGAACCTTTACTCGGTTTGTGCATTTGTCCTTCATTGCCGAAGAAGACCATGCCATCAGAGAAATGACTTGCACTTGACTTTGTTTTGAGTGAGGGAGGGCTGTGCAGGTCACCAGCCTCACTTTTCCTTCAGAGTCATCTGAATCCAGTGACCAGATATTCATCAGGATGACTGGAGATGACCCAGGATGAGGCAATTGGGGTTAAGTGACTTGCCCAAGGTCACACAGCTAGTGTGTGTCAAGTGTCTGAGATGAGATTTGAACTTAGGTCCTCTTGACTCCTGCACTATTGCTCTAATTCTGTGCACCACCTAGGTGTCCCTTCTTTACTAGGCATTGTTTCTTTGAAAGTCTATATTACATTTAACTCCAAAGCAAGAAAACCACTCTGGCCATCACAGAACCACATTAACACTGGAGAACATTGGAAGGACCTCCCTGGCCATCTTGACTAATCCATACCTGAAAGGAATCACCACTGTAACATACTTGACCTTGGGGAATAAGCCTTCACTGCAAGACCTCTAAGGAGGATCCCCATGTCTGCGTCCTTCTCTAAACCTCCATATGCTTTCTTCTACGAAATTTTTACATGTTTTATTGATGCTCACATATTTCTTCACATCGCTTTTGATACACACCAGATTACTCCTCCACAACTCTACCACTTGACAGAACCCCAAATCAAAATTGTCAAACTAAACTCACTCTCCTATCAACCATACCTGATAAAGGATGCCTTGTTCTTTACTGTGGAGGGAGTTTCCATGTGTGTCAACACAATTACAAATTTAGACCATATATTTACAGCTCGAAGTGACCTTAAATTCAATACCCTTGTTTTTACTGATGAAGAAACTGAGTTTTAAAGGCCTTGAATGACCTGAGTGAGGTCATGCCCTTATCCTATGTCAGAGGTAGCATTTAAATTCGGTCTTCCGGCTCCAGATCCTGCCCCATTTGTGCCTAGGAAGGGGGAGGTATAAAGGGGAGGGAATAGCAGCCCCAGTTACTCCTTGGGGACAGTCATATACAGAGAAGACCCACTGGTTCTGTAGCTGATGCTTTTGACCTGAGTGGCCGTAGGCAAACACTTTCTATTTCCATCAAAGAAGGGGTGGAGTCCGTGACTTCAAAGGTCTCTTTAAGCCCCAAGTCGAGGCTCTCCATCTTGGAGGCTTGTAATTGAAGGTTCCCAGTCAGGTTAGCGACAGCCTTCCCTGAGTCAGGACCCTTTCATATCCATGACCCCCAAACCCCCATTGGTGTCCCTTGTAGCAACTAATATGAAGTCCTTCTCAGGGACGCCCAGGGACCTCCACTGAGGTAAGCTCCTCACCAGGAACAAGCCATACCCCCCTACACATAAATGCTGAGGATGCTGAAGCCACCCTGCTGGATGCAGTCCCCTCCCTCCCCAGCACTTCTGTACCCACACAGGTAACTTACAGATAAAGAGCTCTCCTTCTGGTCTTTGTATGGTCCTGGCCAAGGTCATCTCCTCAAATCTGAGCCAGGCTAAATGAGCTTGTTTGGCTTATAGATACAAATAGAGGCTGCTTTTTTTTTTTTGACTTGCCAAATGGATCCGCTGCCTTTGAGGGAATGTCAGTATGCTAATGCCCAATGAGCCAGTTGTCTATTTATTTCTGTTTATGCCCGCGGTCCCATTAACAACTTCTTTCTTGTTTTCTCTTCAAATATTAAATGGTTGGAGACGTAGTCTAAAAATTAGTTGATTAGCTTGTTAGAGTGCTTTTTTGTGGGTGCGTTCCTCCATACCAAAGGGAGAAAATGAAGGTAATTTTGTTGGCAAGGCAGGGATGATTGGGAGCTGACTGCAGAAAGATGGGTTATGTCTACGTAATGAGGGAGTGTAATATCTTCGTTTGCATCAATATGGAAATCACCAGCGGCTTGACAGCCTCCAAGTTCTCCCGGCAGTGCAGGGCTCTGGCATTATCCAGGCAACCATGATTATGAAAAATAGTGTGTTTTCTTTTAAAGAGGAGCCCAAGTTATCAATCAACCCTCAGCAATTATTGCAGGGAGGGATCACAGCCACACAGATCTGGGACCTGTGCCTCCAGCAGAGCCACACCTGATGAGACAGAGCGATAGGCCTGAGAGTGAGGGATGCACTTACTGTGTGACAGTTGTTTGGATTAATTAGACCTGCTAACGAAGGAGTTGGTAAAGGGGCACCCAGCCTGCTTGGAGTGCCCAGGAGCCAGAGTTGTTTCTTTTGCACCTCTTTTTCCACTTGGCTAATTCTGCTTTTGAAAGCATTCTTCTCCTCATTGGCTTTTTGAACCTCTTTTGCCAATTGAGTTAGCCTATTTTTCAAGGTGTTATTTTCTTCAGCATTTTTTTGGGCCTCCTTTA
>CM053769.1:467870545-467924985 GCA_028658325.1 Potorous gilbertii | reverse complement strand
TCACCTGCAGAATGAGAGGTTTGCTCCCGCTGGCCTCTGAGTTCATCCATCTCTAACTCTACTTCTTCTGTCTTTTGGGGATATGAGGATTCCCCTCAACTTTTACATCACCCCCGCCCTCCCATGCCTGCCTTCTCCTCTAACCCACTAGACGGAGCTCTTTCAGCCCATTTGTCCTCCAGGCCTGTGAAAGGGAATGTTTTTGTCAATATGAAAAGTCAGTTGATCGCTATGGAATTTGCTTTCTCTGGGCTGCCCGAGGTCTCTTGTGTCAGGGTCTGTAATTTGTAACTGAACCAGCAGCAAACAAGTGTGGAACTGTCACCAGCCACTCCTCTGCCGTTGACGTGGTGGTGACATTTACACTTTCCAGACTGGCTGGGCTCTTCACCCTACTAAGATGAGGCTACAATAATAGTTTCTTGGGGCTTCTGGGCAACCCTCGCCTGGCATTTCACGACTATATTGGAACACAAATGCGAACTTATAACTGGCCTCTTTGGTTCAGGCGTGTGTGCGAGTGAACAGAGAAAGCCCAAGATGCTTCAGCGCTGACAAAAATGCATTGTGAGCACATGCATTTGCTCTTCAGGGGCCACTGGAAAGCCCACGTTGTGAAGAAAGCCAAGGAGAGATGGCTTCACCATCAGAGATCTCTCCTGGTCGATGTGTTTAATGCCTCTGCCACAAAATGCTGGGAAGCTAAGGTAGAGAGATCCGCCTCCTCTGAAGGAAAATCTGCCTTCCCCTCCCTGCTAAGAGAATGGGAGGAGCAGCCCTGCCCTGGAAGGAGAGAGGACTCTCGGGGACTCCTGTGTGCTGTTATACAAATACTGTTAGTGAGGTAGACAATGGTGAAGGACCATAGGGTCAAGGACTGCTCTAGAGGTCACCTAGCCCTGAGCAGCCAATGTAGTATAGTAGAAAAACATTGTACTTGAGTTCAAATTCTGGCTCTTTTACTGACTGCTTTTATGACAAGTTACTTAACCTCTGGACCTGAGTTTTGTCATCTGTAAAATGAAGGGATTGGACTATAGTTTATGGCTTCTGAGGTCCCTCACAGCTCTAAATCTAGGATCCTCCATAGCTTGGGTTTAGGAGGAGTTGAGCAATTTGTTCAGGATCAAGTATATAGTAAGGATTCAAACTCAGGTCCTTTGGCTCTAAAATCTACTGTAAAAGGACAAACAATTCATCCCTGCTCCCTTTATCACCTATATCACCCCTCTCCCCCATTAAAAAGGCTTCTTTTGTTTTAGTATATATTGACTGGTGAGCGAATGTTCAGCAACATCTTATTCCATTTACAACTTACTGGGATCGGGTTAAGGTGGAACTTGCTTGTGGCCGGTAGCTCCCCTCTGGAGCAATCAGGTGCCCCTTGTGGGCCAACTGAAGCTGAAGTTACAAACATCAAGTAAAAAGACATTTAATTACTTTCCAGAGATCTTGTATTGGGCCTTCTTGTTCAGGCATGGATGGGGCTCCTCTGGGCTCCTGAGGTACCTGCCATCTCTGAGATGGGAATCAATCCATATGCTTAAGATGCAAAGGTGGCAGTGGATTGAATCAATCACTCAATTAGTGGCTCCCATTCCAATTAATGTAACTAATAAGATACACTAGCCTTGATAACATATCATGTGAGAATACCTCTACTGAGTCCATCAGTCAATTCAAGGCATCAAATTAAGTGCTAATAACCCAGTCAATGAAGTTGGGAAAGAGTAGTATGCTTTAAGATGTTGGATGAAGTAAAATGATCAGGAAGTATGTTGGGATTGGTCAAGGGCACTTTGTCATGCCAGTGTGGGGCTTGTAGAAAATAGCAGGTCAGTTTGGATTCCATCATTAAAGAGGTAGGCCAGCTCAGTGGTGGAAGCAGGTCTAGTTAAGGCCCTGAGAAGGAATCTCTTGGGGGTAGGGGGAGGATATCTATCAGGATAGATAGGTTTGAGAATCATTAGTATAGAGATGGTCCTTAAATTCATGGGAACTGATGAGGTCACCAAGTAAAGCAGTATGGAGGGAGAGAGCAGAGGGCCCAGCCCCCAGCTCTGAGAGGCACGCATAGTTGAAGGGTGTCCTCTGGAGGAGGATCCAATGAAGGTGACTAAGAAGGAACAGTGGGACAGTTGGGAAGAGAACCAGGAGTGGGGTCCTGAAAACCCAGACTAGCAGTCAAAGGCTTCAGAGAGGTCAAGAAGAAGGAAGATTGAGAAAAGCCCATTGGTTCTGGCAACTCAAGGATCATTGGTAACTGAAGAAGACAGTTTTGGGGGAATGATGAAATCAGAGAATAAGAGGAAAGTGGAGGCCTTATTGTAGACAGCCATTTGGAAGTATTTAGCCATGAAGAAAATAAAGGATGATAGTGGGGATGAAAGGATCAAGAAAATTTTCTTTTTTTTCAGGAGTGGGGGTGCAGCATAGGCATGTTTGTAGTCATCAAGGGATGAGCCTGTAGAGAGGGAAGGATTGAAAAGAAGGGAGAGTGGGGATGATAGAGGGGGTACTATCTGCTGGAGGAGATGGATAGAATGGGTTCCCTTGAACAGGTAAAGGGGTTTGCCTCGGTCAGAAGGGACTCCACCTCCTCAGGTGAGATAGGGTGAAGGAGGAGAGAGGGGCAGAAGTTCCACCATTTCAAGGAGGTGGAATGTAAGTAGAGAGGGCATTCAAGGCCACAGCCTAAAGGAGAGAGCATTTCCACCTGTAGTGGGGGGGAAGAGAGGAGATCCGGGTAGACTGAGGGCAGGAGGTTGTGACTTGAAGGAAGGATCAGAGGTCTGTATATCACACAATGGATGGGAGAAGCAAAGGCAAAGAGACCAAGGATGAGATGATAGGGGAAGCCCTGGAGAGTGGGCCAGTCTGGATGAAACATGTCTATACCTACCTAAGTATATATTGTCTTCCTTATGTAAATTCTAGATTTCTGAAGGGCAGGGTCAGTTTCCCTTTGATCCTTGTATCCACAGGGCTTGGTGTAGTTCCTAGGAGATTAATAAATGTTTACTGGTTGATTGATTAGTTAAATATACAGAACAGATAAAATTAAGTAGGACCTTGGGTGGGGCCTTGAATGCTAGGGTCATTCCAAGACGTTATGGGGGCTACACTGTATGCTTTCTCTCAGCACCCCCCACCCCCCCATACAGATAGAAGTCTCTCCTGTTTATACAGTAGGATATATATATAGGCTCAGACTTGGGCTCAGGTCAGCCACTTACATGTCCTGCCTGAGTGAGCCCAGACTGATCACTTACCCCCTCAGTGCCCCAGGAAACTCTCTTAGATTAATTAAATTATCCACAAGATGCAGCCGCGGAGGGAGCTTCCACACTAGGAGTTCCACAGGGATGGAAATGATAATAGTAAGGGCAGCTTTTGAAGGCTTGTAAATTGATGTGCCCTCAAACAGCCTGGTGCAGCTATCTGTCCAAGTCTCAGCCCCATTTTGCAGATTGGAAAACTAGGCTTAGGCAGGATTTGAACCCAAGACCTCTGAGTCCAGGTCTATGTTCTTTCCCTAGCGAACAGCGTTTCTGAGTCTTGACCTTGTGGTCTTCCATTGGCCTTCATGGTCTATGGCTCAACCTGGAGGCCAATTCCTGGATGCCCTTCTCCCAAGCGTGCCTTCCCAGCCAACCCTGGTGAGGAAGGCCACACCTGGCCCTTTTCTAAGTGCTCCTGGAACTTTGGTCAGTCAGACCTTGGAAGAACTACCCTCTTCCTGGTGCTGCCCCAACATGCACAATTCTTTGACAAGGCTCAGAAAGGACTTTTCTACCAAATTTCCCTTGACAATTCTGCAGCCAAGGGAATACAGCAGAGAAATCTCCCGGCTATCAGCGACTCCCAGGCCCCCAGCCCTTCTGCTCCCAGTCCTGGAGGAGGGACAACGGGAGAGTTCCAGAGAAAGTAAGGGAGCCTCATCTCCTGAGGTGATGGGGGGGTCTCTGGGAAGACTTGGGGCCAAGTTGAGTCACCTCCTTCTGCTGACCCTTGGTCTCTCGTGAAATGTCAACTCTGATAGACATCTCCATCATAGAAAAGGGCACATCTTTAAGGTGAGAAAAACAAATCTGGCTGGAAAGATAGACAGAGACTCGATAATTAGCATCAAGCCCCCAGCCCCACAGCAGACATGCATTGGGCACTCTTGCTCTGCTATGGGTAGAGAAGTATCTCTTTCATAAAAATTAGTCAACTTACTGTAATGGTCTCAGGGTTTTTAACTTGGGATCTTCAAACTCAGTTTTTAAAAAAATACATTTCAACAATAACATTTCAATATAGTTAATTTCCTTTGTAATCCTATGCATTTTATTTTATGCCTTTAAAGATATAATTTTTTTATGACCAATGACACAGGGCCAGTGATACAGGCTGGCTTTAATCTATAAAGTTGGGGTTCTTCTCCCCAACCCCATTCCCCCATTGGAAGTACAGAGTCTGAATGAACATATCTGTAAATCTGTGTTCTTGTTCTCCTCTCTTATCCCTCCCAGTAGAATGGAAGGTCCCCAAGGGCAGAGGTTGTTTCAGGTTTTTTTTTAGCTTTGTATTCCTAGAGCCTAGAATAACTTGTCACATAACAAGTGTTTACTAAATGCTTGATTGAAATAATTAAGGGACATAAACTTAAAAGAGAAAATATGCAATTTGAAAAGGAGGCCAGCTGACCCAGCAGTGGACATTTAGGAATCACTTCAGGCAGCTACAATTTAAAGCCATAGCCAGGGTGTCACCGTGTGGCTGGTAACTGGGCAGGAGGCAGAAGGATCCAAAGGATGGGAAGAAGCTGGCTCACTCCTTTTCTAACAATACTGTTGGTGTCCTGCATGACTGGAGGACTGACTTCACACAGAGCCTCCAGATTTAGATCACCAAGGTTTTAGTATTCAAGGACATTTGAACTCATTTCTTGGCATGGCAGGGACGCTTACTGGAGAGTTGTTGAACCTGGAGTAGGGAGACTTGGTTCAGCTACATGACTCTGGGCTAATCAGCTACACCCGCTCAGCCTCAATGTCCTAATATGTAGAAGAGGAATTAACTATAGCGCCAGCCACCCAAGGCTGTTGTAAACATTACGTAAAGGTGGGCTGGTGAATGCCTGGCACGCTGGTGGTCCCCAGGGAGCAGAAAGACAAAAACAAAGCAGTTCTTGATCCCACTTTGCATATGAGAAACTGAGACTGAGAAAAGTGAAGTGACTTGACCACCTAGCTGGTAAGCGCTGGACTCTGGTGTCACTGTCTCCAAGTCAGGGCTGTATCCACTGAGCTTCCCAGCTGCCTCTGGAACCGTTCAGGGCCTCCTTATACTCATCTGTAAAATGAAGGGATTGGATTTGACACCTACAGGGTCCCTTCTTTTTTCCAGGCACTGGGATCCTAGAGGGTGCCAGGGCTGCTCCAGGCTCCCCACTCTGTTGTTCGCTGTAGGGGAGCAACTTCGAGGGCTCCCTGGATTGTCAGGGAAGCTGGGACTCCCGGAGAACCTGGGCCAGCGTCAAACAGGAACTCGGCCCAAAAAGATCTGGAGAAAGCAGAGGAGGGAAAGGGGAGGTCTCAGCCCCTCCCCAAAGAGATCCTTCCAGGCAAGAGCTTTTGGGGTGAGGGAAGGGGTGGGGGTGGGAAGAGAGAGCCACACACTCCTTATTCCCATCGTGAAAGCGACAATGAGTGTTGGGAGGAAACGTGACAAGTTATGATAGATTGTCGTGCAAAAATGACAGGCCACATGACAGGGAGGTATTTTAGGATTGTCGATTCAGTTATAAATAATTACTGAACAACGGCTTCTCGCCTCCCCACACTTCTCTCTTAACCCACCCTGCCAAAACTGTGGGCTTTCATTTGTAAAGGTAAGGAGGGGGAATAAAATCACTCAAGTGCAAGTACAGAAGGTAAAAACTCCCAGTGCAAAGTGGTTGCTTACTTCAGTTCTTGAATAGGTCTGAGTGAGCTTGTTGATGGGGGAGCTCTCTCCAAGGAGGCAGATTGCAACCACTGGTGCCCACCCATTCTCAGTGACTTCTCTCTATGCCATCCTTTAAACATTCCGGAGGAGGTGTACTAACAGGCTGGGTGCCATCCTCCAGAGCTCTTGGCATGGTGGGGACATGATAGAACAGGCTGGTTATCCACTATTGGTCTCATTCTCATCACACAAGCAGCCCATCTCCCTTCTTGGCCATGACATTCTCTGACCACTTGTCTTCAGCAACTCTTCTTGCTCACGTCTTTGTTGGGGACATATTGTCCTCTACTCATGCCTGCCTGGTGCCTCTGCATTGGAGGCATGTTGAAGAGCAAAATGTTTCCTTGCTTCAGTGGTCAACTTGAGGATAATTGACATCCAGGCAGGTCAACCTACTCCTTTCTATCTTATGTGTTGCTTGTCCATGTCCACTCATAAATCCTCTCTACCCAAAGGTCTTTCTCTTGCTCTTTTTCCATTTGATTGGTACCAGTTTAATATTTGGGCTGTTTTCCTCTCAGTTCGACCTAGTCTGGATGGCACCACCTCCTCAGCAGCAGCCTTGCTTGCCTTCATCCTGAAGCCTACTCTCCTGAGTGATGATAGCCAAGGGCCCCCAGCTATGCTCACTTAACTCCAGCTAACTCTCTCTGGATTTCTTCGGCCTCTCAGCAACACCTTGACTCCATAGGGGAACTGTCCTGCCTTACACCCCTCCCTGGGACCAACTCTCCAGCTCTCATTTATACTTTGCCTTCCCTTACCATAAGCTTTTTGAGAGGAGGGATAGTCTTGTGTTTCCAAGACTTGGTACTGTGTTTGGCACAGAGTAAGTGCTCAGTAAAGGCTCACTTGCTCTCTCTGTCTCTGTATCTCTCTCTCTGCATCCTCTCTTTCTCTGTTTCTTAGTCTTTGTCTCTGATATTATAGAGATATATTATGATCTCCCTCTCTCTGTGTCTCACTGTATTCATTTGTTATCACTTGCTCTCAATAAAAGACCACCCTGCCCTCCCTCTCCTGCCTCCTGTCCCTGGAGATCTTCTAGAAAATGCAGGATGACAGTGTGCTAAGGCTGTTACAGAAGGGATTTGTGATCAGTCAAGGGTTGGAGGTAGGTGGCTTAATGGATAGAATACTGGACCTGGAGTCTGGAAGAACTGAGTTAAAATCCAGCCTCAGACACTCAATAGCTGTGTGACTGTGGGCAAATCATTTAACCTCTGTTTGCCTTGGTCTACTAGAGAAGAAAATGGCAAACCATTCCAGTATCATTGCCAAGAAAGCTGCATGGGTAATATTGACATGCTCTTATCTGTAGGTCACAAAGAGTTGGATATGACTAAACAACAAGGATTGGACTGGGTGTCCTCTGACACCCTTGATATTTTGCGATTTCCTTGATATCTCCTTTTTAAGAGTCTCCATATTTTTAGATTAGCTATGGATAGTAATAGGTTGCTACTCTAAGTATGACATCTGGCACTGGAGGAACTAGATGTACTTGCTACCAATGTCACTGCAAAGCGGAAGAAAATTGCAACTAAGTCAAAGATTGGCTCCCAGGTCCTCCTTGGAGGAGCAAATCAAGGAGTTGGTGAATTTAGTGTGTGGTCACCTTAATTTGCAGTAAGTATGATGTCTTTGCAAAAAAGCCACTGTGAAGTTAATTAAAGCTTATGTTCCAACATACATCTCAGAATATGAGAAGTAAGGACAGTCTCCAGAAAACTGGAGAAGGCCCATCCTGTCCAAGCAACATGAGTTTTATGGTGGTAACTTCATGGTGCAAGTGGCATTAAGGAGGATGGTGAAACATATGCTGGAAAGCCTGGCTGAGGAGCCTGGCTGAATAGAGGCACAAGGCTTGTAGACTACATAGTAGTTTCTGGTCTGCGTGTCATACTCTATTTTCTCAAGAAGAGAGTTGGGGGGCCCTGGGTAAGGTAAGCATCAAAGAGCATCCAAGAAAATGAAATTGGTTATATTCTACCAGGCAGAAGATAATTGGGGGGATTTTACCCTATTATTGTTGGGAGTACCACTGTCTTCCCAGTCCCTTGGGCTCACAGCATAGAAGTTATCTAGCCTCCTCACTCTTTCTCACTTCCAGATCCAATATGGTGTCAAGGGCCTGTTGACTTTACCTTTGCAACATCCCTAGTTTATGCCCCCTTCTCTCCTCTGACCCTGCCCCCATCCTGGTGCAGGCCTCATTACTTCATGCCTAGACTGTTACAGTAATAGCCTGTGGGTGGGTTTGTCTGCCTCAAGTCTCTCCCCACTCCTATCCATCCTCCATTCAGCCACTAAAGTTGTTTTTCTAAAGCATAGATCTGACCATGTCACCCCTTACTCAGTAAACTCTAAGGCTCCTTATCACCCCCAGGACTACATATAAAGACCTCTATTTGACATTCAAAGCCATTCACAACCTGCCCTTGTCCTAGATTTCCAACCTTCTTACATTTCCCCCATGTACTCAATCTGATGACACTGAACTCCTGGCTATTCTTTGCCTAACACAGTCTGCCTCCCATCTCTCAGATTTTTCTCTGGTTGTCCCTAATGCCTGGGACTTTCCCCTTTCCCATTTCTACTTCCTGACATCCTTGTCTTCCTTCAAAGTCCAGTTAAAATCTCACCTTCTCCAGGAAACCCCTCCCAAATTCTCTTAATGCCAATGCCTTTCCTCTGTTGATCATTTCTAATTTACCCTCTTTATAGTTCATTTGCATGTTATTGTCTATATGTGTATAGCATGTGATTGCAAGCCAGATCCTAGGAGATTCCCTCTGAGCTGGTGCCCTTACTGGTACCTCCCCCATTAGCTCCTTGAGAGAAAGGATTGTTCCTCCCTCACCTATAAGTCCCCAGATCTTAGTGAACAGTAGGTGTTTGATAAATGCTGGTTGATAACTGAAATAGTAATCTGTGTATAGTATAATAATTGATTTATTAAAGATAAAAACCTATACCAAATTATAGAAAAGAACAAAAATGAGAACACATTTGTTTCTCTCATTCTCATCACACAAGCAGCCTGTCTTCCTTCCTGGCCATGCCATTCTCTGACCACTTGTCCTCATCAACTCTTCACCTTATCAGAGGTAACTTCAACCCAAAGACCAGCTGCTGCTGCAGAGAAGGCAGTATTTCCTACTAGCTAGAGCAGCTAGTCTAAAGGAATCAGAATCAAAATCTCACCTTTTACATGTACTACCTGTGTGACCTTGAGTAAGTCACTAACCCTTTCTGAGCCTCAGGCAAAATTCTAAGACTTTTAGATGTTCTCAATCTACACTGATGGAGGAAGTGATATCATTGGTCCTTCATATACTGATGTTGATATTGAAAAAGGGGAAATTGATAAAAGAACAGACATAAGCACAATCACCATTTCCTAAGGAAGTTTATTCAATGTAAATCAATTACCCCTATGAAGAGACCAAAAGAGTGTGGTTACCATCCAAACCAGCAAATACCTGTTCCTCCCTAGTGAACAGATAAGATAATCTTGGACAAAACAAGGTTGTAATATGAACTTGTTTGTCAGATCTCATGGAGAAGGATGGTAGAAAATTATGAACAGTAAGGCCTCAAAAATAGTAACAAAATGACAAATGAGGGAGGAAAAGGTAGATTTTAAGAGAGCTTGATGAAATATCCAGCTAAGCAATGTCATCCCCAGGGTACTGAGGGATGATGCCAGAAAGATGACAAGCAAATGGAAAATGGAAAAGGCTATGAATATTTTACACCTAGCTATTTTTAACATCGTAGAGATGGAGAATGGAGAGTGGAGCCGCCATATTTGGACTTTAACTTGAGCTTTAGCTATGTAGCTAGAGCAAACAGAAATAGCCATGACGGAAACAAAGAAGATTAAAAAAAAATAGGACCATATCAAGGTGTGTGCACACACATGGAAGGTCTGAACAGGATTCTGAGAGCATCAGGGATTGACTCTCAAGAAATCTAGAAGACAAGAAGACACCAACCAGTCAATCAGCAAGCATTTGTTAATAGGTTAGCCAATATTGATAGCATTTTATGTGTGCCAAGCACCATGCTAAGCATGTTACTATTATTGTCTCATTTCATATTAAGCACCTATTAGGTGGAAGGTACTGTCTGAGGTCCTGAAACTACAAACCCAAGAATAAAACGATCCCTTGCAAGAAGTCTATATTCCCACAAGGGATTACAAACATACACACGTGTGTATGTGTATGTATTTAGAGAGAGAATATATATAAATATAAATACATTTGTAAGCATATGCAGAATAAAGGCAAAACTATTCCCTACAACGTGTACTGTTAAGAGGATCAGAAAAGGCTTCATGGAGAAGGTACCTTCTGACCTTCAGCTTGAAGGAAGAGAGGGAGAGCTGTGCATTCCAAGGTTGGGGGGGACAGCCAATGCAGAAGGGCCATGGCAGACAGTGATATGGGTGCAGAGCAGGGAGAAGGCTTGCCTGGACTGTACAGTGTGTGGAAGGTGGAGTGATGTCTAATCAGATTGGAAGGATCCTTACATTCTAATGGAGAATAGTAGGGCATGAAGCTAGAGCTGGGGATGGGTTGGGGAGGAGATGGGAGGGATGCATGGAGGTGGGATGAAATTGGGAAGCTTTGAAATGGTGGCTTGAGAGCAGGACTGGATAAGGTGAAAGCTCCCCATTCAGAACTTAGGCTCTAGTGCGTGGAAGTCTGAGTTCCAGGAAGAGGACATGAGGAGGAAGAAGAGGAGGAAACTGGAAGCTGCAGGTGTCATAGTATGGAAGTAGTCAGAAAGTGGTTATCTGGGTGTCCCTGGGGAAGCCTCAGTTTCCTTTTCTGTAAAATGGGGTAGTCAATCCCTCCTTTGGAGAGAAATTGTGAGTATTAAATTGGACAATGATAGCAAAGTGGTCTGTAAATGGGAGCAGCTGTTCTTTTCGTGTGAACAGCTAGACATGTCCACCAACTTGTTTGTGTCCCATAGAGAGCAAGTGTCTGAGGCAGGATTTGAAGCCGAGTCTTCTTGACTCCACATATATCACACTATGCTATGTGACTTCTCTGTTACCTAGACAGGCCCTGCCTCCTGGACTGATTCCTCCCCTCTCCCTGACATTTAGTCAGGCTTTTCTGTCCACTGTCCAGTCAAGGCTCAGGCCCTACACCCTGGTATGTTGGCCAGGCCTAGCCGGCCTTCCACTTGGGGCTTGGCTCTGGACCTTCTTCTCCAACTGTCCAGCTCCTTTCTGGTCCCCTGCTGGGCAGGGGAACTCGGTCTCAGCTCCTTGGGCCTTGAAGCCAGGAGGCTCCATGTCTTTCTTTTTCCTTCCCTGGGCCAGATCAACAGTAGCAGCAGCAGCATCAGCATCAGCAATCAGCCCTGGATGGATGCCCCCTCCTTGTGGCCCTTGGCAGCAGAAGGAAGTCAGACCCTAGGAGATGCCCACCAAACTGGTGCCCATGCTGGCATCCACAGTGCTCCTTTCTGCTCCCTGATGGTGGGCTTTTTCCAATCAGGAGGGGGTTTCCTTGGCAACAAAGTTTTTATTCATTCACTCAACTCTCCCTTCTCTCCATATGCAGAGAATATGAAAGATTGTTCATTAACCAGCCTCACAACTTCCAGGAATTTTCTTTTTTAAACCTGGCTTCTTGCCAAGGTTTCTTAAAGGAGTCAAGCCATCCTCCCTTCCCCTTCTCCCTTCCCACCCTTGCCTCTTCTCTCCTAAATGTTTAAAATTGCATTTGAAGAAAATAGAAACATTTGTTAGACTGAGTTTAATCAACAAATGTTGATTAAATGCCTACTATGTGGAAGGCCCATTAAGAAGTCCCATTTTATTAACTCTATCTCCCTTACTTTTTCTCTTCTCTCTACTCACCTGACCACAAGCCTAGTTTGGGTTCTCAGGGTCTGAGGACTGTAGCTTGGCAGCCGGTGGATAGATCCTCATCAACTGTTAGCAAGTTGTTGTTGCTACCTCCCTGTCTGACTGTTTGGGACCCCTTTTCTGGGCAAAGGTACTGGAGGGGTTTGCCATTTCCTTCTCTAGCTTATTTTGTAGAGGAGAAAATTGAGGTTAAGTGACTTGCCCAGGGTCATACAACTTAAGTGTTGGAGTCAGGATTTAAATTCAGGAAGATGAGTGTTGATTCTGAGTCCATTGTCTATCCACGCATCAGCTACCTGCCACAAAGATGAGTTCAAATATGACCTCAGACACTGACTACCTAGGTCTGCATGGCTGGGCAAGTAAGTCTGGTATCCTCTCTCAGCATCAGTTTCCCTATTTGTAAATGGGAGAAATAATTATACCTACAGAAAAAAAGCAGAAATGGCCAATTATGGAGTTATGGAAGAACAGATACACTATTGATGGAGTCGTGAGCTGGTCTGATCCATCCATTAACAAAGTGACTCAGGCATCCATACCCTTTAAACTCAGAAATTTCACTGTTAGGTGTATTTTTTATGCATGCAAATGACAAAAGGAAAGGTCCCAGATATGCCAAAATATTAATGTCATATATGTGCATGTGATATATACATATATATTCATTTGCTATATACTTGAGTGTGTGTATATACATGTATATATGTGTGCATATATATGTGTATATATGTGTGTATATATGTATATATGTGTGCATATATATATGTATATACTCACTTAATTCTCCAAACAATCCTGACATAGTATATATGTATATATGTATATATATAAAATGCTTTTCACAAACCCTCAGGAATTACATAAAGTCAGCTATTATTACTTTGTTGATTTCTTCTGGTACCAGAATTGACTGGTTATGGGTCTGCTCATGATTCCCTTTTAAGGAGGGAGGATGCACAGGGGCTGGTTGTGTGGAAGTTCCGTTCAAAATGAAATTGGAGACACTCTGCCCAAGAAGCAGAGCCAGATTGAAAACAAGCTGATAGACCCACAGTCCCTGCCATAAAGGTTCCAGAGGGGAGTGGAAGGAAGTTCCAAAGGGGACATGGCCAAGCAGGATGGTGGTGACTACTGGGAGTTATATTTAATATACATTTGAGCAGTCCAAACAGTATATAACAGGAGCTCAGTGTGCTAAGTCAGCCCCCTTTTTTACTTCTCTTGATGGGTTGAAATGCTTGTACTCAATAAAGTTATAAGAAAAAAGAGAATTTCTATAAAAATTGCAGTGATGCTGGATAGAGTTCCTAATCCCAGGAGATTTGAATTCCTATGAATTCCCAGCAGATCTGAAGCTCCCCTCCATCCTCCAATTCAAAAATGACCTTGCTTTCTTGGCCCTCCAATAACACTTTGCATTCCTTCCACAGGCAGCAAGGTGGCACACTGGACAGCTTCCTGAGTTCAAATTTGTTCTCAGAAACTTACTCACTGAGTGACCCTGAACAAGTTACTTCACTCTATTTACTTCAGTTTCCTCATCTATAAAATAAGCTGGAGAGGGAAATGTCAAGTCATTCAGAATCCTTGTCAACAAAATCCTAAATGGGGTCACGAAGAATCAGACAACGAAAATGCCTGAACACCAACGATGATTCCTACCATGTACTTTTCCATATCTAACATTTTGATAGCATCAAAGGTTTGGAAAGGGTTTTACATACAGTATTTCATTGATCCTTCCAATAACCTTGGGAGACAGGTGCTAATGACTTATCCATTTTAGAGATGAAGAAACTGAGTCTAAAAGCAAGGCTAACCCAATGTCAGACAGATAAGTATATTAAGTGGGAGTCAGACTCAGCTTTTGATCCTAAGACTGGTGCTGTCTCTGCAGCAATACCAACTGATAATGGAAAGTTGTATTTGAGTGATCTGTGTTTGTCTTACCCTTCTGAGAGAGTGGAAGCATCATGAAGGCAGGGGCCCATGTACCTAAGCTTTATATCTCTCCCAGAGCATTGCCCAGTGCTCTGTATATAGTAGGTATCTAATCAGTGTTGACTGAGTGAATAGATGAATGGTCTGGCCATGTCACAGATTGTTGGCTGTGGTAGGGACTCTGGGGAATCACCTAGTTAAACCCTCTCATTTTAGGGAACTCAGACACAGCTTTGCCCAAGATCTTATGGGCAATTAGGATATATGAGAAGTAGATGTAATTAATTGGGAGAATTTGTGACCTTCTCCTGAGACATCCTGTGCTGGAGCAGAGGCTGCCATGAGGTGTCCTCCTTTTTTCATCTCTGGTGTGAGAGTGGAGGTGGGGACAATATGTTTTACTCATGTATGGGATTGATGGTCAATGAGTCAACCATGGGCTAAGATGCCAGTGTAGTTTTTGTCCACTTTAAAAGAGGTGTGGCTTTCAGAAATGTGGAGATGACCATCCCTATTTCCTCTGGATCACAACTCAGGCCATATCTGGAGTGTTGTGCTCAATTCAATGTAGAAGGATGGCAGCCAGGGTGAGGAAGGCTATGAAATCCCTGTCATGTGGGGAATGACAGAGAGCCCAGGGTTTGGGGATGATTTGATGGTGGTTTTTATATATTTGAAAGGCTATCATGTAGAAGAGAGGTTAAGCATGTTCTATTTAGCCTCAGAGGACAGAACCAGGAACTATGGGTGGGCATTTCAGAAGGATTTGGGCTTGATGAAAAGAAGACTTTCCAAATGAAACTGTCCCAAAGTGGAATGTATTGCCTTGAAAAGTAGTGAGTTCTCCATCACTGGGGAAAATGCAGAAGGAGCAGTTGTTGGGAGATTCTAATTCAGACCTGAGTTGGTCCAGATGCCCCTGGGATTCTAGGATTCTGGGCTAAGGCATTTGGGGCCTTCCTGATAAAGGGGGCATCTCCCAACTTAGAATGTTCATAGCACTTGGCAGCACCTCTCTTTGCGATTTATCTCCCCTGCTCTTGGCATGTCTGTGACCAGGGATCATGCAGGATTTCTAAGCTTCAACTTTCTCATCTGCAAAATGAAGACAACATTATTTTTGCTAAGCAACTCAAAAAGTTGGGGGGAAACTACTTTCTCTTGAGTGACATTGGAACAGGCTTAACATTTAATTTCCCTGGGTCTCAATTTTCTCATCTGTAAAGTGAAAGGTTTGAATCAGATGAACTCTGAGGTCCCTTTTAGCTTTAGGTTTATTATCCTGTGGTCCTAAGTGACTGGTACATGTCAGGGATTGTGCTAGACACAATACATTCCTACTTTCTACATTCTTCTTGAGGTGTATGTGTATATGTCGGGGTATCCTTTTAGGATAAAAGTTGTATGCAAATGAGGAACTTCAAAGTGATACATACATTTTGTGTGTGTGTGTGTGTGTGTGTGTGTGTGTGTGTGTGTGTATGAAGAGGGAAAGAATCCTCCAAAAAGGTTTTATGCAGCATGAACTGCACCCCCAAGAAAGACAAAGGATGCTCCCTCTGTATTCTGTATGAGGAAGAAAGGTCAAACTTGAATCTGTGGATGGACTGGGTCTTCCTGGAGACCTACTGTACCTCGCAGCTCATTTCAGAATTCCTGAAGGCAAAGATGTTTTCATTGTTTTCCAAAGACCTTTTACCATTCCTTTCTAAGTGGTCTGCTGAGCTTTGCCTTGACTGACAAACAGGGAGCGTGAGGATGTCTGGAAGGGAGGTGGAGGGTGAGGGATGTCTTGAGGGAGTTTGCCCAATCCAGGGACCCCTGCCAAACAGCCTGCCTAAGAGTCCCTTCCAGGTTAGTTCCCAGGTAACACATTAGATGTATCTACACTGATCCAATTAACGAGCTAATTGACTTTTCCTTCCTTTTGGAAGATATCAATACCCCCAAAGGGAAGACCTCTACTTGGTAGGGTCAGAATGATGATGACTGAAAGAAGCGTAATTCCCAGTGCCATATGAGAAAATGGAAGCTTGACAGGGGAGGGTGAAAGATGGAGCCAAGAAGGAGGGAAGGAACCAGACACATCCCCCTTCCCATAGATTCATTATTTACCATGGGCACAACTATCACTTTGGGAACAGTTTTCTGGAGTCAAAAAGCTAGTGTTTTTCTTTTCTTTTCTTTTTTTAAATCAGAAATTGTAGCTTCTACTAAGAATGAAAATCATTCCAGTAAACAAAATAAAAGTCCTCATACACAAAACTGTAAGCTCCGGATATTTGCCATTTGGTTTTTAAAGAGCATATTCATCTGAATGAAATAACAAAGGTTCAGGTACTTCTATTCCCTCTCCAAGCTCTTTTTCTTCTATTTTTCAAAAATGATTGTTGCTACTAAAAAAATCTCATGCAGTTATTCAGCACCCATTGGGCACTAGAGATTGTTCTGGGTGCTGAGGGACAAAAAGGGAACAATGCATGCATTCAGGGAGGTTCTGCGCCCCTGGGAGGATGTGATACTTACACAGGTAAGGAAAGGCATGGTATAGCTATCCCCTACCCAAGAGACCCCCGTTCCCAAAATGACAGGTTTCAGTTAATGTCCCTTCTATGGCTTGCCAGCTGTCTCTTCAGCCTTCAGGACACTGTCTGCATTTCACATATGTGTAGTCTTGTGGGCAGAGGAACACCCACAAAAGGAGAGCTCCCAAGGGAATCATCATCACAGGTATATTGTTGGCACGTTACCTTCTCTATGTCCTCTTGATTTGCTTGTTTATGGCATGGATCGTCCCTTGAATCATTCACCCTCAAACGAAAAGAGTGTTCAAGTGGTCCCCTCATCTCTGTTCTTGTCTTCTCGTATTTCCAGATGTTGACAACTTGTTTGGTGAGTGGGGTGTCTTTGACATTGTTTCTATTGATATTTTTTACAATGCTATATTTGTGTTAAAAGTTCAATGATTCAGAGTTATTTAAAAGGTTCAATTACATAAAATATAAAATTGCAAATTTATATATATGTATCAATGAGAGGTTAAATTCATTCCTTTATTAATATGAACTTAAGAAAATTTGCCCTTGAACTTAGGGAAAATTCATCCTATTCCTTGAGGAAGTTGGGAAAAGACCCTACAAACAACTACAAAGGAACATCTGGGTCACATCTATCATTTCACTGAAGCGGTCCTGGGATTCTTAATAGCTGTTGTCCCTGATGAGAGGTCAGCCAATCTACAACCATTATTAAATGCCTGCTTTGTGCCAGGCTCTCACTGCAAAGACAAGAGTGAAACAGTCTCTGTTTTCAAGGATAATACTGTCTCTCTGAGTAACGAATATATACAGGAGTAAATACAAAGTATCTTCGAAGTAATTCATTCTAAGCAGCGTGCAGAATAAGAGAAGCTGAGGAGGATGAGGATAGTTAATCTTTCAGAACTTTAGAAAGTCCTGGATCTCACTCCAGTTCAGTAACCCAACAGTACTGAACAGCAATTATTAGTATAAAGGGAACTAGTGACAGTCAGCCCTTACCTGGAGACTGTGCACACAGGGAAAGTGTAACACAGAATAATTTTCTCCTGCCTGAAGTCACAAAATCCAGATTAATCTCTGAGAGGGGAGGTGTCTGACCCCCAAAGGGGAATCAAACTATTTTCTTCTCTTTCTCTGATGATTTTCCCTTCCTGAAGTCCCACCTTAGGTTACAATACTAAGAGAAACAAAGTTCACCTCCAGGATCTCCCCAAAAGACATCATCGTTCTAGAGAAGTTACAGCATAGATATTAAGTATAGAACAACTATTTATTTATTCCTCTACAAAAGAAAAATGTAAAACACAAGAGACTCAAACTTGCATTGACAAAGACTTACAGCATAAACCAAGAATCGGTCACACTTATTAAAGGCAATTAAGTGGTGCAGTCAATAAGAGTATTGGGTTTGGAATCAGGAAAACTTGAGTTCTAATACTATCTCAGACACTCATAGGCTATGTCATCTCAAGCAAGTCACTTCACCTCTATTTGCCCCAGGATAACAGTAGGACCTGCCTTCTAGGCTTATTGTGAGAACCAAATGAAATGCCCTGCTTAAAGCACCCTGCAGAAGCTAGCTGTGATGAGAATTATCATTGTTTAAAATAGTAGAACATATTCCATTATATTCACAAACCATAAATAGTCCTGCTGTCACGCCCAAACTATTGGACATAAACATTGTTTTCAGGTTTAACTTTTGCAGATAAACCTACTGTGACTATTTTTGCACAGATGGTCTTCCTTTCTCCCTCCCTCATCCTAAGACAACAGCATCTTCTGGGGATGGCACTCACTGTTAGTGAGATCCCTGGGTCAAAGAGTATGAGAAATTTTGTAGTTCAACGCATTAGCGCCCATATTTTAAAGTTGTTGTCAGAAAAGCAGAAAAAATGAATTTATTACAACTTCTGTCTTATAAACATCCAGTTTTACATGGGATATAATGCTGGGGTTGAACCTCAAGAGTGACCCTGGTAATTTGGATCCAACATTGAAGCCAGGAAGAAGAAAATTCAAGGGCTCATTCTGTAGGCTGTATGCTTTGGGATAGTTAAGTGGTGCTGCAGTGGATTGAGCACCAAGCTGAGGGTCAGGAACTTGAACTCTTTGAGAGTTCAAGTCTGATTTCAGACACTTACTAGGTGAGCGTCGGCAAGTTTGCCTCCATTTCCTCATCTGTACAATGATCTGGAGAAGGAAATGACAAACCATTGCAGTAACTTTGGCAAGGAAATTCTGTGCCCCTGGGAGGATGTGATACTTGCCTAAATGGGCTCACAGAGAGTTGGACAGATGAAGTAACAACAACAAATGCTTTGAGAAGGTGAACCAAATGTAGGAATATGAGTGAATTTGGTGGGTTTGTTGAGTATCCGAGGAAAGGAAAGGGGAGGGACTGTCACAGTGAATTACAAGCTCTGCTAGGTTGGAGAAGCCCCCTTGCTGCTGCAAATGGAAGAGGAACAGGCCCATGACCTTGGAGGGAGGGCTAGAAGTAGAGTATGTATCACCAGGAATTCTGGGGCCAGAAACAAATTCAAGTAGGGAAGGAATGGGAGGGGTAGTGGCAGGGCAGTAGGGGCTGATTCAACTGTGAGCACAGTCATACCTAGGAGAGTCATCCACTCTTCCATCTTGCCATCTGCCTTGTGGCCCCCCTTTTCACAACTTCTGCCTCTTACTCAAACATAATAATCAAATTGACTCTACCAGTTCTCTCAGAAAGAGTGTGCCTATCACCTACCCTCTCATTTCATGATTTCTGTGACTAACCATGTGAACATTCCCTTCCTTGGCCATCAATGACCAACACATGCTGTTTCCTCTATTGGAACGGAAGCCCTGTGAGGGCAGGATTGATCTTGCTTTTATATTTATCTCTAGTTCAAGGCACAGACCCTGGAACATAATCATCATTGAATAAACATTGTTTCATTTGTTCATGGTGTATGGAATGGCACAAGATAGAGAGACAAGGCATGGATGGCAGCTGCCAGGGGAGCAGGAATGCATTCTCAGCCCCATCTTTCCCTGCCACATCAGTACTCTGGGGCATGGCCATGCTTTGCCCACACTAGCTGTATCTTGGATCTGCTTCTAGTCTCTACAGCTTCTAAGCATCTGAAGGTGTTTTAGAGGAGAGCTGAGGGTCTGGCTAATGACTTAGAAAGTAACAAGCACGGGAAATGGCTAAGGAGCTTCAACTCTGTAGCCTGGAGAGGGAGTGGGAGGGTTTTCCTCACAGCTACCTCTAAGTACAAGCATGGAGTACAAGCATGGTTATGTCCATCTTACAGAGGGGAGAGCCACAGCACAGAGAAGTCATTTTCCCCAGGCTGCAGCACCAGCAAGGCACTATCATCATTCCCCCCAGTTCTCTGGACTCCAAGTCCAGCACTCCATTCCTCAACATTTGTTGAAACCTCCTTCAAAGCTGAAAAGAGTCTCTGGCCTCTAGAAGCCTATGTTCCACAGGGAGAACAACGCAGAATATCTTTGCTGTTTAGGACTGAGATCTTACTGATCACAGATCATAGATTTAGGGTCGAAAATGACCCAGCAGGTTATCCCGTCTAACACTCATTTTATGGAGGAGGAAACTTTCTGAGGCACAGAAAGGGGCATAGATTTGCCAAAGGTCACACATCTAGTAAGAAGCAGAGCTGAACAATGTGCTTATTTCACAACCAAGAAGATTGGGGAAGGTCCCTGCCCAAAGTCCCACTGGCAATTAGTGGTGGAGCTGAGATTTGGGAACTTTCTATGACACTTTCCTGTCAGCAGGCTAGATGGAGGGCTTAGTGCAATCCAGCATATGCCAAAGGTTCACTTAAGATAATTGCTACTTGAGAAAAATAGTCCCCTGGACACAGTAAGTGCATTCCATCAGGTTCTCCAGTCAACCTGCCTGTGCTATGTTAGAACTTGACAATAGGGCATCTTGGACTGTGTGATTTCCTCGACCCTGCAGAAATACTTCCTCTGGGTTCACATTCAATGGCTTATTCTCTGCCTTCATAGAGAGTGGGTTCTGTATCTTTTGGAAAAATCCAGTTCTCCTTAATGGCCCTTGTCTATGAGCATCCATCGGATGTGTTACTATTTGAATTTAGAGCCAGTGATAGCTTTTGTCTCTGCCATTGTATTGGTGTTCCCCTCCTCCCCTATGAGGTGGCTAGATGGTGTCATCAGTAGGGTTCCTGGCTTATAATCAGGAGGACCTGAGTTTGAATCTTCCCTTGGATACTAGCTGTGTGGGCAAGAACAAGTCATTTAACCTCTGTTTGCCTCAGTTTACTTATCTATAAATAAAGGAATTGGACTTGATGGTTTCCAGAGCCCCCTCTTCCTCTAAATCTATGAACTTATCATCCTAGCATAAGAAGAGAGAGTGCCAATTCAATGTTTTTTTAAAATATTATTTATTTTTAATGTTTCATTGGTGACCATAGTCATATCTTTGCATATGTCTTCACACTGAAAAACCTCACTTGTAACAAAGAAAAAAATTAAGCAAAACTGATCAGTAAAGTGATTATGTCTAATAGTATATACAGCATTCTGCCCATAGTCACCTACCTGATGACAGAGGGGAGGAAAGTATGTTTCATAGTTTATTCTCCAGGTCCAGGAACACCATGATTTTTCATATTTGCTCTAGTTACAGTCCAACACAACAAATCACTTTGGAGACTCCTTTTGGAGACTATTTTGAATAAGTGGCATCCTCCCCAACTCTTCATCTATCCTCACCACCAACTATTGTAGTTTGGAGAATTCTCTATGAAGAGAAGTCTTAGTTTTTCCCCTAGAATTGAAAGTGGGTGAAATTTACACCTTGTAGTTCAGGTGCAGGGAAAGGAGACTGGTGATGTCACAGGCAGCTTTGGAGAGCAGAGGAGGGGTGGCTGTCTAAGGACTCCCCTCTCTCCTCATATACTCCTCTTCTGATGCCAGGTCATGGGTGGGTGTAACCATACTACATGCCAGTAATGCCCAATCTCTGGCAAGTGATAACTGGCTGGAAGGGCTTTGAACTGCCCATCTGAGCTTCAAGGTGCAGCCCAGAGGTTCATTCCCAGAAAGGCACCCACATGAGATATGAACATTTTATTTTGGCTGCCATCCAGCAGGAGTCTACTTTGGACAGATGACATAGGGGCTTGTGACCTCTGTCATTAGAGATAGCAGACAAGGAAAAGGTGCCTGGAGTCTGGACCAAGTTAATGATTCATGGGGTCAGCTCTTTATCACAGGTACTCTCTTCAGAGATGTGTTCCGATGGGGTGTGGGAGGGTCGTCCCCTTTACAGACTCCCACGATCCTTTCTGCCAGGCTGCTCTGGGGCAAACAATGGGGCCTTTGAGACAACTCGCTTTGATCCAGGCTGCCTCAGCACTGATTTCAAATGATTAGCCCTGCACACACCCACTGTAAGATGAAGACCCCGGCCATGCTCGACTTGGGGCCAAGGCCAGGTGTTGGGCTCCCCGCCAACAGTGTGTGATTTCTCCCATGCTGTGCCGCAAAAGAATTTCTGCGCCAAGGAGGAGGAGGAGGAGGAGTCCTTTTCTTGAAGAGAAAATGAGAATTAACTCTTTGGAGTCAGATTGATACTTTCCTATTGTACTCATGCATTGTTCCAATTTCCATCTGCATTGGCTGGCTAGCTCACTCCCTTCTCACCTCTTCTGTCTGGGATCCCATCAGCTTAACTATCACCTCCCACAAGAAGCCTCTCCTGATTTCTCTTAGTTATCAGCGTTCCTTGATTGTCTCCTTGAAACAGCTTTGTATATACTTTGGGTATTTATTTTATATTAACTTATCTGGACACTCATTATTTTCCCTGAGGACAGGCACTGCTTTCTTTGTCTTCTTGGGACATGTAAGTGCTTAATGAATGCACTTTCCCTGCTCCCATGCCACAGACTTCATGAATATGGTAATAGGCACCTATCTAAAGCCTCTATATATGATTTTATATTATAATTTATGCATTTTGTATTGTAGTTTATTGTATTATACATATTGTAGTATGTAGTTTGAATTGTAGTTAATAGACTAGAAACCCCATGAGGGCAGGGGCTCTCAACTTTCTAACCTTATGTCTCTCTCAGTGCTCTGTGCAAAGCATGTGTTTAACAAATGCTTACTGAATTTAGGGGAACCATTCAAAAGAATCTGGCTTAACCATCTGCACAAGAAATACTAAGTGGGTAAAGAATGCTTATTGTCTAAACTATAACACAAAGTTAAATGGACAACCTCTAGAGCTTGTATGTCTGCATAAATATATGACTTTTTGCATATATACACATTATATATGTATTTATATGTACACACATATGTATTCCTATATACATATTTACACACATACAAGCAGAGAACTGAACAGGAGGCAAAGAACAGACTGAGTTACCTATGGGAAACTGTAAAGTTGTTTGGAAGATCCCACACATTTCCCTGCAACAAAAGCTTACCTTTTTAATACTGAAAGTCTACCAGTATATGTATGGTTGTAAGTAGCAGTGTGCTGGAAAATGTTGAACAACTAGCTCTCAAAAAAAACATGCCCATGAGTCATTTTTCCAATATAAATTGCATCATTAACCTTTTCTCCTTCACTTTCTTAAGTCTAGAAAATCTGCAAAATCATAATTCTAGACTTGATTTCTAGTGTTTGCTAATTTCTGAGGTGTAAATACTGGCACTATCAGTTCTGGAGAGTCAGTGAATCTAGCTTTGGTTCTGGCATACCCCTGGGCCTCCAAATCATGGACCATTATGATCTCTGAGTCAAGTCAGCCCACACTCTGGCGACTTTAGTGTGAGTTGGACACAAGGGAAGATAGAGAAAAAGAGCCCCAGTTTTACAAATGAGAAAACGGAAGCTCACAGAGGTTGGGAGACTGGCTCACTGTTACTCTAATAAAAGAAAATAAAGAAAAAACATTTTAGTGTTCACTATGTCCAAAACCCTGCACAAAGGAGAGGGGATTTTTAGTTTACCTTAGAGCAATAGGAACCACTGACATTTGTGGGGTGAGGGGGGATAATAGTACCTATTTCATCGACTTTAAGGAGCAAGTGAAATCATGTGCCAGAGCCTGGCACATGCTAGCTGTTACTGGCCTGGGCACTGACCTAGATGTTAGGGACTCAGTCAAAAAGAGTTAGTTTTTACTTTCAAGGAGTTTACATCATATTAAGAAAAAATAACGTACACAGAAAATCAAATATCAGTTTGGAAACGCAATGTAAATGTGCTGTTGCTGCTGCTGCCGCTGCTGCTGTTTTGGAG
The DNA here is from genome assembly GCA_028658325.1 of Potorous gilbertii. Lineage (NCBI taxonomy): Eukaryota > Metazoa > Chordata > Mammalia > Diprotodontia > Potoroidae > Potorous > Potorous gilbertii. Next base: position 467,901,302 of record CM053769.1, on the reverse strand, counting down.
AGGCTGTGGTCTGGTGCCTGCTGGAGTGCCCAGTTTGCGGCTGCCGAGTGTGCGGTCGGAAGGCTGTGTTTCACATTACATATTGTCAATCGCTCTAATCACCTTGGCGGTATCGAATTACGGTCTGTTAATCGTGTGTGCTTTTCCTGCGATGATCCAGCCGAGGGGACACCTGGCCATTTTGTAAGCATCCCTATCAGATTACGAAGCCCAGCGCTCCCGGCAGGAATGTCCTCTTCTGGGGGATGTCTCCCTTCCGCCACCATTCTTCTGGCCAACGAGCCTTGGCAGCTGTGACTCCGTTCTGTCCCAATCGAATTCAGTGCTCAGAATGCGATCTCTTCCCTCAGACCATCTGTTTACTCTTCTGCTAAAGGAACTCCAATCTCTTTGGCAACCCCTGAGGTTTGTACTCAATAAATCCTGACAGGGAGGCATTTCTTTCTTTCTTTTTTGGCACACTAAGAAAACTGAGTGTTTTCCAAATGGTGCATTATTGATATTAAACCCGATTGGGGCATCGCCAGCCATCAAAGGAATGCACTCAATAACACGTCCAAAAATGAAAAGGAAATTGACCGGCCCATCAGCATCCATTTATCAGTAGAAACATTAGCATCAGATGGGAAATTCAGCAAATGACAGCCATGTGGACATTGGGAGGCTTACAAACGCACAGAGAGAGACGAATGGTCCTAGGAATGGCTGCTGCGGCCCCTCTCTGTAGCCCCTTTCTACTCTCAATGGGGCTCTTGCTTCTGTCTCCTCTGTGGATGACTGTGAAGCCGTTTGCAATTGTTAGAGTCCCATTGGGCTCAGGAGTGAGGGGAAGGACAAATGGGGAAAAAGCAGAAATGGCTTAGTGGAAGAGAGCTGCCTCTGCAATCAGAGGACCAGGGTTCAAATTCTGCCTCTGAAGCTTGCTACTGCAGTGAAATTGGACAAGTCACTTCATTTCTAAGAGCCTTACCTGTGAAATGAGGGAATTAGACTAGTTGGTCTCAGAAGCCCCTTCAAGTCTGTATCTATCAAGGAATGACACTGGAAAGAGGCTTCCCTGCATGAGAAGCTGGGCAGCAGCTGCCCAGATACCTGCCCTCATCCCTTGTGAATGCTGTCCCTTCACTTGGTCACACTGCCTGAAATCCCACCATTAGCAACCTTTTTTTTTTTTGAGAAAGGCAAATACATTCTTGTAAATTAAGAGGGCTATCAGTCACTCAAAGTTGGTATGAATTAGTTTCAATCAGCAATGAATTAGAATTCAATCGGTTTGTTTTCCTCTTAACACTTAACAGAGCTCATCTACCTTGAAGAAATCAGAATTTCAAAGAGAGCTGGTAATGGGGATGGTCAATATTTAGGTCATTTTTGATCATGGAGCATTTAGAAAGTGGCCACAGCTGATAAGATTTCAAGTGACCAGAGGGTTTGGGGAAAAGTGGACCCAGGCTGAGGAGATTGGTGAGACAGTTCCAAAGAGAGACTTTGCTTCTTTGTTCATCAGTGCAGCTAAGTGGTGATATAGGTAGAACATTGGAACTGGAATCAGCAAGACCTGAGTTCAAATAGTGCCTTAGATACTTTTTAGCTGTGAGACCCTGAGCATGTTTCTTAACTTCTCTCAGCTTCAATTTCTTCATCTGTAAAATGAGGGTATCATAATACCCTCCTACCTCACAAGGTTGCTGCAAGGATCTAATGAGATAACCAATATAAATCACTTTGCAAACCTGGAAGTGCTACATAAATGATACAGGTCATCATTGTTATTTTTAAAAATTTGTCTGCACTTGACAAAAGAGAAGGAGCCATTTTTCTTCTCCCCTCTTGTCGCCTGCTTCCAGACTTCTTCACTTATCCTGTTTCAAGAAGGACTAGCCAAACAGAGGAATTTATATTTGATCCTAGAAACAATAAAGAGCTATGTTTATGCTATTACTATGAGAGATGGGGGTGACACAGGTACTTTAGGAAACTCATTTGGACAGCAGATGGAGGATGGTACTAAATAAATATTTTCTGGTTTACTGTTTCAATGTAAAATAACTAGAAATGCTAGAGACATTTTAAAGATAGCATTGGCTCACTATTGTACATTAGTCTGGATGTCTTTGGAAGGCTGGGTGCAGAGTTATACCTAGATCCAGCTTCCATAGTGAACAGCCGTGGGTCTTCCACCAACCTGACAAAGCATGATCTTTCTGACGACTGTTGGAAGCCTTGTTTGGGTTTTCTGTGGGTGGATAATTGCAGTGACTTTTCTGGCTAGCTTTACTTTGTCCCTTTCTGTACTAGTAAATCACAGCCTGCCTGATGATTCTTGCTTTAACACAAAGAAATCCCACGGAAAATAGCCAATGGAAGGTCGGTTTTAAGACGTGTGGGTTTGCAGACTGAAGTTTCATGTCCATCACAGGAACTTTTTGACAAGAGCACAACAACTGAGCTTACCCACACTGTCCCAACAGGTGTTCTCAGTCTGGGAACAGGGAGGGGTGGTTTTTATTCCCTAGAGGATCTGTCCAGCCCACTCCCCTGCCTTGACCTGCCAAACACAATGGAGCTCATGGAATCTTTAATTCTGGGCAGAAATGGACCTCCAAGGTCAGCTAGTTCAGATCCTTTGTTTTAGGATGGAGGAAGCTAAAGCCCAGAGAAAAGAACTGACCTGTCCAAAGTCACACAGTTAATTAGTGGAAGATGTAGGATTTGAATTCGGAATGGCTGACTGACCCCAAATCCAGTCTTCTTTTCACTTTATTTCTGCATCCTGAAAAAGAAAAGAAGTTATTTATATTGATCTAGTTTATTGAAAGTAGTGAAATATTCATTCACTCATTTTATGCAAACATATGTATGTGTGTACGTGTGCATGTGCGTGTGCGCGTGCGTGTGTGTGTGTGTGTGTGTGTAGAGACATGCAGAGAGAGACAGAGAGACAGAGACAGAGAGAAAGTGGAATGGGGACAGAACTACCTAGCAAGTGTGAAAGTGAAAGGAACTAAACTTCCTGAGCTCCCTCCTTAACCCCGCAAGTCTTCTCTTTTGTACTTTCTGATGAAAGATCTGATAGAATTGTTCAACCTGACTGAGCTGCCCAGTCTAGGGTGTTATATAGCAGGGAAAAACCCACTGGCCTAACAGTTAGGAGAGCTGAGTCCTAAGCCTGGCCCTGCTCCTGTGGGTCTTGAGGCTAACTTTTTAGGGCCTCAAGGGTTTTGTCTCCTCCCTTGTAAAGGGAAGAGTTTGGAGGAGCATTGTGGTGCAGGGGATAGAACACTGGGCCCAGAGTCAGGAAGACCTGGTTTGAAATCCCACCTTTAACACATGTTGGCTATGTGATTGTGGGCAAGTGGGTTGGCCTGCTTCCAGGCTCTCCCCTCTCCAGTCCAGCCTTCATTCTGCCTCCAAAATGGTCTTCCCAAAGTGCAGGTGTGATCATATCACACCATCCCCCTCCCCAGACTCCAGTGATCCCCTATCACCTCCAAGAGCTGATGCAAATGTTCTATTTGGCATTCAAAACCCTTCATACCCTAGTCCCCTCCTACCTTTTCATCCAGTCTTTTTATACCTCATTTCCTAAGATATAGTCTTTGATCCAGGGACACAGGTCTCCTGGCTGCTCCAGAAGATTTGTATATGTGTGTGTGTATACATATATATGTGTATATATATTTGTTTGTATATTTTCTCTCCTATCAGATTGTAAGCACCTTGAGGACAGGGACTGCATTTTGTCTCTTTTTGTATCCCAAGTGCTTAGCACAATGTCTGACACATAGTAGGCACTTAATAAATATTTATTGGGTGATTGAACTTTCTGGGCCTCAGTTTTCTCTCTTGTAAAAGTAGGGAATTGTACTTAATGATCTCTAATGTGTCATCCAGCTCTAAATGATGATCCTATAATTGCTGTGGGCAGACATTGTAGAAATTCTTGTTGATCTCCATATGCTTCATAATTACCAAGTTAGAACCCCAAAACCTGAAGAGAGACTCACATGTCATTCAGAGTTGCAGACTGGTCACCCAAATCAAACATTTCTGTTTAAAAGCTTTCCTTGATGCTTTTTTCTCTGTACACCACAATCATTTCATCACTCCCCACCTCCTACACAACTGAACTCTCTTTTGAAATAAAGAACAGTTAAGCCCAAGGGACCCCACCTGCCAGCCCAGCTCACTCCTTCCATGAATCATCCTCCACCTCTCTTTTGACAAGATGGATGTGTGTTTCCCCATCTCTTCTCCAGAACTGGTCATTGCATTCATCCTTAGACCATTTACCTTTTAGTATAATTTTGGCTTACATTGTGATTTCGTTTTGTTTATATTCTTGTGGTTTGACATCCTTTGATCTTTATCAGTTCACATCTTTCCACGTTTCCCTTCATTCTACATAATTGTCATGTCTCCTACCTTGAGGCAGAAAAAGACAATCCCCTAAGTAGTCTGTGCTTTACCTGACTCACTCCATTTTGTTCTATAGAAAGGCTGAGCCAACTCATAGCTCTATCATCATTGTGCCAATGTGACTGTCCTCCCACTGTTCTTGTACCCTTGACCATTTTAATCTTCTATTATCTTTGCCAATTTGATATGTGTAAGGCGAAACTTTAGGGGCATTTGAATGTTCATTTCTTTTATTATTGGTGATTTGAAGCATTTTTCTCATGGTTATCAATTGCATTTTTTATTAGAAAAATGTTTATACATAGCCATTGGGAAATGGTTCTTTGTGTTACATATTTAAATCAGTTTTCCACCTTATTTTTTCAGAGATATTGGATCCAAAGATCCCCCCACTGTTTCCTTTTTTTATTCTAGTTGCATTGATTTTATTTGTATAAAATCTTAATTTTGTATGATAAAAACAGCCTACTTTGTGATCAGTTTTATTCCTAGTTTGGCTGCAAATACGGTCACTTAGCATACTTCTAAACTGTTCCTCCGATCGCTTCCATTTTTTTCTCTTAATGTTATGACATTTTATATTGAGGTTGAGCCTCCAGTTGGAGTTTGTTGTGGGATGTGGCATAAGATGCTGGTCTAAACCCATTTTTCCTTGTAATTTTCCCAGTGGTTCTTATCTAAATAAGGAGTCCTTTCCTGAGGAGGCTGTGGTCTTGGGTTTACTGAACATTGAACTCATATGTTTGGTTGTTTTGGTTGTTTCTGAGTTTTACTTTCTGTAGCATTAAGCACCCCAACATGCACACCCCAACCTGCTATCACAGGTTCTTAGATCTGCATTCATAAAAGGAAAACAGTTTTCAAAGTGCTAACAAATTACTTTAATCAAGAACTTGTATCATTCCTTTAACCAAGTACATATATTATTCAGGTAGTTCAGGGAGTCAGTACCCTGAATTTCAAAGAAAATAAAGAGAAATCAAAAGACCAGCAGACATGGTTTCCTCAGCCTGAATTCAACAAACAATTGAACTCCAACTGTCTGACCATAGTAACCAGAGAGGGAAGCATGACATCTGGGTTCTCAAAGCCAGGGGCTCCTCAGCAGCTTCCCAGAGTCATCATCTGGCACTTCTCTCTTCTTACCAAAAACTAAGCCCTAAGGTAAAACCTCAAATCAGAGTATTTATACCTTTTTAGAGCCAGAGGGCATCCCAACCCTTGAGAAACAGTGCTTCATTAACAGAAGCTGTTCCTGTAAATCTTCCCTATTCAAACTCCCTTTAATGGGTGGGGAAGATCTTTAAGGAAACTCTTGTTTCTGCACTTTACTCCTACTAAAGACCCTTGATTGATAAAGGCAAGATTCAATGAGGCATTTGATTATACTAAAGCAAAATCAGCAAAAGATCCCAATTTGACTTGCCATTACACTTTCTTAGTCTCTTCTACTGATGGATTTTTTAAATTTTTTGGCTAATCCTCTATAATTTTGATGTTACCTGCTCTCCAGTATAGTTTGAAGACTGGTACTATTGGATCCCTTTCATTCTAAATAAAGAATTAAGTGTACTTTATCTGGCCCCAAGAGTATATTGTAGGAGCAATGAGTGGAAATGACAAAGACACAAATTTAGACCAGAGGTCAAGAAAAACTTCCTAACAACCAGAGCTATCTCAGAGTAGAAAGGTAGACGTAATAGATTCCCCTTCACTGAAGATTTTCAAGCAAAACCTGGATAATGCTTGTTGAGTATTCTGCTGAGGGGATTATTTTTTCAAATAGAGGTTGACTACTGAAATCCTTTTTATCTCTGTGATTCTATCTTTTCACATTCTCTCCCCACCTCTCAACTACTTGCAAGTTTAGGCAGTTTGTTCCTCCAAATAAATTTTTAAAAGTTATTTTGTCTACTTTTATGAAGTAATCCCTTAATAATTTACATGACATAGCACAAAATCTATAAATTAATCTAAGAAGTATCATCATTTTGATTTTGTTGGTGCAAACCATATGTCATGAATCATGATAATCTCCCCAATTAGTTGTTGTCCTTTATTTCTCTAAAGAGGGTTTTAGAGTAGCATTTACCTAAGTTCTAAGTGTGCCTTAGTAAGTTAATTCCCAGATATTTTATGTAATTTTTGTTTCGTGTTTAAGATAGTCTTCATCCATAAAATGAGGAGACTAGAATCAATGACCTCTAAAGTCTAAATCTGTTGTCCTGCAGTCCTTTCACCCCTCTTTGATGGGCACTGACAGGAATAATTCACCCTTTTAAAAATGGAAAGAAAATGACATGTTTTTCATGTGCAATCATGTCTTCAAAGCACTTCACTTTGCTTCATGACAACCTTATGAGGTCGTTGCTATAGATGGTATTATATAGCCTTTCCACAGTTGAGAAAACTAAGACTTGGAAAGAGAGATTAAATGACTCTAGTCAGCGTCACATAGCTACTAATCCAAGCTGAGCCTGGATTTGAACCCAAGTTTCTCTGACTTCAAGTCTAACCCTTATCAATTATCTGGAATTATACAAGTTAGTAAAGGAAGACCTATTACAATCAAGCTATTTGATTTCTTAAAAGTGCTTAGCTTTCTCAGTGCCCAGAGAGAATACAAAATGGGTGAAGAATCACATACTTAGGTAGTAGTCACCTATCAGCAAATCTAGCTAGATGATATTGCTTAGTTTGGTCACAGGGTGAGCATTACTTGGGATTATGTCATTTAAAATACTTTAAAATTACTCTGTGTGGCATAACCACGTAGCATCGTAATAGCCCAAACTGGGATCTCTGTCAAGCTATTTTTATAAACATCTTTCCCCTGTAATTGCACTGCTTAATATACTGTATATTTTAAATTATTCTATTTGCAAGGTCTTGGAAAGCTTAAAAAATTGCCACACATAAGAACATTAGAGATATATTTAGTAATATATTTTATCAAAGGCATAGAGGACAAACCCAAGAGGGAGAGAGATAGTCCACGTGTGTGTTTCCTCAGAGTTCTTGTTTCTGCTTCATTTCAAGTTTTGCCATTGTGTTGACTGACAGCACTACCACTCCCTTTATTGTACCTAATGTTCCAAGGAAAGGATCTTAATGTATTAGAAGGTGTTGGCTCTGTACCAAAATCCAACAATGAGCCCAGCTCTCCTCTGTAAGGAAGCCAGCAGAAGGACAATGGCCCTTGAAGTCAGAGATTCTGAGCTAGTCTTTGTGGTAGCAAATGTAGGAAATGGACCTTCCCATTTTGGCAAGAAAAGTGAGAAGCCAAGCAAAAGCCATTGCAGCAGCAAAAGTGTTTTTTGTGTAGTAGAAATAGACATGAGGAAATGGAAAAATGGAAAGGAGAAAGATGAACCAGTAACCCTCAAATGGCTGGTGGGAGATAGGGCTGACCTAAAGCCAACTGGACTGGAATGTTCAGAAGAAATGCCATCTGAGGAGTCCTAAATCATACTTTAGTTCTAACAGTAGTCCTATAGAATCCAACAAATCTTTGTTATATATAGAATCCAACAAGAATTCAATAGAATTCCAAGAAGCATTTATTATTTTAGGTACTTAATTGAGAAAGGGAAGGGAAAAGACTGTGACTTTCCTGAAAGAGCTTACATTTTATTGGAGGCAGGAGATTGTGGAACATTTATTCAAATGAACCTGTGAGCTTAGTGATGGGCTGTTCCCTTCAGTGATTCAAAATATGACTCATGTCCATGTCCACCCAATATGCTGGAAGTTTTTTTTCATTCTCTTGATAGGAAAAGGACATAGGATCCATCAGGTATCTTTTGCTCTCCCTGTGTCACCATTCCCTCCTTCTTTTAGATTGTACATTTCTTTGATGACTTTTATTACTTCTTTGGCATTCCCTATTAATATATGCTGTAGAATTCTCAAGTCCACCTTCCATTGTAGATTGTAATGGTCCATTAGTTATAGCCATACAAAATATTGGTAGAATATTGTATTCTAGAAATAAATGTAATCATTTCTCTTTGGGAGAAATTTGGGGTCATTAAAGGAGCCTTACAGTTTCCCCTAATGCACTCAAGTCCAGTCTTCTCTTTCTGTTTAATTTTGGACCCAATTTATTATCTATTAGCAATATCTGTCCAATATATTCATCTTGATGAATGAATTATATAAGTTGTTCATCTAACTTTACATCATCACCTGAGCAATATGCATTCTTCATCCACTTGGTTATTCCAGTGTGGATGGTTTAGTTAACTCTTTTGAGTGGTTACATGACTATTCCAGGAAGCCCCAGCATGATCCAGGGCTTCATACAACTATTATGAAGCCTTCTACAGACAGCATCTAGAGGTTCTTGCAATCTAAGGGGAACCTTTCTTCAACTAGGAATGCATTTTTGTTCTTCATGACAATGGCAAGCACCCTTGGCAAATACTGGTCCTTGTTTCATATATTGGTCAACATTAATAATCAGAGAGTCATCAAACAACCTTATCTCCATGCTTTTTATAGAATCTTGAGCAATCCTGAGCTGTATAGGTGAATACTTTGTTAGAAAAAGGTTCTTAAAATGTCATTTTGATTTACTGAACCAAGTTTTTTTATAATCAATAAACTTGTATGCCCCATATATTATAGTCAACTGTGTGATGGTGAAGATGTGGTCTGCTGTAGAATATTGCTTCCAATATTATGTATTCCAAGTAAACTAATAAACAGTTGGTGGAGTTGTAAACTGATCCAATGATTCTGGAGAACAGTTTGGTACTGTGCCCAAAGAGCTATAAAATTGTGCATAGAAGTATCACTACTAGGTCTATACCCCAAAGACATCAAAGGAAAAGGAAAAGAACCCATGTGTGTGAAAATATTTGTATCAGCTCCTATGGTGCTGGCAAAGAATTAGAAACTGAGGGGATGTCCATCAATTGGGGAATGGCTAAACAAGTTATAGCATATGATTATGATGGAGCACTATGAGAAATGACCAGGAGTATAGTTTCAGAAAAAAACAACAACAAACCAACCCCAACAACATGGCAACATTTGTCTAAACTGATGCATAATGAGGAACCAGAAGAACATTGTTCACAGTAACAACAATGCTATAATGCTGACCAACTGTGAAAGACTCGACTACTCGGATCACTATGATGATCCAAGACAATTCCCAAAGGATTCATGATTTTAAAATGGTATCCACCTCCAGAGAGAACCTATGAACTCTGAGTGCAAATTGAAGTATAATTTTCTTGTTTTTTTGCTTTTCTTTCTTTTTGGTGGTATGGCTAATATGGAAAAATGTTTTGAGTGGTTTCACACGTATAATTGATATCATTTTGTTTGCTTTCTTAGTAGGTGATGGAAGAGTGGGAGAGAATTTGAAACTCAAAATGTATAAAGAAAGGAATGTTAAAATAAATCATAAAAATTTTAAAAGTATACCCATTCCCCATAAATCTCCTTATCAAGGATATACTTAAGGATGAGCATGTATAATATTCTTATGAAATTGTATGTAGATGGGAAAGTGGAAATATCGGGTGGTAGTTGTTGATTTCTCTCAGGCTTCTTTTCTGGTCTTTGTAAGACCTTTTCCCATGCCTCTGCTAGCTTGTCTTCCTTCAGATAACTTTTGAATGGCTCCCTCCAGACCCTCGCAATTGTGTTCCCTTTGGCATGGGTTGCCAAAACATGTACACATAGTCAGATTGAGCTGCTTTTCCTGTTTTTGCCCTAATGTACCAATTCTTCTTCCTTTTTTAAGCATTTCTGGGAAGTGAGAGTCCGCAGGTAGTGACTCCACTCCCTTTGATGGTAAAACAATTTGTCATGAAAGTCTTAGAAGATCTTTTATGTTCTCCTCCTATTTGTTGTCCTTTGGTTTGATTTGTGTATGTCCTTAGGATGACTCTACTTAATTGAGTCTTTTGCTAAGCTTTCTTTAAACTGGCTTTCCTATTCTCTTTTTCTCTATTTAGTGAGTTGATACTTGAAATTTTCCATCTTCCTTCTGATTTAACTGATCAAACAAGTTTACCTTGTGGGCCAGCACTGCCCTTGGTTGTTGCACCTCTACAATCAACCATAAGTCAAACACTTACTGACTAAGATGCTTTTTAGGCTACTTGTGATGACATCTGATATACACCAGTTATACTGTGACATGAAATTATTGTATCTGTGTCTACACCCTTTTTTCCATTTGTATGCAACCAATCTTCTTCAGTAATTTATTTAAATATGTCAGAATGGAATTATTTTTAATTACATGTCATATCTTTGTCTCACTTTTATTCTAGTTTTGTACTAAGTTTGATTTTTCATCTTTAACAAGTTAGTGGTCTGACTGTATATAAATAGCTGATTCAGAAATGACTAACATATCTATAATGAGTAATTTCCTGCCTGTTGAAATATAATTAATTTAATTTTTTGTTTTTGTGTTGTTCCTATTATACAGATAAGTAAATGTAGCCTAAGTTGCTGCACCCAAGCTTTGGGCTTACAAGACTAGCTTCAGTCTTGTGGGAGGCTACACAGCCATATTTCTTGATCTTGCTTTGTCCCCACCTAGGGCTGATTCTGGGAAATCTCCACAAATGGCTTGAATATAACTTGTGCCTATGTCATGACCTCAGCTATCAACATTATCATTAGCGTTCATGGAAGGAGACCTCTGCCTTGGTACTAATAACAGGTTTCCTCTTCCTTAAGGGGCAGAATTGTTTCCCTTTATGTCCTTGTATTCTTCGTACTTAGCACAGTTCCATGACCACAGTAGGTACATAATGAATGGTGTGTCAGGTTAGATCCATACATTATCTCATTTGATCCTTGCAACTACAGTACAAAGTAGGTACCATAATTATCCCTGTTTTAAGGATGAGGTCATTGAGACAGAGAGAGGTTAGGTGACTTCTCCAGGGTCACAGAACTAGTAGTATAAAGGTAGAATAAGAACTCAGATCTTTAATGTTCTCTCCACTATACCCCTTAGGTACTTGGATTGGATTGGAACAATAAATTATCATGCACTTACTGTATACTAGGCATGGTGCTAGGTCTTGCGGAATTTCTGGCATAAAGAGGATGTATATCACAAAGTTCAGGTGTACCCTGGTGATCGACGTAGAAGACCTAACAATGGCAGATCTACATGGAAAAGCCTTGACTTGTCTCACCGTATCTATTGGATTAGGTCGAGTTTGCCAAGATTAGAGGTATTAGATTTTCATCGCATCAGTGTGACACACCTTGGACACTCTTCAAATTATGATCTAAAAAAAGTCAAAGTCTGCGGAGATTTTGAGAGATGATGCCAACAAACTGACAGGCAAATACAAACCCCCTTAATCCTCCAGAAACGTCCGGAACAGACCACCTCAAACAGCAAAGCTCCTATGTATTTTTAAAAAAAGACTCACACCTGTGTTTTTATTTTTAATTTTTTTATTTTCAATTTGTAACCACAGTGGGGACCTTGGCGGAAGGCATTTTCCAGGGATTAATGAGCAGCCTGGACTTGTGACTCTCCTGCCCGGAGCTATGACTCCTTTCCTCTGGACACTAATTCCAGAAAATGCTCACTTTCTGGTGATTGCTTAATATCGCTTTCAAGGAACAGAACCTTTAAGCTGCAGCAAGGTGACGTGGAATGGGGATTTAAATGACGTCTATTTCATCTCTCGGTGACACCTGCTTCATTTCTATTTTACAAAACACATCTGAATACACCCCGGCCAAATTCACATAAAATAGAAAAGGCCCCTCCCCTGCCCCCAAAGCCAGTCCTTGTATTTCAGGTTTGGGAAATGGAAGGAATAAAAGATGAAAGGAGGAAAAGCCAGCAACCATGGGAACAGGTCTGAGCAATGACTTGTCACCACAGTTAGCACCAATGTTGTTTTAACAAGATATTACTTGCAGAATTTCCCCTATAAATCCTTGATTAAGTTTGAGAATCCCCATCAAGATGTTTCCCATGCAAGATGGTCAGAAATAGTGATACTTCCTAGATTATTTTCAAACCGAGAGGCCTGCGTTGTAGCCTGTTGACCTGAGTGGCAAGGTGCCATTAATATCGATTTTCTCTGACTCTAAAAGCTGAAACATATATTTTTTGGAAGACCCTGTTCAGAGAAGGCTAAACAAAGTCAACGGCCATTTATTTGTCTTTTCTATTTCCTTCACTCTGAGGCTCCTGTTTGGATTTAATAAACAGGGATAAAATGAGATTTTTCTGCTTAAGCTCTGAGTACAATAATAAAATGCACACATGAAGGAGTCAGGCAGGAGGCCCCTGGGGAACAGAGCAATAGGATTTCCAAGCTTCAAATGAACCAGCTTAAGAGACCTTGACTAGCCATGGAGACCCTTTCCATGGGCAGAATTTCTTATTGGATGTCTTTTTTGCCCAGGTTGGAATCACATCTCATACACTCCAGCTAGGCAGATCCCCTTGTAAATGGGAGGACTTGAACCCAGTGGTCTAGAGGGTTCTTTCCTGTTCTAAATCTGTGGTTCTGTGATTCTACTGAGGTACCTGTTTTAACATTTCCTCAGGCCCCAAATCAAGGAGGAGACATGGTGGGAACAACTGCTTCCAATTGAATTCAGGTGCTGCTTCCAATGACTCTCAGCTATTTGCTCCAAAAAATGCCCATCCCTTGAACAGCAAGACTTTCCTGATCATGGTTTAGAATGATGGGATAGCATAAACTCAGAACCATTAAAGAACAAAGGAACTTAAGGGAGATGGAAAGACACATGATGTGGGTCAGAAGGATCTGCTATGTTGCTGTTAATGGACCACGTAGGAGAAATGATGCCCATGAGATCATCTCATGAGCTTTGATAATGACTCTTATCTCAGCCCCTCTCATACTAATGAGGGACCATCTTTTAAAACTTGGTAGATAACATTCTCCCTCATCCTACCCCTGAGGAGAATGGACTTAAATTAAAAATCAGTTTCCACAAAGTACCCACCCCATGTCTGTTCAAAGCTCACACAGTTGTAGCCTCACCTTACTCCATAGCCTAGGAGAAGGAATGTATAGATACCAAGGAAATGAACTCATGGACCATGGTGAGGACCCAGGTGAGAAAGAAAGCCTCAAGGATTCTTTGAAAACCTTGGCAGTCCAAAATGCCCCAGGGAATGGACACTTTTGGAATACACACCTTATCCTGGCTCAGCTGCCAATCAGAGGGCTCCTCATCTTCACGTGGTCAAAAGCCTAGAAGAAATACCTTCCCTTGCTCAAGTTCCCATGGCAGGGGTAGGGAGGAAGAGGCTTCACATGCTCACAGGGACTGAACGCTCACTGGCCAATCCCAATGGCCCATTGAAATGCTTCATCAAAGTCATGAATACCAGGAAAATTACATTCTGACAATGGAGGGTAATAATTTATAATAAAAACTCATCATCATCATCAAATAATAGTAATAGTTTTAGTGCTTTAAGGTTCACAAAACACTTTACAAATATTATTTAATTTGTTCCTCACAACAGCCCTGAGAGTGGGTGTTATTAACTCTATTTTACAGCTAAGAAAACTGAGACTGAGAGAGGGTATCAATAGCTAATATTTACATAGAACTTACTCTGTACCAGGCATTGTGCTAAGTGCTTTACAATTACTATCTCATTTGATTGCCATAGCAACCCTGGAAGGAAAGTGAGTGAAGTGACTTGCCCACAGTCACACAGCTAGTAAATATCTAAGGCAGGATTTAAATTCAGGTCACCTTGACTCCAGGTCCAGCAGATCCTTTACAATAGTTAGCTTGCCCAGAAGACAAGAGGATTATGGAACTGTGGAAGGCAAATGGAGTGGGTGTGAGAAGAGGGGGTGTCAAAGGAACTGGTTCAAATCCCAGATATTCTGCTTACTACCAGTGTTAATGTAGCAAGATGATCAAAGGGCTCGTAATGGGTTTCAGAGTGGAGACACGTCTCCATTTCTAACCCAACTCAGACCCCTATGCTGCTCTTTCCCAGTGTTCTTCACACCACACCCCCTACACCATGCCCCCTTCCACCTCCAGCTCTGGGAACAATGATTAAATCAGCTCTTTCATTCCTGAAAGGGATGGATCGTCAATTACCTTATTGCTCCTTCTACTCATCATCCTGTTACTTTCTGACTACAACACCCCTTCCTGGACCCCACTTCCCTGTATACATTTCTTCTCCCATAGGGTGGTAAACTTCCAGAAAGTAGGGGCTATTTTCTTTCTTGTTTTTGGTTAAAGTTTAGCACATTTCCCACCCTCAATAGTAAACACTCAGTAAATGCTCATTCATTCACTCATTCATTCATTCATTCATTCACTCACTCACTCATTCATTCATTCACTCATTCATTCATTCATAGCTGCACAGTAATGTATCATTAATATGAACCAGGAAGACTATTTTTAATTGGTGAAATTCTAAATGATGACACTTTTCAAAGTATTCTTGTTTCATCATTTTCAGATGTATGTAGCAACATATACTGAAGGCTAATGAAAAGTTGCCTTGTTTGAGGTTCCTGCCGGACTTCCTTTGATGACTACACGACAATCATTAAAAATTCTTCTACTAATTGAATGCAAATTGATGTTTCTAAGGCCTTGAAACGAGTTTGAACTTCTGAGTTAAAAACTTCCTCTCAATCCTTTCCTTTTAATGCATTTAACTGACTGAGTTCCTTTTTCAAATATAGTTTTTTTTAAAAAAGGACATTTTAGCCTTGATTTGGTCTGAATGGATAATTAATGAGTTTTGAATGAATAAGGTCTTCCTGCAGATGACATTTCCATCAGGGTTTCACTTCTCTTCTCCTGTATTCATTTGAAGAAAGGCTTTCTAACTGTCTTGTCCAGGATTCCTGGATTTAGAGCAGGGCTTAGGGTGAGTAGACATATATGTTTCATGACAGGCTAACAGTATTCTTTCACCTAAGGACTAACTGGTGAAGAAATGGATCACTGAGTTGGCCTCAGGCTGGCGCATTTTTTTGATCACAGAAACTCTCAAAGACCATATACTGAGTTCCATATGGGTTTCAGTCTCCATCAGGAAGGAAGTACTGTGAACCATGCTGTTTCTAGTAGAGGAGATCCTGGGGTAGGTAGTGTTTTCAATCTTTTCTAGCCTGATGGTGTCCCCAAACTTGTGGGAGCCAATATACTCTTGAGACATTTTAGCTATTGAACATGGAGTGACAGTTAAACAGTAGAATAAATTTTGTTCAAGTAAGAGATTTAATAGACATGACCAGCCTATAAATTATGTATCCTAAAACTTATTAATGTAATAGCAATCTATGTAAAAATGACTTTCTAAACAATGAAAATAGATCTTTAAGAATAATCTTAATGTACCATTACTCATGTACTGTCCTGGACCTCACAGGGTTTTCCTGAATATAAAGCCACACTGATTTTCTAGGTCCTTACACAAGAGAAAAGAGAGCAAAGGAAAGAAACAGTTTCCTTTTGCTCTGATGCTGCCCACAGAGAAAACAGAGACATTCCTAGGCTTCTCTACTCCTTCTTTCTTTGGATAAGGACACAGGGTCATTTCAAGTTGTTGCTGCCTCATGGTTCACCTGAAAGGAGTTCAAGAAACAATGGCTTGCCTGCTAGATTGTTGGGGGTGCAATGGAGGGAGTATGGGACCTGTAGTCAAGACCACTTGAGTTCAAACTGGGCCTCAAGCACCAACTTCTTGACTCTGGGCAAGCCCCTTGACTTCTGCCTGCCTCAGTTTTCTCATCTCTAAAATGGAAATAACGATAGCAGTTCTACCCTCATACAATTGTTGTAGGGATCTACTGAGGCAATAATTCATGTGAAACATTTTGAACACTTTAAAGTGACATGTAAATGTTAGCTATTATCATTATCTCTTAAGTATCAACCAGCCAACAGCATTTACTAGACATCCGCTATGTGTCAGGTGCTTTGTGTGGTGCTGAGGATACAAATACAAGATGAGATGATTCCTGCCCTCATGGAGCTTACTTTCCATGGGGGAGATACAACAGATTCACAGCTAAGCAAATACAGGATGTATGTTTTATATATGTATGTGTGTAAATATATGCAATGCACTTATATAATATATTCTATATTGTTAATAATTAATATATATCTGCTTCACACATATCAATATCTATCTATCTGTGTGTCTGTCTTTCTGACTGTCTGTCTGTCTATCTATCTATCTATGATACCAAGTGATTTGGGGGATTTGAAAGAAAATACATCAATATTCCAAAGGAATGAAGTGGTTTCAGTGACCTGGCATGGTCCAATGGAAAGACCTCTGGCTCCAGAATCCAATTTGGGTCCCCTCTGGGATAATTACTACCCATGTGACAAGTCACTTCCCTTGGCTAAAGTTTCTTCGTCTGTAAAATGAGGATGTTGGACCAAATAGTTCCTGAGATCATTCCCTACTCTGGATGATCAGCCTATGTTTCAATCCACTGTTTATATGGCAGCAACAACTTCTTTCTTCTCACTGTTCTCTTTCTGTATAATTTTGCCCTTCTCTTGCCACATTGTGGTCATATAAGTTAAACCAACATTTTGTAGCTATTCTAATGGAAGCAACTCACCAAGACCATAAGTTGTATAGAAAGTTCCAACCTTCATTAGTAAGGAGAATTTCTTCATTTGGGAGTTCCCTCTACTACTGACTTTATCTTTATCATACCAATGGACATCAAATTGAGTTCAGATTTGGAATCAGCCTCCAAAGCCCTCCCCAAACAAGAATCACATATATCATGCCCAACTAGTCACCATCCAGTTTTTGTTTCACACTCTGCAGTATGTACTCAAAGCCCTCTACCTCTCTCAAGGTGCCCTATTGTGCTTTAAAATGATTTCCATTGTTGAGAAGATGCCAGAGGACTTCTCTGAAGGTGTGGATATGGATGCATAGAGAGTTCATAAAATACCTGACATTTTAAAAGACACACAGTAGATGATTCAAGATCAAAAGTTAAATACAAGACTGTGGTAAAGGATGCAGGGCTATACCAGGAGAATTTCACTGGGATTTCTTAGACTCAGAACATACTGAAGCCGATTAGTCAAGTTCAGCATAGGAAAAAGGGGATTTGGGCCTCTGTGGAGATCATTGAAGAGGGGTGGGGTATGTAAGCTGCAGGTTCAAAATAACATGTCAGCATGAAGAGGGACAATGTCCAGGCAAAGAGAGGGGAGACTCCTACTCTATGTAGCAGAGTTCAGCAGGATAATCAACTCCTTCCTCCTGCCTCATGTGTCTCTGTAGTCACTGACTGCATCCACTAAGATGGTCTTGGATCCTGAAGGGAAGTACTTTTCTCTTTGCACTGCCATTATTCCATGTCATCCTCTTCTGTGGATCCCCATCCCATGGTTGTGGAAGTGAGAACATTGCTGGAGATGCTACTTGGGCTGCCCTTTGAACTGTGAGCTATATCTGTCTCAGGGCATTGAGAAGATATCCTTTCTGGGTGGTGCACCTTGGACCCTTGGGTCACTTTTCATTAGGATCAGGATTAATTCCCTGAGGAGTCATCAAACACTACAGTCCAAAGGTTCACTGTGTCTTGGCTGCATCTCAATGGTTCACAGGACTCCCAAATGACAGATGGTGTGAACCTTTCTTTCCTCACCAAGGGGAGGCACTGCGCAGGCTCTAAGGGTTGGATTCTTTTCCACATGTGCCAGTCACAGTGAATGCAGAGCCGGCATGAATGGAGCAGTGCCTGCATGGAGAGGTGTTGGCAGCTCCTTTCTCCAGGCCAGCCCAAGCCTGCTTTCACAGTCCTTCCCATGTCCCTGTGAGCACCAAAATCAAAAGCGCCCAATGCGACCTCAGACCCTTCTCAGCCTCGTGACTCCTCCCCACAGTTCGACCACCTGTCTCCTGAGAGACTCCACAGGCAAAGCCTCCCTATCCAGATGGCTCCCTCCTTCTGCCTCTCCTTGGCAGGGACCTGTGATCACGCTCAGGGCACAAGCAGAGAGAGGTCTGAGTGCAAGGTCAAAGGATCCATCTGGACCTAGGCAAAGGCAAATCAGAAGAGCCAGCAGCACAAATGTACTGGCGGGCAGCTCCACTTTCGTTGGTCATCCAGCACTTGGGTTTTCTCTTTCCTGCTCCCTTCTTACACCAGAAGTCCTTTTTCCTGGCTGACCCAGACTTGATCTGATCCCTCCACTACAGGCACTTCCACTCACAGATAGGACTGGGAGAAGCAATCCTACCCTTCTTGGTCAATGGGAGACTTGGCCAAAGGCAATCCCAGGACTCCCTCCCCCTAAAAGGAAGCCCTCTTTACTCCATTGTTTCACTAGTTCTAATGGTCTTACACAATCACCACATCTCCAAGATGGCAGAGAACTCCACGGCCACCCCTGAATATGGATCTTCTCTGTATCATACTTGATATATGGTCATTTGTGTCTGGCTTGAAGATCTCGAGTGAAGGGGAACCCACCCCCAAGATACCTCCTGTCGCACTGAGACAGCTCTAATCATTGGGAAGTTCTCTCTGACAATAGGCCAAAATCCTCCTCTCTGAGAGTCTATATTCTTCTGCTTCCTGGGACCAGGACACATAAGCCTTCTCCTTCTCCCACAAGTTAACCCTTCAAAGACTTGGACACATCCATCTTGTTCTTTCTGAATTTTCTCTTCTTTCTACAACCAGCCTTTGCGTCTCTTTATCATACTCATCCCCTTTCAGTATCCTTCATCATATGTGGTGTCCAAAACCTTAACCCAATATTCCAGGGGCACAAACTGACCAAAGCAAAGAATGATGGTGCCATAATCCTCACTGTCTTTGTAAATCCGGTCCAACATCAAATCTGGCCTGCCACATCACATATGATTTGTTTTAGCTTGTGGTCCATTAAAACTCCCAGATCTTTTTCAGGTCAAGTACAGTCTAGTAGAAATCCTCCCTTGTCAATCATAGCATTCTCATTTGACTGAGCATGTGTACTCGATGAAGACTCTTCCTAGAGTGCCCAGAAGGTACAAGACTCTGGCATCATTGATACTTCCTGGCCCTTGTTTTCCATAGGGGGAACCTTGAAACAGAAGAATGAGAAACTATTATTCCAGAGCTAATATTTTTAAATCTATTTTTTCCTGTTTACTTGGAAAGGTTACTTGAGAGAACATCATAAGCATGTTTTTAAAAGTCAAGGTCTTCAGTCCTAGAGGACATATGGTAATATATGTATATTCGGGACACAGTATCCTCTGCAATTGGATCTGCAAAAATCATTTCTCATTCTGAATGAGTGTCCAAGCATTTGTTTGCAGATCCAATCTATCATGGTGCTAGAAAGAAAAATTCATGGGCCAGCTTGACTAAACCCAGCCAAAAGGACAGGAATGGCATGCAACAGGTGATATTAATGCATTGGTTTTTGCTTTATAATAATGGATGATGGATGGTAAGAATGCTCACTTTTTTTCTTCGAAGTATTACTGACATGACTCAGCAGTCTTTCAAAGGTGAAACTCATTGTTCCAACAACTGATAAACTATAACAGTAATTGTTATGATGCCTGATTTAAACATCCTAAAATACTTTATATGATCATCTTATTTGATTTTCACAACAGTTCCATGAACTATGCACTGTGGCATTGACTCTGAGCTCTCTCTCACCCTTAGAATGCTGTGAGGGAATGGGCAGTGTGGAACCCCATTTATCAAAAGGTTGAGATTTCAGAACCTACTCAATTTGGGACCAACATCTGTGCCTAGAGAATGTCACCTTGCTGCCCCTCCCGCCTCTCATCTCCCACCTCTTTCCCCCATCTTTCTTCCATCTCAGCTTCCTGCCTCCCTCCATCTTGTCTGTCACTTATCCAGCAGATGGGGCAGGTCCCCCAATAGTGGCCACTCAGGACAGAACTGGCTTTAGGGTGTCTTTCCACATTTCTCGAGCTTGGCTTACCCATCTACATCAGCTCCAATTGCAAAGTAAAGATCACCTTGCTTTTGGACTCCTCCCTCTCTAGAATGGCCCGCCTTCTGCATGGATGGTAAAAACATTTTTGTCAACATTATTTCCAGTTCCCATTCCTTCTGTCTGCGGATATTTTTTCTTATCCTCTTTGTGTCTATAACCATCACCTCCTAATGATTCCTACACACTCCATAGAATCTTCCCTTGCAACAAAAATATTGTGATCAAGCAAGGTGGTTCAACATATTAGCCACATAAGAAAATGTCTGTCTCATTACACACCTGCTATTCCCCACCTCTTTGTTGACAAGCAGGTGGCATGCTTCACTGGAAGTCCTCTGAAGCCAATATGGGCTCTTGCATTGGTCAGGATGTCCAACATGGCTTGGGCTTATTGGCATTGGTGTTCATAGGTTCTGCTTACTTTGCTATCCAAAATCTCTCCTGCTTCACACCACTATATGTCCATCCCAGGACCAGCACTCAGGTCCAGTTTTGACTTTCCTGGTCCACTCCTGGCCCTGCCTTCCTCCACTGGGAGGGTCTTCCTTTTGAGATTTCCTACCATTTATGATGTAAAGATCAGGTTCAGGTATTTGTGTATTGTTTCTTCTATTAGAATATAAGCTCTTTGAGGGTAGGCCCACTGTTTTGTTTTATTTTGTTTTTTGCCTTTTTCCATATCGCCAGAACCTAGCTTAGTCCCTTGTCTATAGTAAGTGCTGAAGAAATGTTTGTTGATGACTTAATAAAGTCTCATCCAGGAAGCATTTGGTGTATGTCTGTCACATGCAAGGCATTGTGCTAGGTCCTGAGGATACAAAGACAAAATTGAAAAGCAGCCCCTGTCCTCAAGGATCTTCCGTTCCACTGAAGAGGATACACTATGAGAACAGTTGAGCATAAATATGCTTATTTGTGGAGAGAGAAGGCACCCACATCTGGCAAAGGTGAGAGTGGGGGCCTGGGAAAGGGGCACATGAGCTGGAAGGCAGAGATGTGGGGGGAGAGAACTCCAGCCCCAGGGGACAGCCTTTGCAAAGGGGAAGAGACAGGAAGCATGGAGTGCTGGCATGAAGGTCAGTTTGTCTGGAAAGGAGAATGCATGAAAAGGAATGGTATTCAATAACCCAGGGAAGATCATCTTGAGTCAAGGTGAGAGGGGCCTAGCCGAGAAGTCTGCATTTTTATTCTAGAGGCCCGAGGGAGCCATGTGTAGAACTGGACTCTATTGATTTAGCAGCTGTGAAGGAATGGGTGGGGGAGAGGAGGGACTAGGCATGAACACCATTCTGAGGCTGCTGCAGGAGTCCAGGGGAGAGGTGATGGGGTCCTGAGTCATGCAGGGAGTTGTGGGAGCTGAGAATCAGGGCTGGAGACCATAGGGTGGAGGGCAGATGAATAAGAGCTAGAAAATTCCACTGTAAGATAGGCAAAACTAGCATGACTTCCCTCATGGTCATTGCAGTCACCTGGCTACTTCTGGACCCTGGTCACTGCTAGGTGGAACAGTTTTCTAAATTTCTAGTTTTTGCTCCTTTGAATAAGACATCATCATCATCATCACCACCATCATCATCACCAATATAATCAACATGACCAACATACCATCATCAACAATATCACCATCTCTACCACTGTTACCATCATCACCATCATCATCATTTTACCACAGCTACTTTTGGCTCCCCAAAACAAGCCCTACATTACGAGATGTTTGCATTCATCACCAGCCTATAGAAGCAAAGTGTACAGAAAACAATAGGCCTGTATTCTCTTAATGTAGAAACTGATCATGAAGTCATCAAAAAGTCTTGGAGGAAAATTTACCCAAATAAAGGTGGTCTAGGAGAGGCCTTTAGAAAAGTGATCACACAGCAAAGCCTGGACTCATTTGTGCCCAGGATCTCACAAATCCCTCCTGTCTGGACAGTAATTTGTGAAAAGGAGATTTTGAGAGTAGGTCAATATAAATGTGACATTTTGGGGGGCTAAAGATCTAGTCAGAACGTACCCAGTTTGTCTCTGGTCAGGACATACTGCCTTCTGCACCCACTGGAGGCAAGTAATTTCCTTTCTCTGGGCTGCATTTTCTTCAGCTTTATAACGGGATGATAAGACTTTTGCTATCTCTGTCATGGTCCTGTTATGAGGAAATTTTAGGAGACTAAAAAAGCTAAAGAAATGTAAGACATTATTTTAATTTTTATCAGCTTATAATTCAATATAGTGCTGTTATAATCTGGAGGTTAAGATCCTCTTGAATTAGGAATCTAAACTGATGCCTGAACCATGAACATCAGAGAAAGGGAAGATAGGTACACCTATCACCCAAATAAACCCTGAAATTGAGAAGAGTAGAGATGTGACCTACTATACTCAAGGATCTATGAGGAGACATGGATATTCTCAAATAGAGCGCTCTCTAGAGCGAACCTTTTGCAAAGTTTTGCTTAGGTAGCTAAAATTCTGCTATCCCAGGATAGAAACAGGGAAAAGGATATAATTATAATGTAATATCCTTGGAGATGCATGAAAATATCAGAAAAGTGAAACCTAGAGAGTAATGGAGGGTAGAGAAGTAGTTGAAGGTGGAAGCCTAAGTCGAGGATAAAATTTACAAGGGATAAATGTAAAGTTTCGCCTTTCGATTCAAGAGATTAACTTCATGAGAATGGCTTTTTTTCATCCATTTAGTTTTTCCTGTGTGAATTATTGAGCCAGTCTCTTTTGAGCAATCATGGACTCCATCAAAGATGTTCTATAATGTCCTGAGACTTTTTCACTGATAGAGGTAGACAGCACAATTCTTTTACAATGTCAAGGGATAGCTCTATGATTTGGACCTGGCATAGGACATCATCATTCATGGCAGTAGCAAATGCCTTTGGCCATCGTGGAATCTCTATACCTTGTTGGCATTGATTCACAGAAGATTAAGGAAGATCATGAAACACAGTTATACCTATGTGGCTTCTATTCAGAGACTATGACATCTTATCCTAGGTGAGTCTTTATACCTAGGTTTTGTTCTACCAAGTCATATTTTAAAATCATTAACAATCAGGAAAAAGGAGTCTTCTATAGTTTATGCCTTTCAATCAATTGTATCTGTAGTAACAGGGTTTGCCATTTAGAGTCTTTGGGGAAGGTTGCCTGCCTTCTGGACTTTGCCACCAAGTCCCAACCCAGGGAGCTGTCTCCTCCCACCCTTCCCTCTCCTTCCTGCTTTTCAGCTCCCTTTTGTGTGTTGTCTCTCTCTGTTAGAATGTAAATGGTCTTTCTTTTTACTGTATTTATATTCCTAGTGCTTAGCATGGTGCCTGGCACACAGTAAGTGTTTAATAAATGCTCATTACCTTGCCTTATCTTGCCTGATCCTTTCTCATATTTTCTTCAAGGCTATGTGTAAATATCATTTTCATAAAGATTTAATAAAGATGAAAAGATCTTAAATCAATATTATTGATATTCTCTTGATCTCCTTGGGATAGATATAATTTGTGTCATGAATCAGTTTTTTCCTTTTAAAAAATGCAACTCCTATTCCTACAAGAAAATAGGGAAAATAGGTCTATAGGCTGAAATCAGACAAACAAAAAACCAAGAGATGGTAACTGATTACACATGGGTTATAACTCACATTATCAACTAATCATCAACCTCACTCCAAAGATGTGTGTGTGTGTGTGTGTGTTTGTGTGTGTGTGTATGCGTACTGACTTACATGGAGTTGCACCTGCATTGTCCTGGCTTTCTTGATCTTTTATGACCTTTTCCACTGTGTACATTATATGAAATTGCCTTTATCTGTACCATGGTAGTCATTATATCCATTGCTCTTTTGGTCTTGACTTTTCCATTGGCATCATTCCATAAAAACCTTCTCACTTTTGGAATTCTTTCTATTTACTGTTTCTTGCCATACAGTAATATTCCATGTTGCTCATATACCGTAGTTTGTTAAGCCATTCCCCATTAACTGGAACCCTAGCTCATACTATTTGTGGCATTTTTATTATTATAAGTAATGCCTTTAGAGATATTTTTTTATGTAGAGATTCATATATTTCCATTTATCAGTGACCTCTTTAGTATAAAGTATATCTATTTTTGTAATTTATATTGAACAATTTCACATTCTTTTCCACAAATGTGTTCATGCATTTTTTTTTTCATTTTTCTGGTGTCTCCTCATCCCTGGAATATTATTTAAAATGATCTCTCAATGCTTTCACCATGCCTTCAGTGCTGTTTTCTACATGTGTCTTCAATCTGGGTCAGCTGATCCTCCTATGTGTTTTCTTCAATGATGTGCTCCAGATTCTTTGAATAGCACATTGGGGGCTTAGATGATAGATATGGTCCAAATCTCATGGCTCCCTGTCACGCATGATAAGAAAAGGTTCTAGAAATGAGAACAAACTTGTTCCATTTCTTTTCTTCTTTTGGTATTCTGTTTATGTTGCCTATGAATTCTCTTGAGTTGATGTGGCTCAATCTTATGGCCAGCTTTCTGTACACTTTTACCTGCTTTCTTTGGGTATGTTCTTTCCTCTTTTATGAGGTGATGCTTCTTGTACCCACTTGCAATCCTGTGTAACCTAGTAGGGATGGGCTTGTCTTCTAACTAAACTAAGATGGACCTTAGCTTGAATGACCTTCTATTGGCAAAATCAAATTCTTGCTTGATGAGGCAGTTTCTTGACACATGGTCTCACTCTGGCAATTGGTTTACATTGTTTGCTGAATCTTCTGCAAAGAATGGTGAATATCAAGGTCAGTATCATTGCCTTTTTGTATTTCCCATTTTTTAGCATCTACTACTTAGTCAGAGGTTTGACAATCATTCATAGTTCACCTTTAGTCTTTTTTTTTCTGATGTGATTTTACTCTAATTAGCCAAAGATTTGATTGCATGCACATGGTGGATTCTGGTTTGTCTTCCACATCAGTGATGAATCTTTTCTGCCTCTTAAGTATGGTTAATTTCATTTTTTAAATTCCATGTTAGTGCTCACCATGTCCATTGTCTCCCATCTCTTCTGAAAGAAATTGTTTATGATGTTTAAAGGTGAAACTTTTGAGTAGCCCACAGTCCTTGGGCCTCTCTTTTCTCAGACCTGAGCCTGATCTTCAGATATACTTTCCTATCCTCTTTTACAAAAAGTTTGCTTTTTAAAAAGTATATAATAAATTTAATATGTTAGTTTTAAAACTGTCTTGCTTGTCTGTGTCTTCCCTGATACCCCAATCTTCTTTTTTTCTATGTGTTTTTTAAAAATGCTTCCCCCCTTTTTCTTTTCTTATTTTTGACATCACTTTCACTCCCTTTTTCACAAATCTTGCCCCAAAAGTTTTAGGGAAAAAATCCTTCATCATGTCAAATAAGCATAGTCAAGTTTAAGAAAATCCATACATTGGCTATGCCTGAAAGAGTATATCTCGTTCTGTGACTTCTATCTATCACTCCCTGGCAGAAGGTGGGGAGTATACTTTGTCACTGGTCCTGCAACATTGTGATTGGTCATTACAAGTGATCAGAGTTCTGAAGTCTTTCAAAGTCCTTTCCCTTTGCAATGTCATGGTCATCGTATAAACTGTTTTCCTTGTTCTGCTCCTTTCATTCTGCATCAGTTGATGTAAGTCTTTCCATGCTTTGCTGACTTTATCAATTTGGTCAATTTTTTTATTGCTCAATAATATTCGATTCCATTCATATGCAATAATTTGTTCTCCATTCCAATAAATCATAGATCCAGTCCATATCCCTATCCCCACTGCTATTACTAATGAATCTATGCCCCACTCTATATTAAAGAAAATTTGGTGGCTGCCAAATCCTTGTCTATTGAGATGACTCACAGCAGAAGATAGAGATTTCAGAAAGAGGTTAACATCCTCGTAGAAAGTCAAGAGACACACCCTTGGCTCACACGACTGAGATACAAGGAAGGGGAGGAATAAGCAAGGGAAGAATATTACTATTGTACCCTTGGCCAAGTGGAAGCTACCATAATAAAAGAGCCTAGAAGCAAAGACATAATATATATGACCCTAGAACCGACTGAAAGAAGCAATAGTGAACCAAGCTGGAGAGTAACTGAGGCTGCCCCTTGTTCCTCTTATACCTAGAGAAAGAGCCCTTGCTACCAACTCTGTTCCACCTTGCCAGCTCTCATTCATCTGAGATGAGGCTCCTTTCAAAAGCTGACCCTGTGTAATTATCTCATGAGTCATCCCTAGAATATCTACTTGCTGTGCTGATGGTCTTCCTCTGGGTCTTTGCTATAGGAAGGCTCATATTGACCTTAGTCAAACATTTCACTGGTCTAAGCTTCAAGTTTCTCATTCAGTAAGGGTTGCATTTTATGACATGCCATTGTTATAGATCTAAATCTATCATTTTATGATTCTAGTGCAGCAGTCCAGTCTACTCATTAGCCTTCATTTTTGCCACATGACTGCTCCATCTCCTTACATGGTCATATGTGTCATAGAATGGTAACAGGGACTATATTTCTAATTCTGTTGGCATAAGGAACTCCCAGGTGAGGACATTCCCTCTACTGATAAGGATGAGCATCTTCTTTGCAGTGGATAATCTTAGAGAGCCTTCGGGGCCATATTTTTAATAATATTTCTCACTCTCAAACTCCTATTGGCTGTATGTTGTGGACTATTCCTGCCCTCCCCCAATCTTTCTATTTTCATGTGATCCAAAGACTGTACTTTTGTTACTTGTATTTATTTATTTTTCTATGAAGATAGCCCAACTGTTTCATCTTCTGAGCATAATCTGCCTGCATGATGATGTTCATGAAGGGCTCTGTATGCAGAATGAGAATTTATTTTGGAAGTTTTAATGGTAAGATCAACTTTATCAGTAGCTTCCAATATTTTCTGATGAGCTTGTAGAAAAACAACAGTCCTTCCCTCCCCACCTAACCCCCAACCCTCATATTTGGTGTGAATCAAACAAAAATGATGTAATACCAAATAATGGCAGTGTCTCTCCTTTCCTGATTTCTGACAGATTC
Source organism: Potorous gilbertii (assembly GCA_028658325.1). NCBI lineage: Eukaryota > Metazoa > Chordata > Mammalia > Diprotodontia > Potoroidae > Potorous > Potorous gilbertii. The sequence goes on along the minus strand of CM053769.1, from coordinate 467,873,862 downwards.
CAACGAATACTTAGGATAGTTTCTGAAGAAGAATCATTCCTTCCTTCCACAAACTCTCCTTAAGTACTTACTATGAGTCTCTATGCAGGAACCATGAAAAATGAACATTTGACCCGGGATTATCAGAGAACATACCACTCTGAGCAGCTTAAAATAAAAATGGAGGGAGTCAGTCCATCTGTACAGAGCAGACTGTTGTCTCCCAGACGGAGAATCGTTTCTGTCTCCTGGGAAAGTTGGGAACATGTTTGTGCTGTGGAAATAGACTTGGTGACTCTGTAGTCACATGGATTGGTAGTAAAGGCCACAAAATGGTCATGTTACTAAAACCCCTGGGAGAAACAGGAGACCCTATTCCCACTTCATCTTCACTCTCCCAAGAGTAAAGGGTCAAGGTCACAAAACCAGATGGAATCTCAGAGGTCACAGGATCACCAACTTAAATGTGGGTGTCAGGCCATGGAAGCTGACCTCCTCTTCTTACCCATGGGGAAGTAAAGTGATTCAGCCTGGCCACACAGAGTGAGAAGTCAACTTCTGAGTGGCTCTTACCAATACACCTTGGCATTAAAGGTATGAAAACCATTCTTTCTTGGAATGCTGCAAACCTGTCTTGGACAGACCCTGAGTAGTGAGCTGAGCTCACAACTGGGCAAGGGAGGGAAGTGAGCTACAAAGTGCAGACACCAGCTTCTCTCTGAAACAATGACCCATTTTTAACCCTAACAATAAAATTCTTCTGGTCAGGTCACATGCCTGTGAGCCATGGAATACCCACAGTTCCGTCTCCAAAGGATTTAAGTTAAGGGCTCACCAAAGGTCAATGGAATGTGCAGTGGGTACAGACAGGCTGCAATACATTGCCAACCAAAAATGGTTCAAGACATCGAGAGGAGAGGAACCTGTAACGAACTGCTCTAAGATTTGTTTTTCATGACTTTTTCCCCTAAATGGATGGATGACTACATACTTCTGGGATGGGCTTTCATGGGATATCAGTAAAATGGGTAGGGACAGAGCCTAGAGAAATCAGAGATGCTTAAGGGACCCTCTATCCTCTGTCTTAATCAATTTTGTGTGATTTGTCATAGAACTTTTGGATTGCCTTTGCATCCAAACCTGTTTGGGGAGCACTTTTCCTGAGGGAGTGTTAGGGACACACTGCCAGGCAGACAAGGTTGAGGTCCACTGGGCCATTATGCTTCAGTGTCCAACGGACCCCCCGGGGGAGCCTGTCAAGATTGTCTGGTGTTTAAAATTCAGCTAAGACTCGCTTCATTTTCATGCTTAAGTAGATTTCAGGGTAAGGAAAAGAGTGACTGATTTAAGTTCAGTTCTGTGCTTGGTGACCTGGACCTTGTTATCCTTTGTAAAGTGAGGGGACTGGTCCTGGTGGGTTCTAAGGCTCCTTCCAGCACCAGAGTGATGCTGATAGGGGGGATTTGTGATTTCGTCCCTCTGGGGGACCTCAACTGACCACAGTCTGCATCTCAGAATCAGGGACCTGAGATGTCTACTCTAACCCATTTATTTTATGGAAGAGGAAATTAAGCCTGAAGAGAGCAAATGACCTGCTCAAGGCTACACAGTAAGTTTATCAAGTCAATAGACTTTTATTGTGAACCCAAGACAACAGGATGGGGGCTTGGGATTTTTAGGGGGAAGCAAAAAGAATAATGGTGAGGTATCCAGGTATAGGGAACTCTCACTGAGGAAACAATTCTCTTTTATACAGATTAGAATCCTCACTGTGACTTTAGAATCTCAGAGGGTTGCTGGAGGTCTGGGATGAGAGGGGCCACAGAACCAGTAGGCGTCAGAGATAGGACTAAAACCTGGATTATTTGGGGGTCAGGCAGAACACATCACGGAGAGCAGAAGGTAGAAAGGAGATAGTCTGGGTCTTCTAGGAACTCACTGTTTACTAGTCGGGGAAAGAAGGGAGCGAGGGAGGGAAAGGAGGAGATATAACACATGAGCAAACCAAAGAGACATTTCTATATTTTTAAAAAGATATGAGATTAGATGGTGGAGTAGAAAGAGACACATATGGAGGTTGTCCCCACACAGCCCATAAAACACCTGTAGAGAGGGACTCTTAACAAATTTTAGAGCAGCAGAAGTGGAGAACAACAGAGTGGAGGAGATTTCCAGCCCAGGGTGACCTGAAAGACCCACAGGAAACATCAGTTACTCAGGAGGCGGAGCAGAACTTGGAATCACAGAGCCCAGCTCAGTCTTGGCCATGTGCATACGGCTGGTGAACAGCCCTCTGGGACAGAATCTCCTGGCGAACAGCCCTTTGGGACAGAATCTCCAGTCTCAGAATCTCCAGTCCCAGCAGCAGAGGGTCCGCAGATCCCTCAACCCACAGGCACCAAAGGTCAGTGACAGGGTTTATTCAGCTGACTAGGAAGGGAGAAGGACCTTCACATTGGGCAGGCAGCAGGAGCTCTCAGGGCAGCCCCTACAGCAGCCTGAGACCACAGTCTGCATCGTAAAAACCCCTGGGGGCATTGAAGAGCTGAGTCTTACCTCGGCCCTGTGTAGATGCCCTGAGGCAGCTTGTCTTTGTCTCACACTGAATGGAGGCCCTGTCCCCACAGCTTGACTGAATCCCATCCCCCCAGGGCTAGCTTGGAGGAACTGGAAGTCAGGTGACTGTGGACAGGAAGTGCTGCTAAGATTCTGGGCACAAAAATCCTTCCCTGTGTCCATGCCAGTACACATTTGATTGTGCCACCTTGGAGGAACTTATAGGTCCCCAGAGTATACCCTACTCTTGACAAAGGATCCAAAAGTTAAGTAACTGGTTGGGAAAATGCCCAAAAAAGGGAAGAAAATAAGACTATAGAAGGTTACTTTCTTGGTGAACAGATATCTCCTCCCATCCTTTCAGGTGAGGAAGAACAATGCTTGCCATCAGGGAAAGACATGAAAGTCAAGGCTTCTGTATCCCAAACATCCAAAATAAATATTCAATGGGCTCAGGCCATGGAAGAGCTCAAAAAGGATTTTGAAAATCAAGTTGGAGAGGTGGAGGAAAAACTGGGAAGAGAAATGAGAGATGCAAGAAAAGCAACAAAAGCAGGTCAACACCTTGCTAAAGGAGACCCAAAAAAAATGCTAAAGAAAATAACACCTTGAAAAATAGGCTAACTCAATTGGCAAAAGAGGTTCAAAAAACCAATGAGGAGAAGAATGCTTTCAAAAGCAGAATTAGCCAAGTGGAAAAAGAGGTTCAAAAGCTCACTGAAGAAAATAGTTCTTTCAAAATTAGAATGGAACAGATGGAGGCTAATGACTTTATGAGAAAC
>CM053769.1:467852770-467870045 GCA_028658325.1 Potorous gilbertii | reverse complement strand
GGACTAAAACCAAGAATCACCTACCCAGCAAAACTGAGTATAATACTTCAGGGGAAAATATGGTCTTTCAATGAAATAGAGGACTTTCAAGCATTCTTGATGAAAAGACCAGAGCTGAAAAGAAAATTTGACTTTCAAACACAAGAATCAAGAGATGCATGAAAAGGTAAACAGTAAAGAGAACTCATAAGGGACTTACTAAAGTTGAACTGCTTGTATTCCTACATGGAAAGAAAATATTTGTAACTCTTGAAACTTTTTTCAGTATCTGGGTAATTGGTGGGATTACACACACACACACACACGCACACACACACACACAGAGCACAGGGTGAATTGAATAGGATGGGATCATATCTTAAAAAAAATGAAAATAAGTGGTGAGAGAGAAATATATTGGGAGGAGAAAGGGAGAAATGGAATGGGGCAGGTTATCTCTCATAAAAGAGGCAAATAAAAGACTTTTCAGTGGAGGGAAAAAGAAGGGAGGTGAGAGAAAAACATGAAGCTTACTCTCATCAAATTCGACTAAAGGAAGGAATAAAATTTGCATTAATTTTGGTATGAAAACCTATCTTACAATACAGGAAAGTGGCGGAGAAGGGGATCATCAGGGTGGGGGGATAATAGAAGGGAGGGCAGAGGGAGCAATTTGAAGTCAACACTCTTGGGGAGGGACAGGATCAAAAGAGAAAATAGAAGCAATGGGGAGCAGGACAGGATGGAGGGAATTACAGTTAGTCTTACACAACACGACTATTATGGAAGTCATTTGCAAAACTACACAGGCCTATATTGAATTGCCTGCCTTCCCAAAGGGAATGGGAGGGGAGGGAGGGATGGGCAGAAGTTGGAAGTCAAAGGTTTAGGAACAACTGTTGAGGATTGTTCTTGCAAGTAGGAAATAGAAACACAGATAATGGGGTATAGAAAGTTATCTTGCCCTACAGGACAAAAGAGAAGATGGGGATAAGGGAAGGGAGGGATGTTGGAAGAGAGGGCAAATTGGTGATAAGGGCAATTAGAATGCTCGGTGTTTTGGGGTGGGGGAGGGGAGAAATGGGGAGAAAATTTTGTGGAAATGAATATTGAAAAGTTAAATAAATAAATAAATTTAAAAAAAGATATGAGATTTTTTTCAAACCCTCCTAGAAGTCTTGCCTTCTCTGATGTCCCTAGTGAATAATTATCTTCCTAACCTTCCTCTTCTGAAATAGTTCATGGATACAGTCATCAAACAGTATTGTGTATTATGGTCATTTTTGCTTGTGTCTCAACTCCCTTCTTAGATAGTGAGCTCTGTTAGGGAAGGTTCAAGCTCATACCTTTATTAGTAATAGTCACAGAATTGATATGGAGAATATAAGAATATCTTGAAGGGTCAAGCAAATTTTTGCATCCATTGACAGTCTAATTTTTCTAGTTAGTAATGTTCATTGAATGAATGATTTGGCATAGCTAGAATCCTAGTCCTAATCTTCTGACTTCAACTCCAATCCTCCTTTCATGATACAAAATGGTTCTTCCCTCCACTTGGGAGACTCATTTTTGTAAGTATCTCTATGAGAAAACCAAGTTCCTCCCTGGGAGGCCAACCAACCTCCTTGTGATGAGTCCCTTGGTTTCTTGGGTGGCAGTCATGAGGTCTGTTGATGGCCATGTCTTCGAAACCTTTCAGTTTGGTAGTATTTACAGCAGTGAGAACTCAGGGGTCACCTCTGCTGAAGTCTCTTCCAATGCCTCATTATAGGGGGCATATGACTCAAATTTCTCACAGATGAATATCTTTTCTTCCTTCTCCATGTATAGTCCTTTTAGCATTTTGAGGTGATCTCTTTCAGAACTATTCATTCCTTTAAGGTCCTCAGGCATTGCTAGACTCCTTTGGTGCTTGAGGGATGTTTGAAGCAGTCTCTGAAGAATCCTAAATTGAAAGGCAGAAATCAGGTATAGACCAACATCTCATGCTGTATACTAAAATAAGGTAAAAATGAGTACATGATTTATAAGTAAAGGGTAATGCCATAGGCAAATTAAGAGAGCATGGAATAGTTTATCTGTCAGATTTATAGATAAAGGAAGAATTTAGGACCAAAGAAGATATAGAGAGCATTACAAAATATAAAATACATAATTTTGATTTTATAAAATTAAATAGGTTTTGCACAAACAAAACCAATGCAACCAAAATTATAAGAAAAGCAGAAAACTGGGGGGAAATTTTGCAGCAAGTATGTCTGACAAGGGCCTCATTTCTCAAATATATAGAGAACTGAGTCAAATTTATAAAATGCAAATCATTGCCTAATTAAAAGATAAAAGGTCAAAGGATATGAAAAGGCAGTTTTCAGACAAAGAAATCAATGCTATCTATAGTCACATGAAAATGTAGTCTAAATCACTATTGATCAGAGAAATGCAAATTAAAACAACTCTGAGGTACCAATCAGAATGTCTAATATGACAAAAATGGAAAATTTTGGATATTAAAGATGGCATGGGAAAACTGGGTCACTAATGCACTGTTGGTGGAGTTATGAACTTATCCAACTATTCTGGAGAGCAATTTGGAGCTATACCCAAAGGGTTATTAAACTTTGCATACCCTTTGATGCAGTAAAAGCATTGCTAGGTCTATATCCCAAAGACATCCAAATAAGGGGAAAAGACCTATTTGTACAAAAATATTTAGAGTAACTCTTTTTGTGGTGGCTAAGAATTGGACATCAAAAGGATGCTTGTCAATTGGGGAATGACTAAACAAGCTGTGGTGTATGATTGTAATGGAATATTATTGTGTTCTAAGAAATGATAAGCAAGATGATTTTAGAAAAACTTGAGAAGACCTACATGAACTGATGCAAAGTGAAGTAAGAGGAACCAGATTTTGTTTGATGAAGAACTGTGAATAACTTAGCTATTCTCAGCAATGCAATGATCCAAGGCAATCCAAAGGACTAATGACGAAGCATGTTATCTGCCTCTAGAGAAAGAATTAGTATTTATTGAATACAGACTGAAACAGGCTATTTTTCACTTTCTTTCATTTTTCTCTTTTATTAGAGCCTTCTTGTACAAGATTACTAATTTGGAAGTGTTTCACATAATTGCACATATATAACCAATATCTGATTGCTCACTTACTCAAGAAGGGGGAGGGGAAGGATAGAGTTTGGAACCTAGGATTTTAAATAAAAATGTTTAAAAAATGGAAAAAAATAGTCTCCAACTATAAGCATCATTCAGAAAGAGGTGCATGGTGGGTGTGAGTAGATGGAAATGCAGGACACACAGAATGTCAAAAGAGACATGGAAAAAACAAAGAGTCTTATCAAAGCAACATATGAGTTAAAACAAAAAAAAAGATAGATTGGTCATTGATGAGGATGAGAGATAATCAATGGGCAAGTCATATACTCCTCTGGCATTCTCACGATGCCAAGAAGACATGAGGACAGCAACCTGCACATTGTTTGGATGCCCTGTGACAAATTCACTGAAAGACACTGACAAGACTGTTGGGAGAGGCAGAATGTTGGACTGCACTGTTGGACATAACATCTGCATCTATGAAGACATGGCTCCATAGGATGATCAGCATATTCAGAGGGATGTTAAGAATGGTGCCTTGCCCTGGAACATTTACTGAAACTCTTAAAGTTGAAAAACAGCACTGGAGGAAGACCAGGTTTTGGTGATCTTGAAAAGGGACTGCCATGACATTGCATTCAAAAATCTCCTTTTGTTCACAACTTCTCTGTTTCTGTGAGTGGAGCTAGCATCCTTCTAGCTCATGGGCTCAGTGGGAACCCACTTTGTTCCCACAGTTTGTTTCCACAAACAATGCTACTATGATGATTTGAGTACATATGTAACCTTTCTTTGTTCATCAACATGAATGCTTGCGTGGTCAGTAGTAGGATCAATGGACAAAAGATATGAACAGTTTAATAACTTCTCAAAGGATTCCAGATTATTTTCCTGAACTGTTGTACCAATCCACAGTTCTACAAATAGCACATTAATGTGCTTTTCCTTATTGCACTCCTTCCAACAGCGATTAAACATTTTTTAGCATCTTTGCCAATCTCATCAGTATGTCATGAAACCTCAGAGGTGTTTAAATATGCATTTATCTTAATTATTATTAATATGTAAATTGTTAAGGTAATAATTGATTATGAATAGCAATTGGAACTTTTTCTATAATCATTGATGGTTTACAATTTCCTCCCCATGTTTCTTATATTACCTCTCTTGAGCCTTCCTCTGCCTTGATCATATGCTAACTTGCACCAAACTTACTCTTTTACTTTGTCAATCCCATTCCCCAATAAAAATATAAATATCTTAAGGCCAATTTTGTTAACACATAGGACAACACCCTTTTGTTTCTTCTCATACCATGCAAACTGGCAAAGATGATAAAATATAAAAATAAATGATGGAAGGATTATGGAGAAATAAATGTACTAGTTCATTGTTAGTGGAGCTGTCAACTGGTCCAATGGTGCTGGAAAACCATTTGGAATTATGTAAGAAAAATCTCTGAACTGTTGGTAGGTCAATAATCTGTGGGTTTGCAACTATCTATAATTTAATACATAAATCTTCAAGAATTGCCTAAGGTTCAGCTTTTAGTTGGCACAGTGAATGGAACGTTGGGTCTAGAATCAGGAAGATTTATCTTCCTAAGTTCAGATATGGCCTTAGACACTAGATGTGTGACCTGGACAAGTCACTTCACCCTGTTTACCTCAGTTTTCTCATCTGTAAAATGAACTGGAGAAGGAAATGGCAAACCACTCCAATATCTTTGTTAAGAAAACCCCCAGTGGGGTCACAAAAAGGTGGATATGACTGAAACAAATGTGAACAAGAACAAAAACAACACATTCTCAGAGAGACTGTGACTTACCTGTGATGTTCACATAGGCAATAATAACTATAGGTATGAGTCACATCAAGCCCAGGTCTTTGTGTCTCTAGGTTTAGCTCTCTATCCATCTCTCAATTTGCTAAATGGAATTGATCTGTGTAGACCAGGTTGGACTCCTTCATTGGATCTCATAGACACGGTGAAAGGAGGAATATGTGTAATTTGGTGTAACTTCCTGACCGATGAGCTGCATGGCCGAGGTACATTTGTTGTGAAATGAGAAATTTGTCTCCAGCCCTGCTAGCTCAGATAAGGAGGAATAGAAAATATGACTTAATGATCTAAATTATAGTCTTTCCTTCCTCTTTATCCTCCCTGGAGTAAAACTAGGTAGGTGTTTTGAGATTATTGGCAACATTTCTTCAGTTTGTATATTCCTTCTGAAAGTGGCATGATGTTGTTTACTCATCTGTTAATGACAGTTGATTATCAAACCATACATATACATGCTGGAGCTAATGGCTTGTGAACGGAAGCATCAGACTGGAATATTCAGGGGTGTAGCATCAACTCCATCCCAATCAGTCCCCGAGCTTGTCAGTTTTCTGTAAAATTATCTGATTCTTGGTTATAGAGGCTGAGTTGGGTGTGAGACACTCTATTGATTTTCTCATTGGTGCTAATTTTCCCTTTTCCTGTCAGTAAACAGATTTTTTTTAAATCCTGTGTAATCTCAGAGAAAATACGTACTAAATTTTCTCCATTAGCTCCTGCTTTGGAAAAACAGCTGTCATGATTCTGTTAGGACTGTGTAGCAGGGTGACTAGAGAGATCAATGATTGTGCCATCTCAGAACCTGTGTTCAAATCCCAATTATGAAACTTATTAGCAATGTCAAGTGAGGTCAGTCATCATGATAGCAAGTATTTATATACACTTTAGAGTTTACAATACATTTTACAAATGTGGAGTCAGGATGGCAGAGAAAAGGCAGGAACTGACCTGAGCTCTTCCCAATCCCCCTCCCAACAACTTTAAATAATGCCTCAAAGCAAATTCTGGAGTGGCAGAATTCACAAAAGGATGGGGTAAAACAGGTTTCCAGGCTAATACAACTTAGAAGGCTGGTGGGAAAGGTCTATTGCCCCAGGGAGTGAGTAGAGTCTTTCCAGTGCTGGTACGGATGAGACAAATTAGCAGCAGGGCTTGGGTGGGACTGAATCAACTGTGGCTATGGCTGCTTCCAGAGCTCTCAGCCCACAGATGGTGAGGGAGTTTGGCAAGAGGTCCCTTTGCTGCCACTGGGCACAGAACTGTTTCCTTGTCCACATTCAGATATGGGTCAGTTCCAGATTGCTGACCCAGAGTGAGAAGGAGTGCTGACTCATCAGAGCTTCCTCCCACAGGGGAGCAGGGACTCTGGTCACAGTTCCAGGGTGGAAAAGAGTACTGTGGTCACTCAGAGACCAGAGCACATGTCAGGAGAGTAGTAAATACATTTATCTTTGAATCACACCACCTTAGAAGAACTGAAAATTTATAGACAACCCCCCCCCCACAAAGCTAGCTGTACAAAAAAATCTAAAGCTTGGGACAGTGCCCCCTCCACCCCAGGAGCAAAGCCCAACTTTAATATAAATTTAAAAGTCAAGAAACAGGCTGGAGAAATGAGCAAAAACCAAAACCCCACCAAAAACCCAGATCCTGACCATAGAAAATGACTATGGTGACAGGGAAGATCAAAGTACAAACTTAGAAGACAGCAAAATCCAAAGCCCCAAAGAAAAATGCAAATTGCTCTCAGGCTCAAAAGATTCCTTGAAAGGCTCGAAAGGGGTTTTAAAAATTGAATAAGAGAGGTAGAGGAAAAAATGGGGAAAGAAATGTCTGTGATGCAAAAAAATGACAAAGAAAGATAGCTTGGTAAAGAAGGCACAAAAATACTAAAGAAAATAACACCTAGTAGAATAGGTCAAATGGTAAAAGAGGAGCAAAAATCCAGCAAAGAGAAGAATTCACTAAAATGGAGAACTGGCCAAATGGAAAAGAAAGTGCAAAAACTCATGGAAGAAAATAATTCCTTAAAAATTAGAATTGGGCAGGTGGAAGCTCATGACTCCATGAGACATAGCAAAAAAAATAAAAATAATCAAAAAAGGAAGAAAATGTGAAATATCTCATCGGAAAAGCAATTGATTTGGAAAATAGATAGACAAAAATAATTTTATGAATTATTGGACCATCTGAAAACCATGAGCAAAGAAAAAAAAAGGGCCCAGACATCATCTTTCAAGAAACTATCAGGGAAAACTGCTCTGATAGCCTAGAACAAGAAATTGCAATAGAAATCAAAAGAATACACTGATCACCTCATGAAAGAGATCACAAAATGAAAACTCCCAGAAGTATTACAACCACATTTCAGAGCTCCCAGGTCAAGGAGGAAATATTGCAAGTATCCAGAAAAAAACAATTCAAATATGGTGGAGCTATAGTCAGCATTATATGTTATTTATCACTTTCTACATTAAAGGATTGGGGGACTTAGGATATGATTCTTAACCACTTTCTGCCTCTGTTTCCTCATCTATTAAAAGGGGATAATAGAACCCACATCCTAGAATTGATGTGAGGCCCAAATGAGATAGAATTTTAAAGCACGCTGTAATCCCTAGCTAGGCATGCAACTTTTTCATCTGCAGTATCCAGTAAAATCCCAGTTCTTAAAGCACTCAGATTTCTCTTTTGGGCATGGGTTGTATCTGAAGCTCCTCCTAACTCAGACACTCTGTAATTCTGGCATCAGACAGAGCCCCATTCAAATCCTAACGGGGGCTGACTTGACTTATCTCCCCTTGTCAGACAAAATCAGACACATTTAGGGCAGGCTAACCACAGACTTGACTGGTCCACATTTTCCCATAGTTATCCCCTGCCCCAAACCATTTTCTTCAACAAAATTGAAGGAGACATTGTTGGAGAAAAAATGGAGGACCTGGATATTTTCCAGTAGATGAAGATGGATTAGTGGAGATGCTAAAACCTTCCTGGATGAAACCTCACATACCAAAAATGCTTTCCCAGGCATAGAGTAGAAAACAGAGGACTAACAGTCAGAGTACTATTTTTTTATAGTCTGATTTCCCAGAATAGAACACTTCCTTCAAAGTTAAAAACAATGTCATGGGGGCAGTTACAGGACCCCCTCCAAGATCTGCTGGACTGTAACACTTTCCAGGCTCTGCATCTGTGCCCGGGCCCTTCCGGCCCCCCCCACATCCTCATACACTCACATATATGCACACATATGCACATACATGTACTTATGACAGTGAGTGCATGTATTGACCAGGTGAACTGATGACCAGATCTGCAGCCCTTGGCTACCTCTTCTGCTTTGGGTTTCTCATCTGCTCAGCAATTGGGAGATAGTTCAATGCTTTCAGCCTTGGGATCCACCTGGTAAGCTTACAAGTTGGTGAATTCCAGAGTCTGGCCCCTTCCAGCAGCTGTGATACCTTTTGCAAGAGGGGATGCTTACAAGCGGGAACCCCAAAACCTGAAAGCCTCAGCTTTTGCCCTGCTGACCAGAAGGCCTGGACTTGGAGCTGCTGCTCAGATCATGGAGACTGAGGAGAAAGTGAAGGACATTCATTCAACTTGTACCACAAATGCCTTCAGAGTCTCATCCTCTAAAGAAAGAATGGTACAAGTGATGGGGAACATGGTTGTCTGGTCCCGTTCATGGTGAGTCCCTTTACAGGGGGTTATGATTTCACATTTTAAGTATTTACCAATAAATCTTATGGGTTTTAGTCATTTCTTTTGTGGAGTAGAGGGGATAACAGCTTTCTGATACCTCATGTCATATTGACTATTTGGGCAGCTAGATGGAACAGTACATAGTGTGCCATCTTCTTGAGTTCAAATTCAGCCTCAGACACTTACTAACTGTGTGACCCTGGCCAAGTCACTTATCCCTGCTTGCCTCAGTTTTCTGCAAAATGAGCTAGAGAAGAAGTGGCCGACCCCTCCAGTATCTGCCAAAAAAACCTCACATGGAGTCATTAAGAGTCAGATACAACTGAAGAAAAGGACTGACCTGAATGGCATGTCAATGCCAGCTCTACAATGCTGATTCTGTAACCAAACCAAGAAGCTTGTATTTCTCCCTTCCTCTGTTTCTTTATTTTAAAACCTGGTTAGAAAACAAAACAAAACAGTGAAACTCAAGGAGTTGAGTCAATGAATTGGGCTGTCCTAGCTGTAACATCTGCATTTCTAGAAATGTACAGGGTCAGGATGGGGTGGGAAGCACTTTCTGTTAAGCAAGGAAGGGAAAACAAAAACAAAACCAACATAGATTCTTTGGAAATAGGGAACACAAAACCAGGCTTGAATTGTCCAGAAGTCTAGAGCACACCAGAGATGCCTCTGCCCCATCCCCAAGCTCATCTTGGGAGTCAAGGCAGCAGGGAAATGACAGGCCAGCTCTTGGGCAGCCTACTTCCAGAGTCCATGTCCAAGTTCTGTGGCCCTGCTGCTCCTCTGATGGCACAGCCTCCGGCACATGAGCTACTCTCCATACAATCTGCTGTCCTAGAAAAGCAGGCTTCCTCATGGTCCTTGAGTCCTCTCTACTCATTTGTAACTTTGCCTGTTCATGAACAAAAGGATAAGGAGAATTCATGCAGCAAATTCTGGAACCATTGCTATTGCAAATGAACTTTGATTTGGTCCATGTTATTACAAGAGTGCTGGAGCCAAGCAAATGAATCCAATCGTGGATGTTTTGAGAGATTGTTCAGGATAACAGAAGGGGATATTTTTGCCATCCTCTGCTGTGACCAGGGCACATGAGGGATCTTGTGTTCAGTTTGGAAGGGCAACATCATGGGAAGGGCATTAACAAGCTGTATGGTGTCCAAGGGAGGGCACCCAGGATCGGGCAAGGTCTCAAGTCCGTGTCATAGGAGGATCACTTGAAAGAACTTCAGGTGTTTAGCCTGCAGAAAAGATAGTTGGGTGAGTGGTAGGGGTGTGTACTTCCTTTAAGTAGCTGAAGATATAAGATGTAAGAGATGACTAGATGTGGCCTGCTCTACTCCAGAGAAGTAGTGGGGGATGTTGCCAAGAGGACAAATAAACGTGAAGTAAGTGGGGAGAACTCCAAACTGCCTAACAATGAATACTGTCCCAGAGTGGAACAGGCTATCTCAGGAAGAAGCAAATTCCTCCTTTTTAGGGGTCACTCATCCAAGTCTGGGTTGGTACTTGTACAGTGTGTGGAGAAGGGATGCTGACATAGGCATGAACTGTATTTTGAGGTAGCTTCTGACTCAGAATCTCAGGGATTCTTTATGATACTTTGATTCCACAGCAAATAATTCATTCATTTATCTATCTATCTAATTTAGTATTGTCTAATGAGTAGCTCAGACTTTTCAGAAATGACAGAGATTTGAAAATTTGGAAGTCAGAAAAAGGTGAAAATACCTTTATTTCTTCTTCAGGCTCTCCCGGATAGTAGGTATAGACACTGCTGTGAAATAGGAACTAAAGCAATTCTCTAAATAATTCAAAAGAACAGCCTACTTTTGTTTTAATAATCTGTTGCTTCAGGCATATGGCAAAAGTGTGGGTATTTTTGTTTAAACAATCAGAATAATTGTCCCAACTTTTTGCCTTTTCAGGGGTGTGGATATGTCTAAACCATTAATTTTTCCCTCTTTGAGTTGCCTTTTATTTATAAATCTACATACATAAGATACATCTCCACCTGGTAGACTATAAACTCCTTGACAGCAGGGTCTGGGCCATTTTTTTCATGTTGGTGTACCTAGAACCTTTTCCGTAGTAATAAATGACTGACATGTTTAGTTTGCTGAATAGAACTGGAAAGACAGATATAGAAAGTTGATGCATCAAAATCCACATCCCCACCCCAATTCTAATACTGCCTTTTTACTAGGAATTAAGAAATTCTGTTGAAAATGTAGAGTCAAGAAGGCAAAGACAGGGACTTGCCTGAGCTCTCCCAAATTCCCCTCCAATCAAGATAATGCCTCAAAGGAAATTCTGGAGTGACAGGACCAACTAAAAGATGGGGTGAAAAATTTTCAAGCCAAAGATAGGAAAGGTCTGTTACTGGGATGAGAGTGAAGAAGAATTCAGAGCAGGCCATACCCGAGCAATGCAGCAGCAGTGGCTTCCAGAGCTCTCAGCCACATGTAGTGGTGGTAGTGGTATGTTGGACAACTGGTCAAAAGGAGCCTCTAGTGAACTCTTTGCTGGCACTGGGTGTAAGACTCTGTTATATTGTCTATAGAATGGTTTCCAGTTGTAATCCCAGAGTGAGGAGGAGCGCTAGCACACTAGAGCATGTTGCTGTAGGGGTGCAGGGGCCCTGAACATAGTTCCAGGATGGAAGAGAGTGTGTGTGATCTATCACAGACCACAGCAGAGACCAAGAGAGCAGTGACCACACCTTTCCTTTGAGCATATCACTTCAGAAGAACTAAAAATTTATACACTCCCAGAACAAGCTCTGAAAACAGTAGCACAAAAAGCTGAAGCTTGGGACAGTGTTCCCTCCACCCTGAGAGCAGAGTCCAACTTTAATATAAAGTTAAAATTAAAAAATAGGCTAGAAAATGAAAAACAAAACAAAAGAAGAACAAGTTCATAGAGAATTATTGTGGTGACAGAGAAGTTCAAAATGCACTCAGAAGAAGACAACAAAGTCCAAACAGCTATACCCAAAGTTTCAAAGAAAAATGTGAACTGCTCTCAGGCACAACAAGAATTCCTGGAAGAGCGCTGAATGTATTTTTAAAATCTAATGAGAGAGCTAGAGGAAAAATTGGGAAAAGAAATAACAGTGATGTAAGAAAATTATGAAAAAAGAATCGACAACTTGGTGAAGGAAGCATGAAAAGAATTGAATAAAATGACACCCTAAAAAACAGAATAGGCCAAATGATAAGAGAGGCACAAAAATCCATTAAAGAAAAGAATGTCTTAAAAAGAAGAACTGGTAAAATGGAAAAAGATGTACAAAAACTCACTTGTGAGAAGAATTCTTGCAGAACTGGCTGAATGGAAAACAAAGTATAAAAGTTCACTGAAGAAAATAATTCCTTAAAAATTAGAATTGGGCAAGTGAAAGCTCATGGTTCCATGAGACATCAAGAAGCATTAAACAAAATCAAAAGAATGAAGAAACAAAAAAATGTGAAACTTCTCATGAGAGAAACAATTGATTTGGAAAAAAGATTGATGAGAAATAATTTAAGAATTGCTAACTATTGAGAAAGTTACTGACTATCTTAAAGACATGATCAAAAACAGCTTGGCACCATCCTTCAAAAAATTATCAAGGAAAATTGTCCTAATGTTTTAGAACCAAAGGGTAAAATAGATGAGAAAAGAAATTTGTCAATCACCCCCTGAAAGAGATCACAAAATGAAAACTCCTAGAAATATTATAGCCAAATTCCAGGGCTCCCAAGGCAAGGAGAAAATATTGCAACCATCCAGAATGAAAAAAATTCAAGTATCATGGAAACACAATCAGGATAGCATAAGGCTTAGCTGCTCCTACATTAAAGGAACAGAGGGCTTGGGATAGGATATTCCAGAATGTAAAGGATCTAGGATAACAACCAAGAATTATCTACTCAGGAAAACTGAGTATGATCCATCAGGGGGAGAAATGGATATTAAATGAAATAGAGGACTTTCAAGTATTACTGATGAAAAGACCAGAACTGAATAGAAAATCAGTTTTTCAAATACAAGACTCAAGAGAAGCATAAAAATGTAAACAAGAAAGAGAAATCATAAGGTTTTTATAATGTCAAACTATTTACATTCCTACATTGGAAAATGATACTTATAACTCCTAAGAACTTTCTCATTACTAGGGCAGTTAGAAGTAGGCAGAGATCATGGCTGTGAGTTGACTATGATGGGATGATATATATATATATATATATATATATATATATATATGTTAATATATTAATATTATATATGATATATGATATTTTATATATATATATATAATGTTTATTTATTTTTAGTTTTCAACATTTATTTCCACAAAATTTTGAGTTCCAAATTTTCTCCCCATCTCTCCCTTCCATCCACCCCATAATGTCTTGCATTCTGATTGCCCCTTCCCTCAATATACCCTCCCTTCTATCACATCCCTCTCTTCCCTTATCTCCATCTTCTCTCTTTTCTTGTAGGGAAAGATAGATACTCCATTCCCTATATTTCTTACTTCCCAGTTGTATGCAAAAACAATTCTCAACATTTGTTTCTGAAACTTTGAGTTCCAACTTCTCTGTCTTCCTCCCTCCCCACCTATTCCCATTGAGAAGGCAAGCAATTTAATGGAAGCTATATATGTGTAGTTTTGTGAAAGACTTCCATAATAGTCATCTTGTGTAACACTAACTATATTCCCCTCCATCCTATCCTGCCCCCCATTTATTCTATTCTCTCTTTTGACCTTGTCCTTCCCCAAAAGTGTTTACTTGTAATTTCTCCCTACTCCCATTTGCCCTCCCTTTTATCACTCCCCCAACCCCACTTGTCCCCTTCTTGCCTACTTTGTATAAGATGGATTTTCATACCAAATTGAGTGAGCATATTATTTCCTCCTTAAGCCATATGTGAAGAGAGTAAGCTTCCTCTTTTCCTTCTCACTTCACTTTTCTCCTCCATTCAAAAAACTTTTCTTGCCTATTTTATGAGAGATAATTTGCCCCATTCAATTTCTCCTTTTCTCCTCCCAATATATTCCTCTCTCACCCCTTAATTTTATTTTTTAAGATATCATCCCTTCTTATTCAACTCACCCTGTGCTCTCTGTCTCTCTCTCTTTATGAGTGTGTGTGTGTGTGTGTGTGTGTGTGTGTATGTGTGTAATCCCTCCAACTACCCAAATACTGAGAAAATTCTCAAGAGTTACAAATATTACCTTTCCATATAGGAATGCAAACAGTTCAACTTTGGAAAGTCCCTTTATGATTTCTCTTTCCTGTTTACCTTTTCATGCTTCTCTTGATTCTTGTGTTTGACAATCACATTTTCTATTCAATTCTGGTCTTTTCATCAAGAATGCTTGAAAGTAATCTATTTCATTGCATGACCATTTTCCCCCCTGGAGTATTATACTCAGTTTTACTGTGTGGGTGATTCTTGGTTTATCCTATTTCATTTGGCATCTAGAATATCATATTCCAAGCCCTTTGATACCTTAATGTAGAAGCTGCTAGATCTTGTGTTATCCTGATTTTATTTCCACAGTACTTGAATTGTTTCTTTCTGACTGCTTTCAATATTTTCTTCTTGACCTGACAATTCTGGAATTTGGCCACAGTATTCCTAGGAATTTCTCTTTTTGGATCTCTTTCAGGTGGTGATTGGTGGATTCTTTCAATATTTATTTTGCCCTCTGGTTCTAGAATATCAGGGCAGTTTTCCTTGATAATTTCATGAAAGATGATGTTTAGGTTCTTTTTTGATCATGTCTTTCAGAAAGTCCCATAATTTTTAAGTTGTCTCTCCTGGGTCTATTTTCCAAGTCAGTCATTTTTCCAGTGAGATGTTTCACATTATCTTCTATTTTTCAATCTTTTGGTTTTGTTTTGTAAATTCTTGGTTTTCCATATAGTCATTAGCTTCCCTGAACTCCTCTCTCATTTTTAAAGAACTATTTTGTTCAGTAAGCTTTTGAACCTCCTTTTCCATTTGGCTAATTCTGCTTTTTAAAGCCTTCTTCTCCTCATTGGCTTTTTGGACTGACTTTTCCAATTAAGTTAGCCTATTTTTAAAGATGTTATTTTCTTCAGCTTTTTTTGGGTCTCCTTTAGCAAGTTGTTGATTCGCTTTTCAAGCTCTTCCATGGCCTGAGACCACTGCATATTTACTTTGGCGGTACTGGATGCAGAAACCTTGACTTCCTCTGACAATATGCATTGTTCTTCCTCATCCAAAAGGATGGAAGAACACATCTGTTCACCAAGAAAATAACCTTCTGTGGTCTTATTTTTTTCCCCCTCTTTTGGGCATTTTTCCAGCCAGTTACTTGACTTTTGAGTCCTTTGTCAAGAGGAGGGTATACTCTGGGGAGCTGTAAGTTCTCAGTTCCTCCAAGGTGGCACAATCAAGGGAGAGGAGTTACTCCTCTCCTGACCTGTGCACTGGTGTGGGAGCAACGAAAAACTTTTCTTCCCAGAGTCTTGGAGCAGAATTCTCTCTCCACAACTGCCTCCAACTCCTCCACACCAGCTCTCTTCCTCACCCTAGGGCTGCACTCAGGAATGAGATTCAGATCAGTTGCTCAATTCCCCCTGGGCTTTAGGCCAAGATTGATGCTGCCACTGCAGTGGCTGCTGCTGGTGGTACAGACTGTGTTTCCTTCTCTTGGGTGAAGGATCTTTCTTACTTACCTTTGAATCTGTCTTTGGCATTTGTGGGTTGAGCAATCTGGGAACTGCCACTGCTGGTAGCTACCTGAAGTCTGTTCTGGGTCCTGTCCTGGGTCCTGTCTCTGCTTGCCAGGTGGCCCACACTGGGCTGCACTCTGCTCCATGCCCAGTGTGATAGACCCTTCCTGTCAGTCACTCCAGTCTGGGATTGGAAATCTCTTTCACTCTGTTGCTTTGTGGCTTCTGCTACTCCAGAATTTGTTTAGAGTCATTTTTTACAGGTATTTTATGGGCTATGTCGGGTAGATTCTACAGGTCCATCCTTCTACTCTGCCCCCTTGGCTCTGCCCCCATCATGGGATGATATTTTTAAAAAATAAAATTAAGGGATGGGAAAGAGTGATAACTATGATATCTAAAGAGAATAAAATTCAGAGACAAGAAAGAAGGATCCACTGGGAGAAGGAATAAGGGAAGAAGCAGAATGGGGGTAACTTATCTCACATAAAAAAGATGTGAAATGGCTTTTACATTGGAAGGGAAGATGAGTTGGGAGGTTGGTTGACATCATTTGAACCTTACTTATTGCCTCAAAGGGGCAATAACACACACTCAGTTGGATATGGAAATCTACTTTACCTTAGGAGAAGAAGATAAGAAAAAGTGGGAGATGATAGAAGGGAAGGTGGATTGGGGGAGATGGTGATCAGAAGTAAAACATTTTTGAGCAGGGAAAAGGTAAAATGAGAGAAAGAAGGATAAAGAGGGGAAAATAGGATGGGGGAAATACACAATTAGCAATCATAACTGTGGAAAAAGTTTTATATCATGTTTCTCTGATAGAAGCCTTATTTTTTCAAATATATGGAGGACTAAGTCAACTTTACAATAAAACAAATCATTCCTCAATTGATATGTAGTCAAAAGATACAAATATATCATTTACAGATGAAGAAATCAAGTCTATCAATAGTCATATAAAATATTCTAAGTCACTATTATTTAGAGAAATGCAAATTAAAACAACTCTGAAGTACCAACTCACACCTATTAGACTGGTTAATATGATAGAAAAGGAAAATTATAGAAGTTGGAGGGAATGTGGGAAAATTGGGTCACCAAAGTATTAATTGATAGAGTTGTGAACTGATCCAGCCTTACTGGAGAGCAATTTGGAGCTATGCCCCAAACGGCTATAAAACTGTGCATACCCTTTGAGCTAACAATACCACTACTAAATGAGTAGAGATTAAATAAGACATTAAATGAAAGGAATGTTTATAAAAGTAAAAGAACCTATATGTACAAAAATACTTACGGCAGCTCTTTTATGGTGGTAAAAAATTGAAATTGAGGGGATTCCTATCAACTGGGAAATGGCTGAAGAAGTTGTGATATATGATTTTAATGGAATATTATTGCACTATAAGAAATGACAAGAGGAATGTTTCAGAAAAACCTGGAAAGCCTTACATGAACCGATGCAAGGTCAAGTAGCAAAACTAGGAAAAGAGTCTACACAATAAAAGTCTACAAAAATATTGTACAATGATCAACTATGAATGACTTAGTTATTCTTAGTAATACAATGATCCCAGACAATTCTGAAGGACTTAAAATGAAAAATGCTATCTACCTCCACAAAGAGAGCTGATGGAATCAGAACGCAGATTTAAGCAAACTCTTTTTTTACCTTCTCTATTTTTCTTGTTTTTTTTTTTTGAGGGGAGGAGGGAGAGTTGTGGTTTTTTGGGGTTTTTTGGGTTTTTTTGCAATACAGTTAATGTGGAAATATATTTTGCATGACTGGATGTTGGGGGAGGGAGGGCTAGAGAGAGAGGGGCAGGGCTTAGCACAGATGCTTTTCCTTATTAGGTTATAAGTGTGGAATAGAACGATGATTGGTTGGTGGTATTCAGGAAGTGCTAGGATCTATATATGTTGGGTTCACGGG
>CM053769.1:467825393-467852270 GCA_028658325.1 Potorous gilbertii | reverse complement strand
TATTCCTCCCAGAGGACTGGGAGGCCGGTGGCGCCCCGAAGGCTCATCATGACTGGGATTGGTGAGTAGGAGAGCAACCTAGCTCTAGGACTGGGGACCCTGTTAGAATAGCTGGAAGGGATCCACAGGGTCACGTTGCAACTGGATATGTCTAATCTATGTCAAATTGCTTCCTCTCTCGTGGAGGGGCAAAGGAGGGAGGAAGAGAATTTGGATCTCAAAATTTAAAAAACTAAAGTTTTTACATGTAATTTGAAGAAATAAAATATAGACTAGCAAATTAAAAAAAATTATGTGGGGAAAAAATTCTGTCCTAACTTGTAAACATCTTGAGGGCAGGGACCATTTCTGTGTCATTTTATTCCTTTTATTGGCCTCAAGTAATAGAGAAGATGTTCAATAAATACTAGATGAATGACTGACTGAATAAATAAAGAAAACAGTGATTATGATCCCTACATCCTGAGGCATCTATCACTGAAAGCAGTACAACGAAAGGAGAGAAATGAGTGTATGAATTGTACAAGACACGTTACCAACACCAAAGCAGTGATGGAGCTGGGGTCTGACATGCCATTAATAAGTAGAAGTTGTCCTCCATGTCATCAAATTGTCTAGCACATTGAAATACCAAGAGGAGATGTACCAATAATTGAGGATGCCATCTAGCTGGAGGTAAGAGCCAATCAACAAATTAGGTTTTTGAGAACAAAGAAATTCAGGCTGAAGAAAGAAAGAAAAAGGGGCTGAGTAAAGATGGGAATGGAGAAAAGATAAAAATTAAAGAACGGGATGAAAGGAATATGGTCAATAACTTTCCAGGGATCTCTAAGTCATGCCAACTATACTCCTGCCATGGAAACTTGGACTCCCAGCCCTGGGACTCTGCGCTTTGAATGGTGAACTTTCACCTTGTTTCAGCTACTGCCAAGCCCCTTTCACTTTCCATCTCTGGTTCCTATTTATGTGCTATCTTAGACTCTTCATATATAAGCTCCTTGAGGGCAAGCCCTGATTTCCTTTTGTCTGTTTTTGTATTTTCCAGTGATTAGAATAATGCCTAGCACAGAGTAAATACATAATCAATGCTTTTCCATCATCATCATCTTATATTATTATTTTGATAATGTGAGCTACACCTGTACCTAAATATATATTATATAATAAATATATGATATGTATATCTAAATATATACTATCCAAAAATAAAAAATGTTCATGTGTCAAATATATTTATATCTAAATTTATATAAATCTACTTATATTTATGTACATATATATATATATATATATATATATACATACATATAGCTATATTGGTATTCATATGCTTTTTAAATCTGTAATTTTATAGGACTGGACATATTATCTGCTGGGGCAGTTCCAAACCACGCTATGCCTTAGTAGATAAGTGGACCTAGAAGAGATCCCAGATGTCATCTGATGTGACCCCTTTTTTGCTATGGGAAGACACCAAGACCCAGAGGGGAAGTAACATGTCCAAGACTACCCAAGGAAGAAAAGGTAGAGACAAGATTTGAACCAAGATCTTTTCACTCCAAACTCATTGCTTTTTTTTACTCCATCACACTTTCCCTCATAATTTTCCTCAATTGTCTTGCTAACCTCTTTGGGAATAAGTCTATACTAAATGGTCAGTCTTTGTACAATGTAAGTCACAGGGACCAGACTGGACTCTCTTTTAGCTGGATTAGGTCACTGCACTTAGACCCTGAGGGTCACACCAGGAAGGCCTTGGGAGAGGGCTGGATGGAGTGTGAGAATGATAATGGAGAAGAGGAACCCCACCCCAGCTTTCAAAGACTCCCTGATGTCTCTTGGTTATGTTTCTGTGCAAACCATCTGGGTGTTATCATTGAAATGCAAAGCTTGTGAAGAGAAGATATGTTCAGGTCACCAAGGGCTTGCCCCTTTGGTCCATCTGCTTTCCAGGAACCAGAGTCATGAAGAACAAGGAAGCAGATTGTCACTGCAAGCCTTAACAATGTCACCATCCTTGAGAAGAAAACCGAAACTGAAATACACGTCCCAGGACCCTGGCAATCTCTTTGCCCTGGGGAGCACAATCTTCTCTGTGAGGAAGATGGGGGACAAAAAACAGAAAACCATCCAATGGGCACTGCCCAAGGAAGATGTGGTCTTGGTTCCTTTCCTCAACATCGCTAAGGATGCTAACACAGTCCTGCAGGTGCCCCAAGCATCATCCCCGGGACTGTGGAAGGCAATCTCTACTCCTCAGTTCTCCACAGATACTCTCTTTGTCACCTCAATGGGCACAATCATGGCGATAGACTGCCTGATGTGACAAGAAGCCCATGCCGTCCTGGTAGAACCTGAACCATGCTGACAGCTCTTTTAATGCTAGTTTACATCAGCCGTCACCTTTCTAGTTAGCATGGGAGCCACTTATCTAAAGACTCTGACGTGGCTTTATTTCCCACTCTCCTGGGAGGTTCTTGGGAGACAAATTCATCTTCTCCTTCCCAGGTCACAGCTGGGCTACAGAGATTAAATGACTTTGCCTCAGGCGATAGCCTGCCCAGAATCAGCAACAAAACCGAACAAAAACTTGCACGCCTCTAGACATTCTGTCTTCTTGTCTGCCCTTAATCCCTTTTGCCACTCTGGCAGCACAGATGGCACAAGATCAGGCAAGTCCAGCACTTACAGTACGAGATGCAATGAGACTCAGGAGGCCTTCCTTATAGCCTTCTTCTTGCTCTGATGTTTTTCCACAAGGCATGCTCAGATGATTTGCCCCACACACTGAAGCCTTCCCTTTTATTTTTTTTTAATATATTGAGCAAACCAGGGAACCAATGAAGCCATCCATCTATGATGTACTGTCCTTAGGGGACCTGGTCACCTTCTACCTCTCCCCCTACCTTCCTTGCCATGCCTATACAAGCAAATTTAGATTCAATGGAAGGGAAAATAAGAGGAAACTTTCATAACCAGTAAAGCTATCCCATAATGCAATGAGTTACCTTGGGAGATTAGGGAGAGTGCCCTCCCCACTGAAATATTTTTTTGCTGCAAATTCTATTTCATGGTATAGTCAGAGTATATGCTACAAGAATTCAACAGGGGACAGCAGTGGGTAGAGGCTACCCTGGCCTCCTGTGGCCTTAAGCCCCTTACTAGAGAGGGGAAGGACAAGGCATGTGGGTGAAAGATCCTCTTCTCTCTCCAGATGCACACTGCTTGGGGTAGTGGGGGTCTCCTCTTATCTCCCTTAAAGGCCAGATTTCTGATGGTGTCTCTCAGAAATCTCCCTTGCTGGGTTGGGTAGCTAAGTTCCAGTCCCAGCTTCCCTAGGTAATTAATCTTTTCTCTGAGACTGGGGTCCAGGAACATTATTCATTATCACCCCTTGGCCCCATGAGTTGGAAGCTTCCATGTGCATCTCCAGGGCCTTAATTCCTTATCCTTCTGCATGGGGACAGCAGATGGACCAACAGAGGCAAGTCCTTGATGAACTGAGTTTCTTTCCTCCTCAAGGTGTCCCAGAAAAACTGGGTTCTTTCAGTCTAGGAAGGTCCCCTGTCAAGTCTCCACCCTTTGAAAGAGGAGGACACCTTCTAATGTGCTTCTGATCCAAAGCAATCATGAATGGCTCCTGGGCTGTGGGCCAGAGGGACAGATACCTGACCCATGAATAGGTATTCAATCTGTTAGAATCACTGTCCACTCACAAGTCTGCTATCTCAAAAATCTCAAAGACAGCAAGAAAAGAAGCCCAAAGGGCAATCTTCTTTCTTCTCAGAGTTGTTATTGTAAGATATTTTTCTCCTCCTACAAACAAAAAATATGGTAATAGGAGTAATAGTTGGCCCATTCTCTCCCCCAGATGCAGAAGTTCTCATGGTGATGCTCTGTAACTGAAAAAGCAAGTGCGACTTTAGAAGGCCAGGAATTCTCACCATGTGGCACAACAATCAATCCCTCTCTGATACAGAACTGGAAAATCTAGTACAGAATCCAGCAAGTGCCTCCAAATGCTTGTCAAATGGTTAGCTCATTGATCATTGACAAGAATGAAATAAAAACCTCTCTTGGGCATGGGACGGCTTTGTTTCCCCCATTGCTGCTCTCCCTTTCCCATCCCTGGTCTCTGAATTGAAAGGCAGCTCATTGTCATGAGTATAATGCTGAATATAGCATCAGGGAGAAGTGTTCTCAAAACCTGCATCAGAACTTCTGCACCTGCCAATGGCTACTGGTCCTGAGCAAATGGGCCAACATTGGCTGCTGGCCACCAAGGGTTCTTCTGGTTCTCCAATTGCTTCCTCCATGTTTTAATTCTTGTAGCTGCATGTATAACACATTTCAAAGGTGACAACAGATCAGTTTTATAAAAGGTGTTATGCATTGTATTTCTATCTCTTAGGACATCGATAAATCAGGGTAACCCTTCAAAACTGGTGCCTACATGAAAATACAAAGAGAAAGCATTAACAGATAAAACAATGTTTCCCACAATATCTTTGATGAGACAATATTGTTCAACCCAATGCTGGGAGCACATAGCAAGTTCTCAATAAATGTTTGTTGATTTGATTTGACTAAAAAATGTTTGTTTCCTTGACTTGACTTGAGAGGCAGGGTGGTGTCCCTGACAAGTGACCTCAAGAGGCTGTGGATTTAAGTCTTGCCTCTGGAATATGGTGCTGTGGGATCATGGAGGGTCATTTAAACTTTCAGTACCTCCATCAACTCTGAGTCTATAAATTGCAGAACAGTTCCAGATTCCTATTAGTCAGCTAATAAACAAGCACTTATTAGAGGCAGTTAAATGAGGCAGTGGATAGAGTGTGGGACCTGTAATCAGACAGAGTTAAGTTCAAATCCTGCCTCAGATACTTACTAACTATGTAGCCTGTCCCAGTTTCCTCATCTGAAAAATGAAGTTAATAATAGTACCCATCTCAGAGTTTTGTTTTAGGATCAATGAAAATAACATTTGTAAAACACATTGAAACTTGAACGTTCAATATCAATATCAATTACTGTTAGTACAGAAATAAAGATTGACAAATAATTGGAGAGGTACAAATTGTTAATGGCTGGACCATGCCAATATAAGTTTTTAAAAGGATGATACTACCTAAATCAATTCATGAATTTAGTAGTATACCTATTAAACCACCAAGGGACTGCTTATTTAGCTAAACAAAACAAAAATAGAATTCATTCAGGGCAATAAATCAAGAATTTAAAGTAAGTAATTTTTAAAATACAAAGCTGAAAGGTCCCTAACATTACCAAATCTCACACTGTGTTACAAACAATGATCATAAAAACTATTTGTTACTGGTTAAGATATAGAAAATTAATTTCCTGGCAACAGAATAGGAAAGGAAGATCTAGAAACAAAAAAAAAACCAAGGTTGCCAAATGTTCAATAAACTCAGGAACATCACAAAAAAATTCACATCATTAAAAATATTAGAGAAGAACGGAAAGAGGTATCTTTTGGTTCTATGATTAAGAGAATACTTTGAAACCAAATTAAAAATATAATTAAAAATTAAAAACACAAAATAAAAAATAGACAATTTCTTTATATTTATTTTAAAATGTTTGTGTAAATGAAAAATATATCTAAGAGAAGTAAGTGGGGAAAACAATCTTCGCCTCAAACATATATACGTAGTTGATAGAAAATATGACTAACAGTCATTCTTTGAAGGCAAAGGATACAACAAACAGCATTTAAAAGAAGAAATGAAATCCATCTATAAGAAAGCCATCTACATAACCACCTATCTAGAAAAACCGTCTAAGTAACTATCTAAAAAATGTTATCTATGACAAAAAGAGAAGTACAGATGAAAACATCTCCAAGGTTTCACCTCATAGCCTCAAACTGGCAAAGAGGATAAAAGAGGAAAACAGTCAATGTGAGAGGGTCTATGGGAAAGGAAACACTAATTTATTGTTGGTGAAGCTTTGCATTGGTCTTACCATCTTGAAAACAATTTTGTTTGATTTAAGAAAGGTCCCTAGACAGTTTAAATCCTTTGAACCAGAGGTCCCACTGTTAAGCATGGTCCTCAAGGAAGCCAAAGTCAGAAAAAAGTCTCATATACACAAGAATATTCCTGGCAACAATTTTTATGGTAATAAAAATCTGGAAAGGAAGTGGGCATCTCTCAATGGAGGAATGACTGAAGAAATTGTGATACATGAAAGTTTTGGAATATATTCCATAATACATAAGATTACTAAGTATTACAAGAAATGAGGAACATAAGTGATTCAGAGAAACATGGCTAGACTTCTATAAAATGATATAGTTCAATGAAAGTAGAACCCAGAGAACAATATACACAATGACTATAGTCATATAAATGATAATAGCACTAAAATTCAGCTGAACTCGGATTAAATGTGATGATTAATGTTAGATCTAGGTAATGGATGATGAAACATGTCATGCTTCTCTCACTGGGGGTAGGGAGGACTATAGATTCTGAGCATTCATAGGTGGGGTTGAGATATTAAAAATTATCATGATGTAAAAGCCCAAGATATTAATTAAACTTATAAAAACCTCTTAACTTGACTTAAATAATAATATAATCACGAATTCAAGAGATTCAGAAAGTTGTTATAACTATACATTTTAATGCTAATCTAGTTAAATTCCTTCATTTTATAGATAGTGGTTATCCAAGATCACATGGCAATTAAAAAGCCCAGCTGGGTTTCAAATCCAGTTACTCTGGTCCTGGATCCAATGTCCTTTCCCATACCCTGTGGCAATACATGAAGAAGAATCAGAAGGCTAATTAATAACTGTAGGGTCATTGGTACAAAGGCAAGAATCATTCCTATGGGCTCAGAAAAGCTTCCTGGAAAGACAGATTGAAGAGACATGTAGAAAAGAGGAGGAAGAATGGTACAGGGGAAAAAACATAGACTCTGGAGCCAGAGTTTCCTACTGTACCACTGAGGTTCACTAGCATTACCAGTGCTTAGCAGAGTGCCTGGCACATAGTAGGCCATGTAGGTAAGTGTTTATTGATTGACTGACTCATTACTCCTGGCATCCTGGGCAAATCATTTAATATTCCTGAGTCTTGGCTTCCATTTGTATAAAATGAGGGGTTGGTTAGATGGCTTCCCATGTCCTTTCTACCTCTAGGATCTAAGGTCTTATGAAGTCAGGGCAGGTAATTGAGAGTGAAGACAAAAGAGTCATGCAGTTTCTTAAGACAAATGTCAAAATTCATAGTAATGAGTACTAAACAAAAAGTGTTTTTATAGCAATATTGGGGACAAAATGAAGGTCATGAAGGTGTCAGAGACCTGCCAGGTAAGATGGGGTGATAATGATGAGCAAAGAGAAGGAAGAGTTGTTTGACTCTCATTTTGTTTCTTTTTTTCTTTGTTAGAGAGAATAGTTTCTGAACTTGGAAAGGTAGAACAAATGTTATTTTTTAAAACAATATTTTTCCACAGTTACAGGGAAAAATAACTTTTAACACTTTAAAAGAAAAGTTTTGAGTTACAAATTCTATCCGTCCCTCCCTTTCCCGCCCTTTCCCTGAGATGGTAAGCAATCTGATATAGGTTATGCATGTGCAATCATGTAAAACATATTTCCATGTTAATGAGTCATTTTGTGGAAGAAAACTCAAACAAAAAAAATAAAGTGAGAAATAGTATGTTTTGGTTTGTATGTATTCAGATGCTATCTGATTTTTTTTTTCTCCAGAGGTGGTTAGCATTTTTCATCATGAGTCCTTTGAGATTGTCTTGGATGTTTATATTGCTGAGAATAGCTAAGTCATTCACTGTTCTTCCTTGAACAACTTTGCTATTACTGTGTACAATGTTCTCCTGGTTCTGTTCACTTCATTTCACGTCAGTTCATATAAGTCTTGCCAGGTTTTCCTGAAATCATAGCACAATAATATTTATTACAATCGTATACCACAACTTGTATTATTAACTGAGAGTTGAAATCCTAAATAAGTAAGCAACTCATAAGAAAGAATTCAGTTACTTTCAATAAGTTCATATCACTAGGTCCAAATGACTTATATCCTAGATTATTGAAAGAACTAGTCAATGATTCCTGATTCATTATCAGTAATTTTGAAAAGATCGTTGCGTTCCTGTACTTTTTCAATTCCTTTTTTGTCCATTTTTGATCTTTCTTTGGCCTCCAGTTTGATTTCTTTTTTAAAAATAGTCTATAAACATGAAAGCATTAATCTTATTACTTAATCTTTTCTTAATGATTGTACATATATAACTTGTACTCATTGGGATTTGGTGGGGGAGGGGTGTTTGCATTTGAGTATTCTATTTATTTCTGTTGTCCACTTTTCCTCCCTTAGACAAATGCTTCAAAATCTTCCATTGTTTCTTTAGTCCTTGATGAAAGATTTGGAAAAGGAGAAGGTACAGAGCATAGATTGCTTTGTCTGTCAGCTACTGTTTATTAAGATGAATAAACAGAAAAAGTAGCCTGAACAACTTGGACCATCTCATCAGAAAGATTAAGTAACATTGGAAATGGTGATCCTTTTTTTAAAATTAAGAAGTTTTCATCTTGAGCAATGTCATAACAAATGAGCTAGCTGTTCTCTTTGGGTAATTTTTTGTTTTACTCCTTTGCAGGCTCAGTTTTCCAAAATACATTTTTTTGGGGCATTGTAGCTTGACTATTTTTCCTATTGTTAATATACTATTCCATTGTTTTCAATTTCTTGTGACTGTGGACTAGTCCCAGATTTTCCAAATTAGTGCTTCTTTATAATTGAAAGTCTTTTTACTAGTTGCCTGAAAAACTTATTGTTTATTACAGAAATTGTGAAATCTAACTAGCACATGCCTTGGAATTTAAAGAGTTTTTTTTTTCTCCAGCAGCAACTGTGAATTCAGTCAATCAGTGCTTTATTTTCAAAAGTTCTGGGCAATTTTCTTGCATTGATTCCTGAAGTATGGCATGCAGTTAAAAAAATTTGTCATGTTCTTTTCCACACAACCTGTCTACAAGTTTAGACATGCATAGAATCCAAAGGACATATCTATAATTTTGTGCTTTGTATCTTCCTTCTCAGAGCCTTAGAGAGATTATCTATCATGCCTTCTAAGTTATTAATCCTGATGTTGTATTATTTAATTCTGCATTTAAAACTCTGATGTACAACCTAATTTCATTCTTAATATCTTTTTTAAAAAGTTCTAGATTTCTTTTGAATCATTTTAGAGTTTGTTATTGTTCAATGATTTCTAAGGGGTTCATAGATTTCTCTTTTTTGATCAAGGACTTTGAGTTCCTTTTCCTTCACATCATGCGTGATACTAATTCATGGAGTTTGGCCTCTCTGCTAATCTGCTTGTAAATTAGATTTTTATGGAGGTTTTCACTTGTGGTCCTGGTTTCTCAGCCTTTCTCTTGTATTACCAGTTAATCCTTTGGTTTCTCTCTTTCCCTTCTTTCCCTTCCCCCTTCCACTGTTGAGCAGATCTCTGAAGTGGGCTTTCCTCAGATCTCTTACATGAGGCACTCTCCTGCCTGCCTAGACTAAACTGCATGGGAGAGAAGGCTGGCCTCAGGTGACTTTCCAATGCCCTTTCCCCTCAAGCAAAGATGATCTTTCCTTTTCTAGCTGACTCCTCCGTGCTTTGCCCAGCTTGTGTCTTCTCCTTCACCTATAGTGACTTCTTTCCTAACTCTGGGAAGAATTTGTGCCTGTTACTCTTGGGGGAGGGTGAAACTGAGTCACCGTTATTAGGGGATTGGAGGGGACTCTACTTCCAGGCCCTGAAGTGCAGGCCCAAAAGGTTGCTTATACTCACTGTGCTTGGCGTATAAAGTCAGTTGACTACATACCTTTTGC
This sequence comes from Potorous gilbertii, assembly GCA_028658325.1. Taxonomy (NCBI): domain Eukaryota; kingdom Metazoa; phylum Chordata; class Mammalia; order Diprotodontia; family Potoroidae; genus Potorous; species Potorous gilbertii. Next base: position 467,842,389 of record CM053769.1, on the reverse strand, counting down.
TTCTCTGGTTTCTGACTTTGATACCATCTTCTCAATACATTTGTATTCTCCTCATGTCCACCTCTGCATTGCTGTCATTGAGCATTAAAGTACATGTTAATTTAATTTACAGAGTCTTAAGGAGTTCAGCATAGAATTTCTCTACATTCTTACCCTCTGTAACTGCAATTAGCTTTATGGTGGCCTTTTTGCAAATGCTTACCATGGCCAGTGCAATATCAGATGACCAAATACCCCCTGAAAGGATGTTTCTGGTTCCCTTGGATGCACAATAAGACCAGCTCCACCAGGACCTTCATTTGCCTCTCTGAGGAGAGCTTATCAGCCTCTCTTTCATTGAGTCAGAGTCTCCATTTGTCTGCTGGTTTTATTTATAGTGCGGCTGTCAGGATTGATACGATTCAATCCCTCTGGTAGGATGCTGTTGGTCAAAGCCATCACATTTAGAATACTAACAGTTAAGTTAATGTCTATAAATGGCCCAAAAGTGATGTGATTCTCCCTGATCTCTGCCCTCTTGTTTCCCTTGGTCACAGTCTCTACAGAAGCAAAAAGCTCAGGATTGGAGACCATCTTGCATTTTTCTTGTTTTCTGGGTTGTCAGGGTCAAAGAATTCTACCCCAAGTGGCCAGTCTGCAACTGATGAGCTGCTCTACACTTAACTTGTCCTTGGAAAGTGGAATATGCCGGTTGTTTGAATTATAGTGGATACCTTTTGTCCCCCTTATTAGAAAGTATTTTCTTTGTGAAGTGGTTTTTCATTCTTTGTACCTTTATCCCAAGTGCCTGGAATATAACAGGTACTTAATAGAAGGCAGTTGATTGACTGATTGATTGACAGAAGGCATCACCTGGTGGGATTTGTGTTTCCTTGGCAGAGCCTCCTAGAACCCAGGGTCACCTCCACACCAAGATGAAGCATCACAGCAACTTTCAGTGGACGTCACCTCTCTTGCCTATACCAGAAATGGGTGATGTTTCTGGCAGAGTTCTCATCCTCAATATACCAGGGTCTTTATTGTCTCTGAGTGTTATATGTTTCTGCACTCAAACTGATGTAGATTGAACCAGGAAAATCTGAGCAGATAAGCAAAGGATTATTATGGAAAAAGCAAGTTCCATGAAATGGAGGAGAGCTTCTCTGAAGCCTAGTCTGGAGCTCTTTGTGGATGAGATTTTGGCTCAGGACCTTGTGGGAAGTGGGTTGTTACAGTGGGAATACTGGATTCAAGGTCAGGAAGACCTAAGTTTGAATTCTATCTCAGACAATTGCAAGCCAAACTGCTTAATTTCTCATAACTTCAAGCTTCCTCATCTGTAAAACTATACAAATTCAGGCTATTATTATGAAGTTAAATTTTCTAGGCCAAGTTAAAATAATGACTTTCATGGTTAAGATGAAAAAAGGTGAGAAATTTATTGACTGTCCCCATTCACTGACCTCCTAACCCATCCCCTATTTCCTCATATTAGGGAACCCTTCACCCCTCTTCATTTCTGCTTGCCCACTTTTTATGGTTCAACTCAAGGCTTGGTCCTCATGAAGTTGTCCCAGACCAACCAGCTCACGGTGGTCACTCCCACCTTGGAAGCTCCATTCTAGTCCATTCAGCCTCTATTTCTGGGGGTCCTACTGTGTTGAAGGTTCTGACTTTGTAGCTTTCATGGTTTCTGCAGGTCATTGACAATAAAGCTCATACGCCTTGGGATGTGTCTCGCCCCATTGTCTTGTACTGTTATGCATTAAGAGGCAGCATGGGGTAGTGGATAGTGTAAGACTTTGGAGTCAGGAAGGACTTGAGTTCAAATCTCATCTCTGACATATACTAAGAAGAATAAGAATGGTATTTCTATAGCACATTGAGATTTGCAAAGCTCTCTGCAGGTATTAACTCATTTGATCCTCTTAATGACTCTGTGGGTAGACTACTACTGTTACCATTTTATAGATAAGGAAACTAATCCTGAGAAGGTTTAAGTGTGTTGTCCAGGGTCACACAGTTGTAATGTCTAAGGCTGGAGCAGAATTCAGGTCTTCCTGACTCCAAGCCTGGTGCTCTAATCACTGCACCACCTAGTTGCCAGTTGGCCTGTCATGTGTCCATAGACAAGCAGTTTAACTGCTTTCAGCCTCATTTTCCTCATCTTTAAATGCAGAGAGCTGGACACTGATGGCTAGTATCCAGCTGGTAGGATTTAATGGTGATGTACTATCTGTACTCCCCTAGCTTTCCCTGAAGCTAGAGACAACTAGTCAATCAGTCAATAGATATTCATGTATTTTGTATGTATCATGTATATATGTATTTATGTATAAACACTTCAGTATGTACAAGACTCTGTGCCGAGTGCTGCCTTAAGGAGGCAGGAGCCTGCTTGGGGCATAGTCACCAAGGTGGTACAATGCAGGACACCTTTATCTTTCCGCAAATGCCTCTATTTTTATTACAAGTAGATTCCATGGTCCTTCACCACGATCTTTAGATATGACTCCAAAGCAGACTATGCTTCATGTCCCATCCAGCTGTCCACTCTGACCAGCTGGTGCTTCATTGCTCCCTACCTAGAATTTTACCCTCCTGTCCCAGACTCCAGGTATCATGGCCTCATTCTTATTACCTCACCCGGCAAAGGTGTGTGCACCACTGCGATGGAACTCTCTCAGTTGGTGAGTGAATATGAGCAAACTCATCTCACCTCTGCCATCTTGCTGGCCTCCCAACTCATCTCCTTATCTGCCCCAACCCTCTTACCTTCTGTCCTACTGCCATTTTTCTCTCCCCTTCCCATAATGCTTTGTACCCTTTCTCTGGGTCACAATCAACACTACATTTACTTCTGGAAAGGTGGGATAATAGAGTCCCCTGCGGTGGCTCTAGGCACCATCCTTGTGACTCCCCAGACTAAACGCTTCCCTTATCACCATTGCCCCTTATCACCACTCTTTCCCTTTTCCATTTATAATCTCTGGACAGAGTACAGTACCCGGCATATAGTAGGTGCTTAATAAATGCCTTTTTTCAATCATTCATTTTCATTTTACAGCCATTTCATTCTATAGCTTCAAGTCCTCCATAAAGCTTCAGAGGCCTCACTGGATGGTAGCCTACTGAACTTCCAATAGTCCAAAAGAGGATCACTGGAAACTCATTGTCAGAATCCAACTGGTGTAATCTGATAGCAAGAGGATAGACCCCATAAAGGTCCTGCCTTCACTGATGCAGATTGCAGCCCTTCCGTGCCCACCTATCCTGTGTGATGTACGTCTGTCCTCCTATAAATATTCCTCAGAGTCTGATCAATGTGCCTGACACAAGACTGGTGGTTTTTTTCACTTAGTGTGGGCCATCCAACTTTCTGTTGTCCCTCACTTTCCCCATGTGACTGGTCCTTTTCAAACCTTTCCTAGAACTCAGTGATGCCTGGTCCTGCCTGGGCATGAAATATTTAATGGACCCAAAGGGAAAGACTGATGCACTAGAGTGAACTGAGATGAGTGAACTATAGCTGTGACTGGGGTAGCACAGCCTGAGCTTTGCCCCAGGAGCCAACATGGGAGAAGGACCTGCTTCTGGTGTTGTGGGAGGTGACCTTGGCATCAGGGAAGACTGGCCCCAGGGGAGTAGAAGAAGTAGAAGAAGAAGTAGAAGAAGGATGGCAGGATGAAGGAGGTTAGTGTAGTTATGCCTGCCTGTGCCCCCTGGGGCCTGCCAGTGAAGGCAAACCTGGGAAAGCGGAGAGAGGGGTCCTGAGCCAGCACAGTCTGGGAGAGCAAGGGAGAGACTGAGCACAGACATTCCCAGAATGGTGGCCCAGAGGTGGGGCTATTTCTCCAGGGTCCCTCCTGTGTTGCTCTCCCCTTCTCCAGCTGAATTTGCTCCATGGGCTAGGATACGTGGGTCCAGCTCTGATGATCCTAGAGGGTTGTGCACACTGCTGGCTCTCTGTCAAGATTTGTGCATGTTGGTGAGCAGGAGGCCCCAGGAAAATGAGGACTTGTTCACTACTGGAAGTCTGTCCTTGGAATGAATGCTGCCCTTCAGAGATGCCCAACAGGATACTGGGAATGCAGTCTTGTCTTACAGGGAACAGGGATTCAAATGTGGGTCTGGGAAATCTAGGTATGTGTATGCATGCACAGGTGTGTAGATACTCATGTATACCACACACGAACTGTATCTATCCATGCACACACGTTTATATTCACATATGTATTCATGTACATGTATTTACATATATACTTATCTACCTTCATACATATATATACATGATGAACTGTATAACCCCACACATGTACATACATATGCATATTCACCCACATATACATGTATACACATGTCTATATAGCAACATGAGCTATATATGTGTATATCTATATATACATATATACACACACACATCCCAATACATATACACTTATGGAAATATACACATGTGTACATATACATGTATCTAGACACATATATATGTATGTGTATGTATGCATATATATGCTTGCTATCTATGTTTCCCATCTATCATCTATCTACCTATCTACCTGTCTCTCTCTCTCTCTCTCTCTCTCTCACATCTATCTTACCAAGCCCAGACTCCACTATTGCTTAAGAAGCTTCTAATAGCTTTGCTTCAGGTACTTCATAATGTTGAATGAATGAAGATAATGCTATGGTACAATAAAAAGCAGGAAGATGGCCCCACTGCGCCTTGGGAGGGCTGGGCAGGAGCAAAGCCTTCCCCTTATGGATGTGATTGTTTTATAAATAATAAGGGGCTTGTGTCCGGAGAGGCCAAGGCACCTACTGGCCCAGGGATCCTCTTCTTGAAGAAGGAGGGAAGGTGTCCAGGCTTCCTGCTCTCTCTACCATATGTTTCTTCGCTTTTCTCGCCTTTCCCCATCAATGACAGAAGATTTGGTTGAAATAACCTCGTCATTTGAGCGGTAATCTATCAATGACTGGCATGTAACCCTCATCCTAAATGCCCTGAGCTCAGTGGCCCACAACGAAGCATCCCCACCCCCACCAGGATGGGAGAGATGCAAATGCCAAGGATGCGTTTGTATTTTGTGTTTATTTTGTTTTGGTTTTCACTCGTTCCAGACGAAGATCAGAGGGCGCCTGGCACTCGGTACACCTTTCCACCGACCTCATCTCTCCGCTCGGCTCCTGTCTTGTGATAAGGTTACACTGAGTGGCGTTGGCATCCTTGAAGGTTATTGTTCCAGAAAATATTTGCAAATAATTTGATGTGCTGTCAGCTAGCGGGCAGCGGCAGATTCATATAATTCAACAGACTAATGTGGTTTTTCACGCCTTAAGCTATAAATAAGCTTGAACAGCAAGAGATGCTGTAGTGTTTATTTAATAACAATCTTTTCAAAAGGATTCTTGGCGGTTCCATTGAGCTCCTGAGAAAAGCTTCTTCCACTTTAGCAGTTGTTTCTGACCTTAGGCTGACTAGCTTTCCTCTTCCTTCCTTTAATGCCCTTCCAGATTGCTAAATAAACAAATCTGTTTTTTTTTCTTTCCAGAAGGAGCACTGCCATGCTTTTACCTAGTATTTCCATCCTCTCCTCTGCTTATTAAATGGTTAAAACACTAATATTAGGGTGTCACTTGACCTCTTGGAATGTTCTGGTATTGTTTACACTTTTGCTTGGAACAAAATGAGATCTTTAAGATCACAGGCTTGGCTTTGTCTTAAGTGAGTTTAAACAATTGTTACCTGATGCTCATTAATTTTCTGAGGTGGAATGTTCTCCAACCTTTCTGTTAATCAAGGTCATTTACTGGATTCCAGCTCAGATTCATCTCTGTAATGGAACTTTCTTTTAACACTTAGCATTTACAAAGACTATAGCTAGTCCTACCTTGGTTCATCCACCATGGTGCTGTGAATGTGGCAGCCAGATGTGTGTGCTGTGGGTGTCTTCTCTTCTCAGTTCTGCTGTGAATAAGTCAAAGCTGTGAACCCTGCTTTCTATTGGAGATGATGGGAAAGACATTATGGACTGCAAAAAGAGTACCTGGTTTTGAACTCCAGGTCTAATCTATGATCCCAAAACAGGTCTGGAGTGAAGTGTGTCATCAAAGAAATGTAGGAGTCAGAAAGAAGATGAGATGGTTGTATTGTGAGAGCAAGGGACAGATGCGCTTCATAGTATCAAGAGAATGGAAAGAAGGTCTCATGTATGTTGAGGAAATCCACTTTGGGGAATTGAAATGGAGACTTGTATAACTTTCATGCAGGATAGACTGGCCAGGGTGGGTCTCATCAACATCATTGGAAAAAATATCTACATCCATGATCACAGAAACACTGAGTATTGAAGTACCTACTGGTCATGCTATTTGTGAGCATCAGACAAAAATGATGACATGAAGAATTCTTGAAAGTCACAATGTTCTGTGTGTGTCAGGATGTCAAGGGGAGATACTCTATCCACTAGTGCAGACCCCAACCCTTTCATGACTTAGGAGGTAGTCTTCTTGAGCCACAATGGTTAAAAGATTCATCACCTTGGTAGCCATTATGGTGACAAGCATTTCCAAATTAACCCAGCTGGTCCTTGGAGACAGACACACAGGTCATTTTTTGGTTCCAAACTTTCCAACTTGGCAGGACTTGCTGGAGCTTGTGCCCCACAAAGTAGTCTTTGAGAGACCTGGATGACCTCTATGCCACAATGAAACATCAGAGGAAGGTAAAGCAAATCAAAGCATTTGGATAAATTGGAAATATTACTGTCTACCTTGTTCTCTCACAGCTGAGACTAAGCATCATGCTTGGTGCCAGGGGCATGCTGGTAAATATTTGCCAATTGGCCCTCCAAAATGCATGCATGCCATACTTTGAAGTTTAATTTTCTCTAGTGACATTTTCTCCATCACTTGCTTAAGTCTAGACAAGCAACAACACAATCAATTAAATTCTGAGTTTGATTTTGTTTGTAATTTCCAGGGTATAAATGCTCACACTGAATATTTAACAACCAGCTATGGAAAGTAGTTTTGATCCAGTGCCAGCACACCCCTCTCAGCATCTAAGAGAATCAATAGATGCTAAGCTAAAGGACTGTTGAAGCCAGTAGACATTTTTCCTGAAGTATTTGATTTTTATTATTTTTGCATTGTAATAGGGGTTAGGTTACTTGCCCAAGGTCACACAGCTAGTAAATGTCAAGTGTTTGGGGTCCGATTTGAACTCAGGTCCTCCTGACTCCAGGGCTGGTGCTCTATCCACTGTGCCACCTAGCTGCCCTGTATTTGATAACTTTAATTTTCATTGAGGAAATGAATTCGTTTTCCAGGATGACAGAAAATCTGGCTGATACCAGCATCCCCATGAGACCTCTTCCTCCTCTGCCCTCCCCCTGGTGTCCCTGGTTTCTTTTCAGTCTCAGTTAAAATCCCACCTTCTACAGGAAAACTTCTCTCATCCCTTCTTTACTCTTGTGCCTTCCTTCTGGTGATTATTTCCTATTTATTCTGTATATAATATCTTTCTTTGTATATATTTTTTTGTCTATTGTCCCTCCCATTAGACTAGGATCTGCTTGAGGGCCAGAACTGTATTCTGCCTTTTTTTGGACTCTCCGCTTAGTATAGTACATGGCACATAGTAGCTGCTTACTAAATGTTGATTAAATGATTGCTATGGTTTCCCAGGGAAGCTTGTAAGATTTTAATTCTTTGTTACATCTATATTTGAAGCCCACTGTTCCTGGTCTGCTACTTTTAAGAATTTTGAGAAGAAAGGAAGGAATGAATACATGAGGAAGAAATTTTTAAGCCCTTACTATGTGCCCAGCCCTGTGTTAATCCCTGGAAATACTAATACAAAAGCAAACACAGTCTCTGCCCTCAAGGAGCTTATATTCTAAAGGGCACTGGCAAGGGCCTTGTGTCCAGGGAGGGGCCGTGTGGCCTAGAAAGCTGCAAGGTAGGTGCTTGGGGCCCTAGAGAAGTAGGCTGACGCACTCCAGTCAGGAGCATTGGCAGAGCTGATTTAATTGTGGTTCATGGTTCCAGAAATGAAGGTGGTTAGAATGAGTAGGTGGACAGAGAGTAAAGAATGAAGCAAAGCTTGCTGGGGCTTTTCTGACAGTTTGCAAGTAGGAAGTGGACACTCAGAAAGCCAAGGGGATTTCTACTCATGCCACACAAAAGAAAAGGCTACCATGATGAAGAAGGAACAATTCTAAAGTCCAAATGGGTACACAATCGAGGTATAAAGATTGATACCATGGACAAACTGGAGGAGCAAGGAATAGTGCATTTATCAGATTTATGGAGAAGGGAAGAATTTTTGACTAAAGAAGAGATAGAAAACATTATGAAATGCAAGATGGATAATTTTGATTACATCCAACTGAAAAGTTTTTGCACAACCAAACCCAATGCAATCAAAATTCAGAGGGATGTAGTAAATTGGGAAAGAATTTTTACAGCTAATCTCAGGGATAAAGGCCTCATTTCTAAAATATATAGAGAACTGACTGAAATGTATAACTATACAAGTCATTCTCCAATTGATAAATGGTCAAAGGATATGAACAGGCAATTTTCAGAGGAAGAAATTAAAGATATCTATAATCATATGAAAAAATGCTCTAAATTAGTTTTGATTAGAGAGATGCAAATCAAAACAACTCTGATGTACCACATCACACTTAACAGATTGGCAAACATGACAGAACGGGAAGATGATAAATTAGAGAGGATATGGGTGAGTTGGAACACTAATTCATTTTTGGTGGAGCTGTGAGCTCATCCAACCATTCTGGAGAGCGGTTTGGAACTATGCTCAAAGGGCTACAAAAATGGTGCATACCCTTTGACCCAGCAATGCTGCTTCTAGGACTGTATCCCAAAGAGATCATAAAAATGGGAAAGGGTCCCGCATGTACAAAAATATTTATAGCAGCACTCTGCAGTGGCCAAAAACTGGAAATCAAGGGAATGCCCATCAATTGGGGAATGGTTGAATAAATTATGGTATATGAATGTAATGGAGTACTATTGCACCATAAGAAATGATGAACAAGAAGACTTTAGAGAGGCCTGGAAGGATTTATATGATCTGATGCTGAGTGAAAGGAGCAGAGCCAGGAGAACTTTGCGCACAGCAATGACCACAGTGTGAGAGAGTTTTTTCTGGTAGGCTTGGAACTTTGTAACAATGCAAGAACTTAAAAAAAAATACTTTCCAATGGTCTTCTAAGGCAAAATGCCTTCCACCCTCAGAGAAAGAAACATGGAATTCATTTGCAGAATGTAGCAGATCATTTTTGTGCATGCCTGTGTATGTATAATGTTTTGATTTGTTATATGATTTCTTCCATTTATTTTAGTTCATCTACACAGCATGACTATAGTGAAAACTTATTCAATAGGAAAGTATGTGTAGATCCTATATAGAATTGTATGCCATCTTGGAGAGGGCGGGGGGTGGTAGAGGGTAGGTAGAGGGGAAAAAAAATCTAAGTTTTGTGGTAACGAGTGTACAACATTAAAATTTAAAAAAAATTTAAAAAAAGAAGAAACAATTATTGGCTTCAAAGAGCCAACTTCCTCCTGGGAATTTTCTGGCCTGGCCAAGAGAGGGTGGGCAGTGATTGTGGGGTCACTCTCATTCTTGCTCAATAACTCCAGTTGCTCAGATCAAATACAGACTCTTCAGTCTGGCATTGGGGGACTTTCATGGGCCTGGCCTCCTCCCACCCATCCAGGTTTGCTACACACACTTTGCAGCTTGGTAGAAATGTTTATTGGCTTTTATTATAATTTTTCACTTCCTTGAAAGTTTAGCTTAAACCATTTCCTATTGAAGCCTTTCCAGATCCCTCTTCCATCCCACTGCAAGCCCCCCTCAACTAGCTGGGATTTCATTTGTATACATCATGTATACGCTTCTTTGTGTACATATTGTATCTCTTCCTTTCCTCCCCACTGTCCACTCCAGTGAAATGTAAAGTCAGTGCATTGAGGGGAGGTGTCTACCTCAAGAATAGAAAGACTTTCCCTGGCAGAATGACTGGGTGAGACCAATTTGTTTCAACTGCCATGAAACAGGTGCTGTGGGACCCTTACAGCATGGTCAGACATTGAAGAAGCCAAGGTCATCCTCTGCATCCCAGGCCATCACTGGGTTGTACTAAATTTTGTCCTGCCATAGACTTCAGTGACTCTGGGAAAGAGAGACTGCTGATGTGTGAGGTCAACAATGACTTTGTATGGCTCTGCTTCTCTTGAATATAATTCATGAGTAAGTCAAGAATTCACCAGGGATGAAAGTGAAGGACGAATAAAGCTCTTGAGGACAGGCACTGTCTCACTTTTGTAATTCTATCAAGTGCTTACTGATGGATGATGATAAAGACAAAGCAAATATTGAGTGTGAATCTCCTTCTTTATGTATAAACTGTTGTGTCCATAATACATGAATACAGAATTAGTCATAAGAACCTTCAAGATGGACTCTGATTGCAACTCTAAAAAATGATAAGAACAATGATGATAGTATAAACAGTCATCGATTTGTGTAGATATCACAGACCAGTGGATCATAAAGCCTGGTAGGGAAATAAAGGTAGGGGTGATAGAGTAGGTGGAAGAGGAGATGGGAAATATAAAAGAGGAGCCAATGGTGGTTAGAAGTTTATGCAAGACTTGGAAGCATTTGGGAGGAAAAGCCTTATTTTTTTCCCAGAGATCCTCAAACAAAGGCTGGATGACCCCTCATTGGGAATGCTTTAAATAAGATCCTTGTGCAGGTATAAATTGATCTATGTGACCTCTGAAGCCCTTTCCAACTCTGTCATGACCCTGGGAACTCCATTTTATATCCTGTTTCCTGCAGGTGACAGAGACTGAGAGCTAGGCTGTTCAATATTTTCATTGGGCTTTCCCATGGAACCATCAAACAGAATAAACATTTTGAGGCCAAAACAGTGGCCAGCCAAGAATTACATGCTGAACTTCTCTTAGTTTCCCCGACCTCCCAAAAGAAACACAGAAGAGAAAGTAGAGGTTCAGATAGGATCATGAAGGACACTTGAGGGATGTAGAGACTCAATTCCTGGCTTTTATATCTTCTAGCTGGATGACCTTGAGCAAATCACTTCCCATCTCTGGTCTTTATCCTTTACAAAATGAGGCAGTTGGGCTACATGAGCTCCAGGGTCCCTTCCTGCTACAAATCCTATGCATAACAGAATCTTAGAATTTTAGAGTGGGGAGGGACATCAGAGGCCATGTAGTCCCACCCACCTCCCCCTCCAATATCTCCTCTACAACATAGTCAACAAGTAGCTCACCAGTCTTTGCTTGAATACTTCTAGAAATGAAGGGTCCATGACCCCTGAAGCATCCCAGCATTCATTTGGATAGCTCTCATGCTAACAAAGTTTTTCTTGACACCAAGTCTGAAATTGGACTCTGAAGCTTCTATCAAAAGTCTGGTGACAGTCCTTCAAATACTCGATGACAGCTTGTGGGTCCTCCCTGAGATATCTCTTCTTCAAGATAAACATTCCCAGTTTCTTCCATCAATGATTCAATACTCTCATTGCCTTAAATTCCCCTCCCAACAAAATCTGATTTTTGAATTCATGAGTTTACTCAGGCTTATTCACGTAGGATATATATGTGTACCCCCACCCCTGATTTCTCTTCATCGTTGAAGTGAAGCAGCTGGTTCATTCCCCCCACCCCAGAGGATCACAAACTCTTAAATGAGCCAGTTCCTTGTTAGTTGAATAAAATACAAGTTAGGATCTCATCACTGAAACAACTTCTCTTTGTGCTGGGCTGTGTGCAAATATTTGGACTACTAAAGTGAATTTATGAAGCAATTACTTTTAATGCTATAAGAGGAAATTAAGTACTCATTGATTCTTGATTTATAAGCTGGAGCTAAAGATCATGAAAAGCAAATATAACTTAATTAAATGTCCCTTGGCTTTGCTACTATTGAGGTTTTCACTCATGGAGTAAGTAAAACAAGCTCCTCCTAGAACGGAAAAATGGATATTGGTTCTTCCAGTTGGAGAGGCAAATAATTTACTGCTTAAATATTTTCAACGAAGTTAATCCAAGTGAGAGCTTCTCCCAGTATCCTTTTGGTCTAGAAGAGATAAAAAAAATGGCTGTTGTTTTTAAGGATTCCATTGTCCTGGGAATGATGAGACACCTCAGAAATGGAGGGAACTCAGAGGCATCTGGAAAAATATATTTTAATATGTGTGTAGAGCAATAGATCTGTGAAAGAAAAACATTTCTCTAGTCTATTCATGGCTGACACTAAGGATATTAGCCTGGTACTGATTTAATTGAATCCCATAGTAATGTTGCCATTTTTCTACACTGAATAAGAACTAATAGCTTGCATTTATATGGCTCTTTCAGGTTGGCAAAGCCCTTTACATATGTCAACTCACTTGATCTTTACAATAACCCTATGATGTAAATTATACCACTATCCCAATTTTAAAAATTAGGAACTTAGGGTTGAGAGTGATTCAGTGACTGTCAAGGATCACACAGCTAGTTACTCTCCGAGGCTAGATTCAAATACAGATCTTGATACAGATCTGATCCAACACTCTGTCTACAGTATTCCTAGTAACCATGTAGGGCCAATGATTTTTTCAAATTGGGTTCTAAAAACATTAAGTGACATAATTAGCCAATCTAGGAGTCAGGGAAGTTAGGATTATATGAGAAGTTACTGATAGAAGAAGTAACATCAAGGAAAAGTGGAATCCAATGGACAAGGTGAGTTTGGGAGAAGGGTACCATCATTATTCTGGGCATGCCTTGCTTATCCATTCATCCAAAATCAAGGTCTAGATTTTCTATCCAGCAGAGAAATGGGAGGTTTTCTTTTTATTCTTAGTAGATGAGCAAGAATTGCTGAGGGCCTCCAGTACCTGATGGAGATGAAGGTTTGGAAGAACCTGATTTTCCATCCTATCAGGTGGGTTCTGTTTTCCAGTGGCAAGAATATTGACACAACAGCAAAAATGCCATAATGAGCTTTTCTCATGAGAAGTACACTTCATGTGCTGCGTGAGTTTGAAGTAGACTCACAGTTATGATTACGAGGATGTGATATGATATCCTTCATGAATGGAGATGAAATCGTGAGAGCACCTGAACAGTTTTTCTAACAGTGATGCTGGATTGTTCAGTCTCTCTTCCTTGGTTTTACTTTTTTCTTCAAAGCAGAAATGTTCACAAGATAGTTGATTGGGGTTAGAGGTGCAATCTGTGGGTATGGAGAAAAATCTATTTTTTCCTTTGTGCAAAGCTAACTAGCCCATGCTTGTGATGGACTTTATGGCCTTAGTCTCATTAGGGATGCCTTCCAATCAGCAGATGCTAACTGGCTCCAATGGCTAACCATGGCATGGTGTCATAGAAAGGAGATGAAGTACGAGCGTTAACAAGAGAAAAGAAGAGTGAGGGCATGTTTCATCCTAGAATTAGCTAGATGGTAGCCCAACGCCCACTCTTGCTTCCTGTCTCTACCACAACACAAAGGGGTTAATTCATCCCAGACGCAGGAAGACCATGAAGGGTTATGCTATAAAAAGCTATTGGTGATTCTTTTATGGAGCTAAGGACTTTTTGTTCAAAAATCTACTGAGAAAAGGGAGGAAAGTAGTTATTAGTTTCATGCATGGATAAGTGAGGTGGAACCTCATAGTAAGGCCATTGTCAAGAAGTGATAGGTCAGTCCATGACTCACAGAATCACAAGGAAGGGGAAAAGAAGGGAATACGCATATGCATTGTACCTACTATGTGCCAGGCACTGTGCTAAGATTCAGAGCTGCAAGCCACCTGGTACATTTCCCTTATTTTAAGGATATGGATCTGAGGCCTAGAGAGGTCAAGATAAGCACCATACTTGGCCAATAGTAAATGATGAATACATGCTTGTTGACTTGGGTGAAGTAACGATTCAGGGTCACACAGGTAGAAGTGGGCAGAGTTGGGATTTGAATCCACATCTTCTGACTCCATATCCAGTGCATTTTCTCCTGTAGCATGGAAGAAAAGGACCAAGAAAGAGATCAAATGATAGAGGGTAACAAGCAGTTATTTGGAGGGCTGCAGACCTGCCTGAGCTCTTCTTATATTCCGTGTGACTTTGAACACATCAGCTGAGCACTACCTATCTTGAATGAGATGGTTGGACTGGATTCCTTACCAGTCTCCTTCTGGTAGGACTTCAATGTCTTTTATAGGACTTCTATAAAAGGTAGGTCTTTGTGTTTTGGGTGTTTCTAGAAAGAGAGAATAAGTTAGGCCAATGTGGGACAATATTAAGTTGCCGGGGACTTCCTGCTACAACTGCATATCCCTGACTTAGTGTCTTGAGCAGTGGTATCTGAAAGAGAAGCATGAAATATGGAGGAGGAACAAGCTAGCCTTCTCTCTTGCCCTCTCCCCACCCACCTTGCCCACCAAAGGTGAGCTGAAGAGGAGCATTAGGACAAGCACAGGTCATGCACTAAGTACAGTGCTCTCTCTTAAATGTCTTAGTGTACACTCCATGGAAACTGCTCTCTCCAAGATGACAGCCATCTCTTAACTGGCTGGCCCAATGATCTTTCCTCAGTTTCTTGCCTTCTTGGTCTCTGAAACTTTCAACATTCCTAGTCATACCTTCCTCTTGGAATTTCTTCTTTCCTTGGCTTCTGGAACATTGTCTTCTCCTGGATCTCCTCCTACCTCTATGACCGCTGCATGGAAGTCTTCTGATGCTGGACAATCACTCATCTTCTACTCCCTAAGTATCGATGCTCCACAAGGCTCTTTTTTGGACTCTTCTCTCTTCACTTTTCTCTCTAAACTCTCTTGCTTGCAGATTTCATGAGCTTCCAAGGGCTCAGAACCATCTTTATGCATGACTGCCAAATCTACCAATCCTAATCTTTTCTCTGAGCTAGTAGAACTTCATTAGGTCCCCTTGGGTGATCCTGCCAGCATAGCAAATCCAGCAGGTCCAATGGAGAACTCAACTTCTGACCTAAGCTTGCTCCTCCTCCATATTTCATGTTTCTCTTTCAGATACCACTGCTCAAGTCACCCAAATCTACACCCTGAGATTCACCCCTAGCTCTCCCTTATCAAATTACTTTGCATTTACTCATGAGAGAGAGAGACAGAGAGAGAGACAGAGAGAGAGACAGAAAGAGAGAGACAGAGAGAGACAGACAGACAGACTGAGGCAGACAGACAGAAACAGAGACAGAGACAGAGAAAGAAAGAAACTGACAGAGACAGAGAGACAGGGATAGAGACACTGAGAGAGATAGAGACAGAGAGAGACAGAAAGGAGAGACAGACAGAGAGACAGAGACAAAAAGAGATACAAGGACAGAGGGAGACAGAGACATAGACAGAAATAGAGAAACAGAAAGAGAGGGAGAAAAGGGAGACAGAGAGAGATGGAGATAGAGAGATAGAGGCAGAGATACAGAGACAGAGAGAAAAAAAGACACAGAAAGAGGGAAACACCCACACACAGAGGTTTGCTCATCTAGAAGAGGAGGGGGTTGAATTTAGTAGAATCTGAGGTCTTTCAGTCTCTGTACCTATGATCCTGTCTTCTGTTCTCCAAGTAGAATATAAGCTTTTTGAGAGGAGATGTATTTCACTTTTGTCTCTGCATCCCTGGTACCTAGCACAGTGGGCATGTGGAAAGCCTTTAACAAATGTCCTTTGAACAAAATGGAATTTTGAATAATTTATTGACTGTCAGCTGTTTTGCAATGACTCAATGAGGAACAGAGATTGTAACTAATGGTTAAAATAAACTATCTACTCAGGCGGAGGAGCCAAGATGGTGGAGTAGAAAGATTCACATATGCTAGCTCCTAACCCACAGCCCATAAAGTACCTGTAAAGAAGAACTCCCAACAAATTCTGGAGCATCAGAAGCCACAGAACAATGGAGTGGAGGAGATATCTGTTCCAGAGAGACCTGAAAAACTGACACAAAAGATCCATCAAACACCGGACCCAGAGCAGAAACCAGCCCTGCCTTGGTAGAGGGGAGCAGATCTGAGAAGGCTTCAGGGACAGAATCTCCAGCTGCAGCACAGGTCCCTCCACCCACAGGCACCAAAGGTCAGTGAGAGGGTCTTTTCAGCTTGCTGAGAGGGAAGTGGGGTGTCTCCATAACTCAGGGCCCCTCAGGAGGCAACAGCAGAGGCAGAAATGGACAGGGGCTCCCAAAGCAGGCAGGAGCGAGGATCCATTGTTGAAGGTCTCTGGATAAACCCCCTGAGGGAACTGAGCCCCATGTGGTGGCCCTGCCCCCAGCTGAGCACTTGAATTTAATATCATACTGAATAGCAGCCCTGCGCTCACTGAAAGCCCTGAGGCTGGGAAGCAGCATTTGAAACTCAGCCCCCAAGCACTAGCTGGATGGAACTGGAGGTGAGGTGGGTGTGGAGAGGAAACTCAGAAGTCAAATAACTGACTGGGAAAATGCCCAGAAAAGGGAAAAAAAATAAGACCACAGAAGGTTACTTTCTTGGTGACCAGATATCTTCTCCCATCCTTTCTGATGAGGAAGAACAATGCTTACTATCAGGGAAAGATTTAGAAGTCAAGGCTTCTGTATCCCAAACATCCAAAATAAATATTCAATGGGCCCAGGCCATGGAAGAGCTCAAAAAGGATTTTGAAAATCGAGTTAGAGAGGTGGAGGAAAAACTGGGAAGAGAAATGAGAGAGATGCAAGAAATGCATGAAAAGCAGGTCAACACCTTGCTAAAGGAGACCCAAAAAAAATGCTGAAAAAAATAACACCTTGAAAAATAGGCTAACTCAATTGGCAAAAGAGGTTCAAAAAGCCAATGAGGAGAAGAATGCTTTCAAAAGCAGAATTAGCCAGATGGAAAAGGAGGTTCAAAAGCTCACTGAAGAAAATAGTTCTTTCAAAATTAGAATGGAACAGATGGAGGCTAATGATTTTC
>CM053769.1:467730699-467824893 GCA_028658325.1 Potorous gilbertii | reverse complement strand
GAAAACTGCCCTGATATTCTAGAACCAGAGGGCAAAATAAGTATTCAAGGAATCCACTGATCACTGAAAGAGATCCAAAAAGAGAAACTCCTAGGAAGCTTGTGGCCAAATTCCAGAGTTCCCAGGTCAAGGAGAAAATATTGCAAGCAGCTAGAAAGAAACAATTCAAGTATTGTGGAAATACAATCAGAATAACACAAGATCCAGCAGGTTCTACATTAAGGGATTGAAGGGCGTGGAATAGGATATTCCAGAAGTCAAAGGAACTAGGACTAAAACCAAGAATCACCTACCCAGCAAAACTGAGTATAATACTTCAGGGGGAAAAATGGGCTTTCAATGAAATAGAGGACTTTCAAGTATTCTTGATGAAAAGACCAGAGCTTTAAAGAAATTTGACTTTCCAATACAAGAATGAAGAGAAGCATGAAAAGGTAAACAGCAAAGAGAAGTCATAAGGGACTTACTAAAATTGAACTGTTTACATTCCTACATGGAAAGACAATATTTGTAACTCTTGAAACTTTTCAGTATCTGGATAGTTGGTGGGATTACGCACACACACACACACACACACACACACAGCACAGTGAATTGAATAGCATGGGATCATATCTTTAAAAAATGAAATTAAACAGTGAGAAACAAATATATTGGGAGGAGAAAGGGAGAAATGGAATGGGGCAAAATATCTCTCATAAAAGAGGCAGGCAAAAGACTTTTTAGTGGAGGGAAAAAGAGGGGAGGTGAGAGAAAAACATGAAGTTTTACTCTCATCGCATTCAACTAAAGGAAGGAATAAAATGCACACTCATTTTGGTATGAAAACCTATCTTACAATACAGGAAAGTGAGGGAGAAGGGGATAAATAGGGTGGGGGGGATGATGGAAGGGAGGGCAATAGGAGGAGGGAGCAATATGAAGTCAACACTCTTGGGGAGGAACAGAATCAAAAGAGAGAATAGAAGCAATTGGGGGCAGGACAGGATGGAGGGAAAGATAGTTAGTCTTACACAACACGACTGTTATGGAAGTCATTTGCAAAACTACACAGATATGGCCTATATTGAATTGCTTGCCTTCCCAAAGGGAATGGGTGGGGAGGGAGGGATGAAGAGAAGTTGGAACTCAAAGTTTTAGGAACAACTGTTGAGTACTGTTCTTGCTACTAGGAAATAATAAATACAGGTAATGGGGTATAGAAAGTTATCTGGCCCTACAGGACAAAAGAGAAGATGGGGACAAGAGAAGGGAGAGATGATAGAAGAGAGGGCAGATTGGTGATAGGGGCAATTAGAATGCTCAGTATTTTGGGGTGAGGGGAGGGGACAAATGGGGGGAAAATTTGGAACCCAAAATTTTGTGAAAATGAATGTTAAAAGTTAAATAAATAAATTTAAAATTAAAAAAAAGAAAATGAACTATCTCCCATTTCATTGATCAATTTTCTCTTTCTTCACTGATATTAATAAAAATTTAATTTAATTTTAAAAGAGAATATAAAAAATTAGGAAGAATGGGGATACTGGAAGGAGAGAGAAAGCAGGAAAACCAACAAAGAATGTGAAATACAGTTCAAATGAGGCTCCAAAAAAACCCTAATTAAATTGTGTGTGACTTGCAACCAGTTGGTTCTAACTTACAGTTCTTGTTCATGACTCAACACTTTGTGAATTTTGGCCAAAGGATTCTTTTGCAGGCAGACCCTCAAGGCCTGCAGCACTCACTTTTCGGAATGGAGATGACTGAGTGTGAGGCAAGGGGACAAGTGAGGGAAGAAACACAGCGATGGCAGAGAAGGAGACATTGTTAGAACAGATGGAGTCTGGTGACTTTAATGGAAAGTCCATGGAGAGCAGTCAGGAGGACATAATGGATAGGGGTGACACACAAATACCCCAGGGACACAATCAGGGATCACAACCTGAAAAAAGCAGCTCCTGATTCAATCTAATAAAAAGCACCTCCACTTTTCTTTAGTAAATTCTACAAATCCTCACTATTTACACACAGTACCCCTGAAAGCTTCCTAGCACATCACAATGTTTCTAAAACTTTGAAATCACTTTGCCACAGGATCTAGTTAAGAGACCAACCCTGAGGCTTCCTGAAAAAGTGGAAAATATCTTCCATCATCCTTGAGTGTTACAAAGATTTTCATGACATCAGAGCTGGCCGTTTTTGAGATACATCATTTTTTTAAATCTACTGTTTCTCTATCTGTTCTCCCAGGAAACTACAATCCTCTTTGTCCTAGACTATTTCCTAGTGAGGCTTTATGGAGAACAGAAATCTTGGCATCGTCTCAATTTACCAGAGTCTCCTCAAGGCTTAGAATCTCCATTGAGTGAGGTACATCACTTGAAGTTCCTTTCTCTTTGCTGCTAATATAACTCTACATTCATAAAATCATAAGATAAGAGGTCGAGAACTGGCAGGAACTTAAGAGGTTATCAAGCCCAATTCCATCCTTTTGTAGATGAGAATCATGACTCAAAATTCAATGCCCAAAGTCATATTCATGCCTGGGATTCATGCCCAAGCTGTCCTGATTGTTAGCCACCACACCATACTGACTTTACTGGAATGACACAAATTTACTTCTCTGTTCAATAAAATGGGAATGATTTACTGGACTCCACCACCCTCATGGGGCTACTGAAAGGGTCATGGTGTCTGTGAAAGGTTTAGTAAACTGTAACGGGCTACATGAGCATGAACTAGGGTACTGATTTTGGAGCTGTCATTACAGGTACTGTCAGAGGAAGGGGCAGGTTTACAAACATTGCCCAACAGCTGGAATAGTTTTTGAAACAAAATGGCAGCCTCTTGGGACTCGCAAATCAATTTGTCTAGCATTGTCTGTGGTCAGTACTGCAGGGGATACTGGAGGAACAGCCTTTGTCTTTAGTCTCAGAGAGGACCTTGATCGCTGAGCTGTAATAAAAATGTTGGTCTTTTTAGCTAGGATTTGTTTAAGTTCTTCAGATAAGGTCTATCTAAATGATGATAGTGTTCTTCCGTGTTGACATTACCAGCAATGATATTAATAGCAACCACCTAGTGGAATGGATGTTCCTCAACAACACAGACTATCTACTTTTTGCCATTGTATCTCCACCACTTAGCACAGTGCCTGGCACACAGTAGATATTTAACTAATGCCTATATTGAATATTAACAGTACTAATAGCGGAGCTAATCATAGAACACATGGTAGAATGGAGAGCCAGTCTCTCAGTTGAGAAGACCTGGGTTTAATTCCTGCCTTTGATACCTATTGGTTGTGAGACCTTGAACAAGTCATTTAGCCTCTGATGCCCCCAGATAATTCCTATTTATCTGTATGGGATTATGGATCTCGAGATAGATGTGGCATCAGTGTGGTCACTTAGTCTGACTTTCATTTTGCAGATGAGGAAACTGAGAAATGAGAATATTCTACACTTACAAGTTAAAATATAGGTACCATTCTACCTTGGAAGAGGAATATTCCTTATTGATAGTTCCTTACAAGAACGAAGTCACAGATCAAGTCCTCATCTAGGACTTGATGGTCTCTAAGGTCTCTTTCAACTCTGAATCTTTGGCCCTGTGACAAAAAATGGAATATACCTTTGTGTGGTTCTTCCATCATCTTTCTGAGGTTGGTACTATCTCCATTTTACAAATGAGGAAACTGAAGTTCAGACAGATAAAGTGACCTGCCCCTGATCAGTGTAGGAGGTAAGATTTGAGCCTAAGTCTCTCCTGACCAGAAGTTCATAAATCAGTTCAGTCCCATTAAGGTACCAGCTACAGTAAAAAGAACACTTGTTCTAGAGTCTTGGGAATATTATCTAGACCGGAAGAAATCTTAAAAGGTATTGAGTTCAACTTCATTTTACAGATGAGGAAACTGAGTCTCAGAATTCAATAATTTGCCCAGGATCACACAAATCAGAAGTATGCACAGATTGGAACCCAGTCTTCCTGACTGTAACCCAATACTGTATTCATTGTGCCATATTGCCTCTCATGGAACTTGGACTAGTATTCCCAGTTTTCCCGCTCCTACCCATGTAACTTCAAGCAAATCACTTTGTCTTGCTGGACCTCAGTTTCCTTCTTTGTAAAGCAAAGAATTAAGTTTCATTTCCCTTGCATTTTGAAATTCATGGTCCCATGATCTTAAGCATGATTTTTAATTATTCTCATGACCAGATATGAACAAACAGTTAAAACTGTCTTTACTGTATAACTTCTGAGAGTCCCAGAATCTCTAAGCTGAGTGGACCTCAGGGACAGCTGAGTCTGAACTCTACCTGATCAAACATTTTTTCCATAGCATCCCTACCAAGTGGCTGGCTGACCTTTGCTTGAGAACCTCTGGTGAGCACCGGCAGGATAGCAGATTCTTCCTTTTCATCGGATCATTTTCAATATGGCTGCTATCAGTTCTGACTTGATTTTTTGAAGCATCAGCCAGGACATTTCCCCAGCATGGAGCAGCCCACAGAGGGTCTGTGAGGATGATTTTAATGTAACAAATTGTAGGCTCCTATCCTCAGATGAAGACTTGGGAGCCAGAGTCAATCAATTTTCTACAAAGATGTTCTCTTTATTAGTGTCAAAGGGTTAGACACTAGATGGTATAACATCCAGATAATAAAGGTGAAATACAGATTCTTTACAGATAATACTCTCCCTATTCTTTTTTCTGACAGATGTGGAGGAAAAAGTAACTCCACTGCCGTACAAGAAGACAGACATATTCTTTCATTAGGAAGTGTAAGAGATAAGTCCCAGGAGGATGGAAGATGAGCAGTTTCAGGAAAAATTAGGTGGACGTAGGAAAAAAGAAAAAGTGATGAGAACCTGTGGGTGACTTCAGAAGATGGCACAGACTCTGGACAGAAATCTGAGATTTTCTTTCTTTCAATCCCAGGAAGCCTTGATTTGGTTGTGAATCAACGCTGGGGGTGGGGGTGGGGTAGCGATATGTAGTGTATTATGAAAAGCTCCTTTGGCAATTACATTCCAGGCCTTTTGTCTTCATTCATAATGCTTCATGGAGCAGTCTCTATAAACAACCATTGGCATTTCAATGAGAGGCCAACAAAACAAGAGTCAACACTAGCCAAGGATTTCACTGGAATGGGAACTTTTTGACTATTTTCAAGTCTTGTCTACTGATCTTAAACTTTCACCTAAAAATAATCTTCTTTCTTTGGAAAAGGTTCTTACTGTGTTTTTAAGGCAAAAGAAAGTGGGGGACAAGACAGGTAAGAAGCAGCCTCCCTTCTCTGGTACTAATGTATGTGAATGCCCCTGTGGAGATAATCCATAGGAACAGGCAAGAAAAAATTCACAATGAAAATGGAAAAACAAAAAGGAAATCCAAGTTCTCTCTCTCTCTCTCTCTGTCTCCCTCTTCCTCTCTCTCTCTCTCTCTCTCTCTCTCTCTCTCTCTCACACACACACACACACACACACACACACACACACACACACGTACACACATACACACACACATACACACACACACACACATTCTACAAGGATCTCAGGACTAGCGTAACACAACAGCATCTCATCACCCCAAAGAATGCCTCAGGTTTGGATACTCTATGTATTTTCAACTCCCCCTCAGTCGCCTCTCCCTTCTGTTTGGAGAACTGGAGTGGAGCACTAAACTGTCCCCAAAGTCTTCCTTTACAGGGGCTCCCAGTGTCCTGGTAACTCCATTCTCCAATAGGGGGTCTACTTGGTTTCCACTCCACAGAACATGCCTCCATGCCCCCATGCCCAAGGTCAGCTTCCTTTTATCCATTGGTTTCCTCCATTAGATTGGAAGCCTCTTGAGGACAGAGACTTCTGTCTTTTTCTTATTTGTGTCTCCAGAGCTTAGCACAATGCCTGCCTGGCACATAGTAGGTACTTGATAAATAGAACTGAGTGAAAGAATCCTCTGCTATGTAGCAGGCCTAAATGTTGTCAGACTCTACGGGTCTGGGGAAAGAAGAACAACATTGAAAAACGTTGAGATTAAAAAAAATAGTATGGGTTTATATCCTAGAATTGCAGATCCAGAAGAGACCCAGTGGCCATGTAGTTCAATCCACCATCTCTCTGACAACAATCCATCCTCTGCTGAAAGGTCTCCAGTGAGAAGGAGTGTACCTTTTCCCCAGAGCTCTATTGATTAGGAAGTTTTCCATTAAATCCAACGAAAATCTGCCACTTTCAGTTCCCACCCACTCTTCTTAGTTTTGCCCTCTAACACCCAAAAGAAAAAGTCTTTCCCAGATAAGAGCCCTTCAAATACTTTAAGGTAGAGATTGTATGACCTAGGGAATAGTCCATTTGGGTTGTTCATTGTGAAGTTCAAATAAATTTATGTATGTTAAAACTCTTTTCAAACCTTAGTGTCTATGTATAAGTAAGTATACTATCTTGTCTCCTTTGCTATTTGGAACACAATGCTGATATTGTGGGTCAAGTCCCCAGGTGTAGATTAGGTTTGGGTGCTGGGGGTAGAGGAACTAACCCTGAAGAACTCCCTTCAGTCATTCTCCTAGTCATCTCTCATTCTTGGCCTTTGGACTGATATGATATGATATGTGATATGAAATAATATGATATGATACATGATGTGATATAATTAATACAATATAACATAATACAATACAGTATAACACAATATAATATGCAACAAGACAATACAATAGAATATATAATATGATACAAGAGAATAAAACATATAAGTTGTACTTACACATATATATCTGAATACATATATACATGCATACATACATACGGTATGTATGTCTTACGGAATGTAGGGACAACTTATATAGATCATTCTCTCTGATTTTTATTTACTTCCCTGTTTATCACCCAGGACTGGTTTAGGAAGTTATCTCTGCAGTACCGCTGGGTTTTTGAGGTCCTGAGAGGGCTTCATTGCCTAACTGCTGTTCTCATGCTTCTGACAGAGGGGAAGGGGCCACTAAATGAATCACTGACTTGGCTTCCCATCTCTTTTTCTCCTAACTTTCATCAACCCTAACAGCAATTCAGACAAAGGTTAACATGTTGCATTCTTATATCTAGCAGGGGATATCCAATATTAAATAAGGAACAATCAGAAAGTCCATGGGGGAAGAGAACAAGGAGTACTGGCCAGCCAAGTACAGTGTATGGATCTCAACCAGTGCTAACCTTCTGATGGAAGGGCAGGAGGGAACTTTTATGCTTAGATACCACAAAGGGGCAGTTAATACAGTGGCTTCCTCTAGACTTGGGGAGGGGGCAGGGGGCACGGAACTTCTCTGAAGAGACAGCCTCACCAAACCAGGTCCATCCAGCCCTTAACTGGCGATTGCTTCATTGTCAAAGTCTCTCTGAATGACAGAGTTGTGTGCTGGGGTGGAAGTTGTGGTGGTGATGGGGCAGATATGACAGGAGCAAGCCAACAAAGCTGGATGCCACCACCTCCTCACGTGTTCCAGAGATGGAAGCCATGTGTCCACACTCAAAAGACTTTCTTTTCATCCTCCTTCCAGTATCTCTTTACTTGGACACCCTCTGAGGAACCTCAATAGCCTTCAAACAGTTTATGATTCAGCAGCCAATTGAATCCTGGCAAAGTGCCTGAATCTCAATGTAGTTGTTATGGATGGAATTATGTGGTTGATTTACATATTTAAGTATGGATAAGAGAAAGAAGGCCTAGAGAGTTCAAGTAGGTTGTCCAAATGGGAAACATAGGGGACATACAACTTGTGAATGTGTCTTTACAATTGTCCAGACTGTTTTTCTCTCTCTCTCATTAACACAAGTAAGAGAAATGCCCATATTGATATCTTGGAAATAGAAAATAAAGACTGAAATACTCGAAGAGGCTCATGACCTCATTGGTTCCAATGTTCGAGAAAACAGCTGCCCTCGAAAAACAAAATTTCCTTTTCTATATCCCCAGTGCTCATCACATGGCAGTCACATAGTAAGCATTTAATCAATGTTCCTGACTGATTATTCCTCCAACTTGCCCACATATCCACAGAGAAGAATAAGGGAAATCAGGGAACTCCCTGTCCAGAATCTACTAGGGATACTCTGGAACCTTTTGGAATGATAGGGTTTCTTCATTGGCAAACCAGAGAAATTCTGGATTCCTTACCTGGATCTAGCTTAGCACAGGGTCCAGCACTCACTAGGCACTTAATAAATAGGTTTATTAACTTGTTGACTAGAGTTTACCTTTGGTTAAATCTCTCATATTATTCTTGTCCACCCGATAGAAAGAGGTGGCGTAGCCAAGAGTCTAAACGGATGAATTCAGAATTGGTTCATGACCGGATCAAAGACTATTGTTCATTTAAAGTTGGGTTAAAATAATCTATTTCACAAGGGAAGATAGAGGAAGAATGTCTAAACAACTTTTTGTCTGAAAAAGATCTGTGGGGATTAGTATTTTTCTCAGTCATCTTTCTCAGCCCATAGTGATGAAACTACCCTAAGTCATTTTCTTAACAGGTGACAAATGTCCAGATCAAGATCACATTTTCTGTCTTAATTCTTTGAATTTCTCTTCGAACTCTTTCCTTCTCCTCTATTCCCTCTGAATCCTATACTTCAGCACTCATTTGACTTATTTTTATTCTTAGTCATTGTAACATTGAGGTAAATATCTTCAGGGCTCTATTTCCTCAAATGAGAATGGGGCTGGGTGAAGCTATAGGAAGAAAGTCCTCTGAAACACCAAAGCTGGGTGGTGCAGTGAATAGACTATTGCTCCTGGAGTCAGGAAGGTACGAGTTCAAATCCAGCCTCAGATACTTAATACCTGTGTGACCCCTGGCAAGTCATTCAACCTCTGTTTCCTCAAATATAAAAATGGGGGTAATAGTAGGCACCTGCCAAGTTACTTATACAAAAATATTTCTTGTAGCTCTTTTTGTGGTAACTAAGAATTGGAAATGTAAGGGATGTCCATCAATTGGGGAATGGCTAAACAAGCTGTGGTAGATAATTGTAATGGAATGTTATTGTGCTAAAAGAAATGGCAAGCAAGATGATTTCAGAAAATACTGGAAAGACTTACACGAACAGATGCAAAGTGAAGTGAACAGGACAGGAAACGATTGTACCCAATGACATAATATTGTTCACAAAGAACCGTGAATAACTTAGCTATTCTCAACAGTATAACAATTCAAGGCAATCCTAATGGACTCATGATAAAGCATACTCTCTTTCTCCAGAGAAAGAGCTGATATTGCTTGAATATAGACAGAAACATGGGAGTTTCACTTTCTTTTATTCTTTTATTTGAATCTTCTTATACACAATAACTAATATAGAAATGTTTTACATGATTACACATATATACAACCTATATCTGATTGCTTACCATCTCAGGGAGGAGGGAGAGATAGAATTTGAAACTCAAAACTTTAAAAAAATAAACATTAAAAATTGTTTCAATTCTGCTGTGCACATGGCATATTTTTTCTTTTCTTATTTTGTATTTGTGCTAATGTTTTTATAATGTTTCTTTTTCTTTTCTTATTGTGTATTTAAATTTTATAAAAATAAAATTTTAAAAATTGTTTTAACATATAATTGGAGTAAAAATAAAATATATATTTGTATATTTAAATAAATTATAAATTTATATAAATTATAAATAATATAAATATATTATATTTATATTACTGTATTATAAATATAAATAATTTATATAAATTATAAATAAGTTATGTGTATATATATATATATATATATATATATATATGTTTAGAAAATGATAGCCCCTACCTCTCAGGGTTGTTGTGAAGATCAAGTGAAATAAAACTTGGAAAGAGCTTTCCATAGTGTCTGGTACCTAGTAGACAATGCTCCTTCTAAAACATATTACTACCATCCATACTCTTCCATAATGCTCCTATTTTATGATAGAGATGAAGGTTGGGTGGGTTGGAAAAGGCTGTTCCTCTTTGGACCACTTCCTTCCAACAATAAATTCTGGTCTGGTGTCTATACCTAAAGCCCTGTGTATAGGTGTAATCTCTGCTTATTAAGAGACTATGAATGACTGGTCTTCTAAGCTCAACTCCAGTGAGACTTTCTCTGCTCCTTCCACCACTGGATCTCACAGCACTTTTTACTTCTCTCCCGTGTGTGTCATGGTCTGTTTTGTGCTGTATTGATCCATTTGTGTGCCCTATTCTCCCTGCTAGATTCTAATTATTTGAGATCAGGGATTCTCTCTTTTGGATCTTTGTGTCTCCCCAAAGAAGAGTGCACACAGTAGGCACTCAATAAATGTTTGTTGAATGGATGAGTGACATAAAAATTGTAACACCGAAAGTTCCTTATTTGAAATTTCTTGAAAAGGAAAGCAAAGAATGTTTTACAAATAATTTTCCTTTCAGAATCACTGTAGCAATGGCAAGGTATAGCTTGGATCATTGAGCATTGTCATGATTAAAACTAATTAACAAGCATTTATTTTAAAATGTTAAGGATATTAATAACACCCTACTCTGTGCCGGGTGCTGGTAACACAAAGACAAAAGTGAAATGGTCCCTGCCTTCAAAGCTCTTCTATTCTGTCAGGGGAAAAAAGAGTTTCTAAATCAGGAAATAGAAAATAAATTCCAAACAAATGGAAGATAGATAATTTTGATTATCAGGGGTTTTAAGACCTCAGAGCAAAAGGACAAGACCTCCTTGTCTGCCGTAATTCATAGGCAGGTTTTGGACTGGAGAGCCTTCCTAATCAGGGTTTGCGCCTCTGGAAAGACAGAGACCATTCATTCCATCGTCCAGTCCTACTTTCCAAGGAGCCTTCTGGTTTACATAAACAGAGTCAGGCCCAGGGCTCTGTTATTATAAGAAATTCTTCTCCAGCAGGCATAAAGCTCTCCAAGGAAGGCAAACTCCAGTTGGACTCAGTGGGATTTCCAGCAGTTTTAGAGGCTGTTTAAAGGTTAAAAAAAACAGTTGGGGTTGGGGAAGGTCCTGACAACAGTCATATTTATCATCTGTTCTATAAAACAATAAAGATCTGCCTGCTCTTCAGGTAATCAGTTCCTATGAATTACTAGTAGCAGTCCTAAGACAGCAAGAGCCTCTCAGTTACTTCCATTCAACAGTGTGATCAAGCTGTCATTTGCATTAAAAATGAAAACAATCTTCTCATGCTACAGACTTTGGATAAAGTCATCTGCAACAAGGAATTCTGTCCAATAAAGATATGTTTCTGTAACTTTACATTATATGCTGTCCAATAAGGTACCTAGGAGTATAAGGAAGCTTTGGTCAAGAATCCTATTTTATAACAATTTTTTTTATCGAGTTTAGAAGCTTTCCAGCCAAAAGCCATAGGGGTCATATTTCTATTTTAGTTTGTCTTTTTATTTTACTGAGGAAAGACATTGTTGGAGAGAATTGCTTGGAGATCAGAAAGAAAAATAACTTTAAATTGAAGGGTCAGACAATTTTGCAGGAGCGGGAGAGAGGAAGGATGGTATGGAAATAGAATTCAATCAATGGGGGAGAAATCTTATGTTGGGAGCTCCCTTCTTTGAGAAATTAATCAATTACCATTTATTAAACATAATACAACAGAGGAGCATTTTGAGTTTTAGAACAGTGCCTTCCTATACTTTCACCCACCTCCTTTCTCATGCAAGTAAATAGAGCCCTGGGGGTATTTTTTGTCGTTGAGGCATTTGTCCTTCCTGTCCAACTCTTCATGATCCCATTTGGGGTTTTCTTGGCAAAGATACTGGAGTGGTTTGTCATTTCTTTCTCCAGTTCATTTTACAGATGAAGAAACTGAGGCTAATAGAGTCAAGTGACTTGCCCAGGATCTCTAGGCTGGCAAATATCTGAAGCTACTTTGAACTTCTGAAGATGAGTTTTTCTGACTCTAGGCCCAGCACTCTGTGCGTTATGGTACCATCTCATTGCCCCCCCCGCCCTGAGGTTATTCAACTCAATGTAAACAACAACTAAGAGTACAATAGGCCAGATACTTCAGGTGTTGGTTAGACAAATACAACAATAAAATAGCCCTTGCCTTCAAAGAATTTACATTCTGCTGGGGAGAAGTCTGCAGTAGTATGCTAGTAAATGGATGACAGATAGCTCCCCTCTTCCCCCACAAAATATAGAACACATTCTTTGAAGTTTAATTTTCATTATTATTAAGACTTCCTCCATTATTTTCTTAAGTGCAGACATTGAACAAAACAATCAAGCCCTAATTTGTAGTAACTGCTGATGTCCCAGGTGTAAATACTTAAACTCTCTGAAGTTGGTTCGAGCTGACTCCAGCACACTGGAGAGGGAGATGCCACGTTTACAAGTATATCAATACAAAATGAAATGCTCAGTGTATTGGGGAGGGGGGAGGGGACAAATGGGGAGAAAATTTTGGAACCCAAAATCTTGTGAAAATGAATGTAAAAAGTTAAATAAATAAATTTATTAAAAAAAAAAAAGAATAAATGCTAGAACATGCTTGTGGTTTTAAGGACCAGCCCAGTGCTGCAGTATATCACACTTGAAATTTGAATGGAGGAAAGGTTTCAAAAACAGATTTACTTTTCCTCAGCTTTCACTAAGTCTTAGCTCTTTCTACCTAGCAAATAAAAGGGTTATATTAGTGTGCTGCCTGCTGAATCACTAGCCAGGGTCTTTGGTTTTGGCAACTTAAAATCCACATCATGAATCTTGACAGAGAAAAGTGTCATTCCATAAATATGGCAGCTGCCCCTTAAGCTGGGGATGAATCATCTTGGGTTTATTTGTCTGATGGAAAGTCACAGAATGTGTCTCCTGAGATGCAGAGGCTCCAGAAGTGTCTGAGCCTGGAAGCTGGTCTTGAGCACCCATAGTAGAGAATTTTCTTCTTGAAATGTCAAAAGGAAATCACGAAATAGGGCAGACTTGAGGAGCCTCTGGGACCTGCAGACAGGAAAATTGCGGCCATCCATAGAATTTTTGCTCAGAATAAAGGCTCTGAATGATTTAGGCTGAGGATGGAGGAGCAGGGCTTGGATTCAGTACTAACTCACTCCCCACCCTTTTTACTGATGCTTTCAAACATCATCAGTCATTTTCTGATTCACAGTCCCTAGCCCTAATTGAACTCTCTCCTGTAACAAATCAGTCAATCAGTCAATGAGCATTTATCATCTCTGCTATAATAAGTATTTGAGTATCTTCTCTACTAAGCACTGGAAATATAAAACAAAAAAAACTTCTCCCTACTCTTGACCTAGAGAAAACTTCTTTCTTCTGCAGGAGACAACATGCCTCCATATATAAGAATACATAAAATTTGTACAAATTAAAAACAAGGTAATTTGGGGATAACAGCTAGGGAGATGAGGATGCACTTCATGTAGGAGGTGATGTTTGAGCTGGGATTGGAAGGACTTGAGAGATTCTGATTGGGGAGGGAGAAGGAAAGCATTTCAGCAAAACTGAGTGACAAGCAAGCCAGTCCAACCAGGTATGCTACCTGGTATATTCCTAGACCTCCATCTCTCCACCAGAAAGAAGGTTGTGTATCAACTTTGTTCTCACTCACTCCAGTTTTCATTGGCTGCTACTTTGTTTTCAGCCATTAGTGATGAGGACAGAACTAAAATCCTAGGATTGTTATTCTTTTTGTCAGCCTAAAATCTGTCTGTTGAACCCAAATGACTTTGGAGATCACGTAGAGGGAACCAGTAGCACAAATTTTCTATGAAAAGAAGAATATACTGAACAATTTCCATTTTTCACTTCTCAAGGGGGAAAAGGAAGGGGGAATTATTCATGAAAATTCAACATTCAAACACAGCTAGTCTTGACCTGTGGTGGGCTGCCCACCTCATCATGTGACTTCTGTTGATTACCTCTAATTTAACTGAGCATGTTCCCCTTGTACATCACTGTATGTTGTCTCTGCCACTAGAACGAGATCCTAGAAGAGGGACTGTCATTTGCCTTTCTTTGTATCTCCAGTGCTTATTACTAGCCTGGCACAGAGTAGGTGCTTAATAAATGCTGACTGGCTGTAAGGTCCTTGATGTTTAGGACCTTTCTAGGGATCTGTCTTCTGCCCTCCCAAATCCCCCAGTCTTTTGGGAGTCACTGTTTCCATCAATCCAGTCACAAGAATTTCCTAAGGTGTCACTGTGTTAAGCACCTTGCAATGCCCCTAGGATGCAAAGTCAGAGGGATTTGTGTTCAAAAAAGGTCCTTGTCCTCAGGAGCTCAGATTCTACTGGGGAGACAATGTGTATACATGAGGAAAAAAAATGAATACACCATTACAACAGAGAGAGGGGCCCCAGCCTGGGGTGGGGGAGAGTAGTGGTGGGAGGAAAGGCTTGGGTCAAAGGTGACCCTTGAACATCTGAGAGAACAAAGGGGAAAGTGGAGCTTTGAAGGAAACAGTTGCCATGATTTTGTGACTCTCTGGAGATGATGCTTCTCTGCTATTACCTTAGCATCACAATGGGTATTTTTTTAATGCAAAGCGAAATGTTGAGGAGAAAAAACTCCAAGCAATCAATTTGCTAGATTCATAGTATCCTAGGACCTTAGATTGAGACCTGCTGAGCTTCTGGGGCCATCTTGTCCAATTCAACAAGTGGAGATGTAGCATAAGAGACTTGTTCAAGAAGTAAACTGAGCAAACCAAACTCCAGGAAACACAGATAGGAACAGTGAGGAGGAACGCATAAGAACTGACAATAAGCAAACTTCTCAAGGAATTTAGCAGCGAAGGGAGAAGTTATATAGTGAGCAGCGATAGACTGATCGAGTGAAGAAGAGTTTTAAAGCTTGAGGAAAAGGCATGCAAGACATGTAGGCAAGAGGGAAGAAGACAGTAGGCAAGGAGGAGATGAGAGAGGAGGGATGAGAAAAGACAGTTAGGCGGTGCCATAGTTCACAGAGCTCCAGATCTGGAGTCAAGACTCATTTCCATGAGCTCTAATCTGGAGGCAGACACTTACTAGCTATGTGACCTTGGGCAAGTCATTTAACCCTGTTTGCTTCAGTTTCCTCATCTGTAAAATGGGCTAGCATTTCTACCAAGAAAATCCCAAATGGGGTCACAAAGAATCAGACGTAACCAAAACTACTGATTAACGACAAAGGGATAATTAAAGGCATCAATCTGTTGGAGAAATCAGTATTGTTACATTGTGTTGTATTGTGTTACATTGTGTTCTGTTACATTGTATTTTAAGAGAGTAGATTCATTCCATGCTAATTGATGTTGTCCCACAAGTGGAGCTAGAATCAAGGGTGGGAACTGCAAGGTCTCACTCTTTAGCTTAAGTGAAGGCAAAACTTAGCAACAAATTATTGCTTACCAGTATGATAAGATCCTTTGTCAAATAGTGAAATCCCTGTACCGGGAAGAATCCAAGAAGGCAGACAGGCTTTCAGGAGGGCCATGGAGTGAATATCTGTCTGGTGGGAGCTTGGTTTGGTGGACCTGTAAGTGTCCCTCTGGATGGAAGTCCTGGGATTACAAGAAGTCCCACAGACCAATCCTTTCATCGAAAGAAAGCGGTACGTTAGTAAAAACCTTTGTGTTTGCTGAGTGGAAAGTAAAAACTGAGCAAAAGTAGACTGATTTATAAAACCTTTTCTCTGCGCATCATTTCAGTGATGCTTCCAATGCTTCCTGGAACCAGCCTTAGCTTTTCTATGTGTTTTTTTTTGCATGTTGTAGGTGAAATATAGTATTAGAATCCCCTCATTAATCACCTTATTGGACTGGGAGCTCCTTAAGGCAAGAGGCCGATCTTTGCTTATCTTTGTAGCTCCAGCTACACTTAGCATGTTGCCTGACATACAGTGGGTGCTTAATAAATGCTTGGTGGCCTCTTAACTTGACTAAAAGACCAGACCATGACTATTTGTGCCTTTGGATGTTGATGATTTGTGGAGACATGAAGTTCAGATTGTCCCCACCCTCTCAGTCTGGTAGGGGGAATAAACACCAACTGAGAATACCAATAATATATACAGATTTATGGGATAAGTGGATTGGAAAGCCACACAAGAAAGTACACTTTGAGCTCTGAAGGGGAAAGCCATTAGCAACCAGAGAGCTTTGGGGAAGCTTCCTGGGGGAGATGGCCTTTGATTATGGAAGTCACATAGAATAGCTGTCAGATGGTGCCACTGGTAATGGTCAAAGCTTTGCAATTCAGAATGTTGGTTGGTTTGGGATTTTAATACTCTACTTCTCCTACAATGTAGGACCCAAAGGCAGCTCTTGGCAGAGAAAGCATATTTCCACACTGTTTAATTGGGCCTTCTTCCAAGTATCCTAAGGATAAATTGTGAAGCAGCCATGGAATCCCAGAATCTCAATGGCAGGAGGGGCTTTTAAGACTGACCTCTCCTTGAATAAGAACTAAAAGGTGATCATGCTCACTCTGCTGGGAGGACCCCCACCCACCCATCCAACTCGGGAAGAGTTTGTCATTAGTAGGAAGTTTTTCCTTAGTTTTCCCAGAAACTTGAACATGGTTGTTACATTCCTCCCGAGTCTCTTCTCCTTCAGGCCAGAGGGTCAGCCTCTTCTGATCACCCTTCTGATGATCAAAATCCTTTCTAAATGTGATGCCTAGCACAGAACATAATCCATTTGATGTGGTCTGGTCAGAGGAGAGCTCAGGGACACAGTCCCTCCTCCTTGGGCTGTGGACACTGTGATTTCCTTAATGCCCCTAGTAGCCAAAGGCTACCATGTTATGGGATTGACTCATGAACCTGTAGCTCAACAGCACTTACTGGATTCTTATACCATTCTCTACTGTGCTGTGCTGTGCTGTTGTGTTGTATTGCTATGGTTTGTGAGGTATTGTGTTGTGTTGTGATGTGTTGAATTCTAAGAGTTAATTCTCGTAAACTGCCATCTGTCCATCCCTCTCCCATTTTAAAGCTGATTTCTTTTAACCTAAAGGTAAGACTTTATACTCATCTTTGTAAAATTCCATCTTATTAGACATCATCCATTTAAATAGTAAATGTTCGTGGGCTTGTATTGGATTGAATTCTACCCTGTCAAATCTTTTGAGAATTTAATTCTGTCATCCTGTATGTGAGCTATACCTCTCAGCTTCATGTCATCTGCAGATCTGACAAGTTAGTCACCACATATGCCTTCTGCTATACCTGAATGTTAAAAAAGTTTCACAGCACAGAAACAAGTGAGGGTCCTCAGGACACATCATGAAAGACATCCTGGCACACTGGGAGCACCCCACTAATCCCACTACTCAAAAACTCTGCTCTTTCAATCAGTTCTGAGTCTACTTTAATATCCTCTCTTGGTCTTTTGCACAAGGATAATGGGAGAAATTTTGTTAGACTTGGTTAAAATCTAGCTATCCACTGTCACTAACATCCTAGCTGCTCTATGCTACTCTACCCTGAAGGGAAAGAAATGCTGTCAGGTTGGAGGCACCTACTCTTCCTGAAGCCGTGGCACATATTAGTCCATCACAGTTTCTCTTTCTTTCTAAATATTCACAAACCTTTCCTTTAATATTTGGTTGCAGAATTTTTCTAGTAATTGAATTCTAGAGCTTGCACCCTTTTCCACCTTCATACATGGTTGTTTGTTCCTTGCACACAGCCTCCATCCTTTTCCCTTTAAAAGCCAAGGCATTTCAGTCAGTCAGCAAACATGTATTAAGCATCTACTATGTGTCAGTGATGCCCTACTATGCTAAAGTGATGGACCTTGGCCCTTTTCCATTTCTGTGGTCCGTTTGCTTTCCATGATTTTTTCCCCCAATAGTGACTTAGTAATTATACCTGTCAGTACTTTCCATACCTGCATATATAGTTATCAAATCTATAAGCATTTATTAAGCACCTAATACTAGGCAGTTCTAAAAAGAAAGGTAGCTCTCAAGGAGCTCACAGTGGGTACAGTGTGTGTGTGTGTGTGTGTGTGTGTGTGTGTGTGTGTGTGTGTGTGTGTGTGTGTAATAGCATTGCCACAACCAAGTACAAATGTTATAGAAACAGACCAGGATGGACAAAATGGATGTGATCATTAGACAAAATTATTGGACGTAGCTTGGTATTTCTCACCATCCACTCCCTTCCCTGAGTTTCAACTCCCTATTAACAATTCTTGTCCTTTCTGCCCTCATCCTTGGCAGAGGAAAACAAAGCAAGGATTGAGTAATTCTGATTTCTCTTCATGGTCTGTCATCGACACCTTATCTGAGTTGGGTGCCAGAATGATATGTTTCCATCTTAACTTTCTCTTGTCTCACGCAGAGCCAAATACTTCCCTTTGTGTTGTAATCAGTCTTATTCTTAGAGAACCAACAAGCCCCTCTTCCTCTTGCATGAACAGCTCTGTCCTTTTTCTTTTCATCTGAAGTGGAGAAGTGGGACCTACTGGGAACAGTGCTGGACATGTAGTCGGATACCTGGGCTCAATTCAGACCCTTATAAGCTTGATAAGTCACATCACCTCTCCAGTTTACTCATCCGCAAAATGAGGATAATACCACCTGTGCTGCCTACCTTTGAGAGTTTTTGTAAAGAAAGGATTTTATGAACTTCCATTTGCATTACATACCTGTAAAAGATTATTATTAACATACAGGCCTTTTAAAAATCTAAGTTCTGTGAGGTCCGGAGGCATCCCTTTTGGTCTCTTTACCTAGCTCCACCTTTTCTTTTTCATTAGAATATTTTTGTTTTGTCTTTGTGATTTCACTCTTAATAGTTCTCTATCCCACTTGAACTACCTTCCTCTGTGAAATGTTATGCCATGGCAAAATTGTAACTAGGAATTTCAGTACTTATGTCAAAGAGGGATACAAAAAGCAATCAATCTGGGTCAAGGAACAGGTGGAGGATGCAGGAATATGGGTCCTCTTTGAGAATGAAGATAGCAACAACAAGAGAGGGGAGCAAGAGCCTCCAGGAGAAGGGGTGATTCTTGTAATGTGGTGGGCTTTCTGGGCAGTAGGGACAGTAAGCCCCAGGAAGACCATGGGGGAAGGAGCTTGCCCCAGATGTCATCATGCTTGGGCAAGGTTCCAGTGAGCCCACCCTAGTTATGGCACTGAACCATGGAATGCTTCCTTTTACTACTGAACTCTTGAAACTCAGTCTTTCAAAATTTGGGGACACACTATTTTGCTGTTCATGGAATAGGTAGCATTTTAAAATAGTAATAAAATCTCCCTCCCTTCAAATGGTCATTGAAAATGGAGTTGCAAGTTTCTGCTTAGAGTGATCCAATCTAAGAATGTTGGAAATTTGAACTTGAGACCATTTCCAGTATAGTTTGTTTGGGACACTCATCCAAAAATAAGAATATTCACAGAGAAACTGGAAAGTACAAACATGAACTTCCTCAAATTCTGTTTACAAGCTTAAGTATTCTGCATGTAGGACAGACAAATATCTGAGGACAAGTGTCTTGCTCCCCTCACCCCTATCTTTTATTTTTCAGATTAAACATCCTCTGTTCCTTCAACCTTTTGAAAGAAATACTCTTTACCTCTTCTCTAACAGATTTTAATCTCCATGACTCAGAAAGTACAAGAGAGTGGATGTCCTGGAAGTGTCCTTTGAAAATGGGGCAGTCTCACTTAAGCCACCTTTCTGAAAGTAGGTGACTGTCCTTCAGAACCAGAGAGGGACTTGGGTGGGATGAGTGTTTTCTGAGCCAGGAGCAGCCTTTCACTTCAACCTTTGACTTCAAAGGGTGGACAGAGATCATTTATTCCACCCCTTCCCAATTTTACAAATGGAAAAACTTGGGTCCAAAGAACTTAAGTGACTTGTTCAGAATTCCACAGACAATAACACTAATTGTCACTTTTAGAGTACTTAGTTTGCTAAGTACTTTCTTTACATTATTTCATTGGAGTGTTCTAACAGCTTGTGAGGTGGGTGCTATAGGCATTATTAGCCATATTTTACAGATGGGGAAACTGAGACTTGGGGAATTAAAGTGAATTGTCCAACATCACCTAAGGAATGTGTATTAGAGATGGGGTTGGAACCCGGGTCCTCTGGCTTTCAATCCACTGTCATGGCCAGTTAGGAAATTGGGGTATATTGCAGGGGGCATAGTTTGATCATTCACTTTTTCCAACTAAACTGGAAAGGGAAAACATTCTGCTTATTTAAGGATGACCCATAAATTGGGTTGTGCCATTCCACTATGGTTTTGATTGTCCTTGCCCTTTCTCCCAGAATCAGACAACCACTCCAAGGGTCTCAGGGCACAGCTGGTACCTGGGGCTCCCCAACCCTCAGGCCTCCTTTCCTCTCCTCTCCTTCAGCCACTGAGGAGTCCTCCTTCTACCAATTAATCATATCAGAGTTGATTCTTATCCACTGTCCTGAGGCTGAAGAAGAACACAGCTATAGCATGCTGGAGAACTGCCAAAGTCTCTGAGACTTCCCAAATCTTAGAACTCCAGAGTAGCAAGATGCTCCCCCAAGATCCCTTAGGCAGTCAATGTCAGGCATGGGATATAATTATTGAGAGCGCCTACCTCAACCCAAACCACCCTCATTGCCTACCATATTGATTCCTTTTGTTTCCATTTCCAGTATATATAACAGGGTCTGGCATGTAGCAAGCACTTAATAAATGCTTGTTGACTGACCAGCATAATGATGAGTGGTCCACAAAAAGGACCCATCAGAAGCATGTTTATTTATCAATTAATCAATGGTAGTGGTGGTGATGGCAAGAGGGAACTACTTGCCTCTGAGAAAATTTTGTCTGGGAAGGTTCAGAATTATAATTTATGCCACTGGATAGGAACTTCTGAATCTAGTGCTAAGGGATAGAATACATCTAACACAAAACAGATTTCTAAAAAGATAATTTCCAGCCCATCCCTCACCCCACCCAAGAACTGAGGCAACAGGCAGCTGTGCACACTCCACCAAGTGAGAGGTTTTCGGTGTGTGGCTTTGATGTGAATGTCTCTTCCTCACAGTTCACCTGCTTCATATTTCTACTTCTCTCTTTCCTCTCTGACCTTGACAATGCATGGAAATTCTTCCCTAAGCTGAATGGTGTCAACAGAGCAACCCAATGCAGGCCAAAGAAGGTGGGCTAGACCTGCCAGGCAGGCACTTTGATAAACTCTGCAAGAGACCTCTGGCAAATGGAATTCCCTCAGGGTTTGTTAGTGGAGGTGCTGGCCAAGTTAGGACATGTTCAACCGGAGATGAAATAATGGGCCCCTTTTTGGGGAGTCCGTGCAGCTGAAGGCATGTGTTTCTGTCTACTGCCAGGAGAGAATGCTGAGTATCAGTTCAACAGAGGGGGAGAGGGAGCTGTGGGAAGTTGGAGAGAACCCTGGAAGATACAATGCTGGGCTTCTTAAAGCCTTTCCCTTCGAAGCCTCCAGCAGAGACAATCACTGGGGATCTCAGTAGGAAAATAGGGCAAGTCACTGGCCTCCAAGTCTCTGTCCATAGAATGCCACAAAATATTTGGGTGGAAGGTAAGAGTCTAAAATCTGGGGGTTTACTGTACTCTCAATGTAAGAAGCACAGAATCTCTACTGACCTTTTATTTCCTGAATGAGAAATCAATAAAAATTCCTTGGTAATTCCTTGGGACCACATAACTCACCATGAAGTCAGAGGAAGACAAGGAGAACTCTATCCCATCAGGCTTCCACCAGTACAGGTTACTGACGGTTCTGACAGGAGGCAAATCAAGACTTTCTCTTCCACATCATGGCCTAGGCCCTTGCCCTTCTGCCAATGCTGAATCAACCTGCCTATTGGTCTTCTTCCAATTAGTCTGGGTCAAGACTCTGTGTTACTCCACTCATTGCTCCCAGCTGCTGCCATCTTCCTGATGAAAGGCTTTCCCACTACTCCCTGGAGGCCAGGCCTTGGGCCTCTTCTCTCTCTACAAGGCTGGGTCCAGGAACTCTCAGCATACTCCCACAGGAATCTGGGTCCAAACTCTTACTCTTCCACCATTGCTTTGGCTCCTGCAACCTAGGAGGCATAGTACTATCTCTGAATCTCAAGTACAGTGTAACCCAAAGCATGCTGATCTCCAAGTCAGGGAAGATCTGTGTTCAAATCATGCCTTTGCCACTCATCAGATGTGTGGTCATACACAAGTCACTTGACTTCTGTGGGCCTTAGTCTCTTCCTCTGTAAAATGAAGGGTTTGGGTAGATAATCTCTGAGGTCCCTTCCACTCTACATCTTCTGTACTTGAGGTTTCCCAAGTGCTCTGGAAACATGATGTCATCAGATACTAAAACCCCTCCACTCCCACCCCTTTCTTTTACCAAGTTTCTCTCCCTTGCCCACTACAAAGGGGATATGAGGGAGAGCGATAATATCCTCATTTCAAGATCCTGCCAGGGCAAGCCCAATTGAAACCTCCTTCCTCCCCCCCAAGTACCATATATAATTATGTGATTCTGAGAAAGCCTACCATCCTTTCGTGTCTTCCAAGAAATACTTTGCAAGAAGTAATTGGAATCGATGCATTAGAAATGTGTTGCATGACAAAGCATCTCTAGGTGGCTTTGGAAAGAAAACAGACATTTTCTCCAGCTGGTTCAGGGAGAAGGAGTTTTCCTGTCCTTGCTAAAGGCCTTTCTCTCCCTCTTTCCTTTCCCCTTGGCTGCCCTCCTCCATCCTCACCCCCTGAAGGCCTGCTGTTTGCATTACTGGAATTATCACAGAATGATAGAAACAGGAGGGGTCCTGAGCTGGTCGTCCTGGAATTTCCTGACTTGGCAGCACACACAGGAAAAGGGGGTTTCATCTGGCAGAGTGTCTGAGGAGAAAAACTTCCTAGGGTTTTAGAGAAAGACAAGACATTTGACATCATCTAAACCACACCCGAAGCTCGGGAAAGCTGTGCCCAGTGTCCTGGAGCCTGGTCCAGAGCTCTGCTCATTGAGATATCCAGTTTATGAAACCCTTACCCTCCCACCCCACTGTCCTACCCTATTTTCTCTGGGTTTCTTGTCCAAGAGATTCAAGCCTATTCACTTTAACAAGCCTTTTAAAGGGCCTGCAATATGCTACACAATGTACCAGGGCTAGAAATACAAGACAGATATGAAGACAGTCCTGATCCTCAAGAAACCTACATTCTGATGTGCAGAACATCTCCCAGAGCAAATCTTGATTCCAGGTATCCAAGAACCCCCTGCAGCTACTTTAACATTGTTAGGGAAATTAGAAGGAAGTGATTGTGTTAGGACGATCTCAAAAAATGATAGACAGGTGAAAAAGAGGAATGCACTGGGAGAAGGAAAGGAAAAGAATGGGAAAGAAAGAATGGGGAAAATAATTTCATAAAAAAGGCACACAAGGAAGAACTTTACAGTGGATGGGGAAATTGGAGGCAGGCAACTCTTTGAACACCACTCTTATCAGAATTGATTTAAAGAGGGAAGAATATATTATATAGACATACTCAGTTGGGTATAGAAAGCTATTCCCTAACTGGAAAGTAGAAGGAGAAAGTGATGAAGAAAAGGGACAGTGATAAAAGGGAGGCAATGATCAGAAGCAAAATAGACTTCTGAGAGAGAGTAAAAAGAATAAAGTGAAAAGAATAAATAGAATAAAATAGAATAGAGGGAAATATACAGTAATCATAACTATGAATGTAAAGGAGTTAAACTCACCCAT
Source organism: Potorous gilbertii (assembly GCA_028658325.1). Taxonomy (NCBI): domain Eukaryota; kingdom Metazoa; phylum Chordata; class Mammalia; order Diprotodontia; family Potoroidae; genus Potorous; species Potorous gilbertii. The sequence goes on along the minus strand of CM053769.1, from coordinate 467,801,199 downwards.
AAAATAGAAGCAGATAGCAGAATGGATTAGAAACCTGAATCCAATAATATGGTGTTTATAAGAAAAACACTTGAAACAAAAAGATACACCCAGAGTTAAAATAAAGGGTTGGAGCTATTATACTTCAGCTGAAGTGAAAAAGCAAGGGTAGCAATCATGATTTAGACAAAGCAAAAGCAAAAATAGATCTAATTAAAAGAGATAACCAGGGAAACTATAATTTGCTAAAAATATCATAGACAATGAAGTAATGTCAATTTTTACAGAAAGTTTCTCTGACAAAGGTTTCATTTTTCAAATATATAGGGAATAGAATCAAATGTATAAAAATAAAAGTCATTTCTCAATTACAAATTGTCAAAGACTATAAATAGGCAGTTTTCAGAAGAAATCAAAACTATCTACAATCACATTAAAAATGCTCTAAATTACTTGCTGCTGTTTGTCCTTCATTCTTGAAGATGACCATGACATCAGGAAGTTGATGCCATGACTTGCAAGTTAATTGGATTTAAGTGAGGGAGGGGTGTGCCAAGTCAGTAGCCTCATTTTCTCTTCCGCTGCCATCTGGGTCCAGTAGCCAGATACAGATCAGGATGATTGGAGATAGTCCCCCTCTAAATTACTATTGATTAGAGAAATACAAGTTAAAGCAGTTTCGAGGTACCACTTTACACTTATTAGAAATGCCAAATGCTAGAGGGGAAGAGGGAAAATTAGTGCACTAATACACTATTGGTAGAGCTGATCCACCCATTTTGGAGAAAAATTTGGAACTACGCCTAAAGGGTTATAAAACTATGCATGCCCTTTGACCCAGTGATACTATTACTAGGTTTGTATCCCAAAGAGATCAAAGAAAAGGAAAAGTCTAGATGTACAAAAATATTTATAGCAGCTATTTTTGTGGTGGAAAAGAATTGGAAATTCAAGGAATGTACATCCCTTGGGGAATGGCTGAACAAGTTGTGGCATATGATTGTGATGGAATGTTATTATGATATAAAAAAAGACGAACAGGATAGTTTCAGAAAAACCTATGAAGACCTATATGAGCTGATGCAGAGTGAAGTGAGCAAAATCTGAAGCCTACTGTACACAGTAAGAGCAATATTGTAAGGCTAATCAACTGTGAATGACTTGCTTAAGACAATGATCTAAAACAATTCCAAAGGATCCCTGATGAAGCTTATCTACTTTCAGAAAGAAAACTGATGGAGTCTGAATGCAAATTGAAGTAGAATTTTTTCACTTTATTTTTCTTGCTTTTTTGTAACATTGCTAATACGGAAATGTTTTGCATGATTTTACATGTACAATTGGGATCATGTTGCTTTCTTTCTTGATGGGTCAGGGAAGGACTGGCGGGAGAGAGAATTTGGAACTCAAAATTTTAAAAAGAATGGTAAAAATTAAAATAAAAAATTTTTGAAAGAAAAAAGAAAAGGTCTGCAGCTGACCTACCCCTCAAACACCCTTGGGTGTCCCATGGGAGAACTATTGCTTACTCATAGATTTAGAGCTGGAAGAGACTTTAGAAGCATGTAAACAAGTTGTTAACTTGAGAGTAAAGATTGTTTCTTTCCTTATATTTATATCCATAGTAAAAGAAAAGCTTGCTGATTGTTGATTGACAAGTAGATACATCATAATGTGAGCATGGAAAGAAGAGTAAAAGACTAGGAAGGCCAGGAAAGGTTATCCATGGAAGGATGTGCATTTGCTAAGCCTGGAAGGAAGCAAATGATTCCAGTACTCCAAGAGGAGCATAGAGTGCTCCCTAGTCATTCAATGCTGAGTTTGGTGACCAGTAAGCAAGCTGGTTTCCCCAGAATGGGGACAGGGGAGGTAGAGTAGATTAATTAACTACCATACTTACCCAGATCAGTTGGAAGCATAAAGAGCCATGGTTTTGTCTTATGAAAAGGAGTCAGATGATTGAAATTTTTTCCCCCATAGCCTTCATTTTCTTATTATGCATGTACTTCTCAACGACTGAAGTCATACTCCAATGCCTCATCATGGCATGAAGGTGAATTTCAGCTCTCAACAGCTAGCCCATGAGAGCACAAATTCTAAAATAGCAAAGGAGTCTTGTTCTGGAACTGAAAGGAACCTCCAAGACCAGTTAGTCCAAATGCCTTATTTTGAAACAGAGGCCCAGGAAGGTAGAAAGTGCCAGAAGTTGGATTTGAACCCAACATCCTTTGATTCCCGCCACAGTTCTTTTCACTCTAACACACACGTTCTCCAAAGCTGAGGAGTCTTTGAATACATGCCTAGTAATGGAACAAATGTCAGTAGTCAGAGGACCCATGTGACTTAATCAGAGAGGCTCATTACCACATTGGGCAAAGATCAACAATTTTTTTAATCCCAACAACTCTCAAAGACTCTCTCCAAAATGGAGTTCTGCTCTGCTGAAGGAGAGACCCACAAGGCTGAAATCATTTCTTCTTGTCAATCAATCAGTTAGCATTAATTAAGTACCTACTATGTGCCAGGAACTGTGCCAAATTCCTTCTTGGAGTCTGAAAGTCTTAAAGCATATCCATAGCAACATATCAATGTTACTATTTTCAAATATTTCACACTTGGTTCCCACAATATTTTCAGTAACAGCTTTTGGGAACAAACTTTGAAAGAGATCTTTATATTTGCACCAGCTTCTGATATCTATGATACCTCTGATACCTCCCTCAGGGGCCACTTCCTCCTCCCTCTTTGGTTAGGAGGAATCCTTCCCTTTATCCCTCCCTGGATCTCTCAGACCTCTCTCACTGACCAGTTCTGGGCATCACACTCTAACCTGCATCCTAATTTATCTTTTGCTTTCCTCCCTATACTGGAGCATCCACCCTTTAAGGGCAGAGATAGGTGACTTGTCATCTTGGTGGCCCCAGTGAGTACCCCAGCATAGTATCAGGCTGGTAGTGGGCAATTAATCCATGTTATTGAATTGAATATCTTCATAGACCCACCCCCAGGCCTTATCTAATTGTTTGAGGCAGGTTTTTGTTAATTAAGATATCTCATCTAGAGTCACCATCTCTGCTGAACATACCTTTATGATTGACTTTCTTTTCCTCATGTAGAAACAAGCAGTTAGGATTTGCAACACAAACGACAACTATGAATCACTCATTTTTAATAGGATAAGAGACTTTCCGGCATGTTTTGAGCAAATTGTGCTCCAGTCATGCAGAACTGGATTAATATCTGTTTTCTAAATCAGGCTTAAATGAGATCACTTTGTCTGCAAAGTGTAGCAGCCAATCTCATGCCATGATGTTGGAGCTTGCAAATTTTAATAAAGCATTCATAGTCCAGACCCTTCCAGAAGCATCTTTTCCTTCTCCTCTCTTCCCCTCCCCCCGACTTTGGAGATTGATAGAAGTGGCTTTCTCTGGTGGGTGTTTGCCAATCGAACTCCCAGCTCTGTATTCCTATAGAGGGTTCACCAACAAAGAATCCAGCCCCCAGGCCCCCACCCCTACAGTTGCCGCAGAGCATTAAGAGAACTCTGCAGAGCATTTCAGGCACTGAGAGCTCTCATTTCAAACTAATGTCCCACATTTCATGGGCTCATTTAAAACCACTTCAGTGGTATCAGCTGTTCTAAAAAAAAATGCCCCAAACTCAATTTCTGCCTTTGGTCGCCATGGTGGCTCTTGATTAATTACTCAGTGAATGATGCTCATCTCACTATCCGACCAATGTGAATTTCACCAATTTGTTGAACAGAAAAATCCTTTTCTGTGGATCGATGGGGTGAGTTTGCAGCCTCCAGCAGTACCATTTGTAACCCTCCACCTTGGCTGTCTCTTTTTGGCATCTTTAGATATTTCACCTCCAACAGGCTGAGAGATTTTAAGCTCATATTCTACTCAGTCTCTCTCCATCATAAAATTCTTCATGCTGGTGATCAAAAACTCTGCCCTTGCATACAAGCACTTAGCAGTATGCCAGTCAGGTAACCTTTTCCCCTGTACGAGCTTCACGAGGCTTCTGCAGCGCCAGTGGCCCCCATCCCTTATGCAGGCTGTAGGGTAAACAATGAGATTCTTACTCAGTCCTCAGAAGCCATGGAGCCATTTCCATGGAAACTCTGTTTTCATGTCATATCTTTAATGAATAGGTAATGAAAGAAATGCCGCACTTACAATTTCATTACTAGGACAAAAAAAGAAAAGAAAAAACCCACGGTAAATTTGAGTCAGACTGTTGTCAGTGGGTTGTTTGTTTTTTACAAGAATACAATGAAGATGTACTGAATGGACACAAGGAAAGAAACCACCAGCACAGGACAGCCACTAAGGTCATGATTCTCAGTTTTCACTGCAAATCTCACCTAGGCCACCTTTTGTGTGACCTTGGACAAGTCATTTATCTTTGAACCTTTGTTTTCTCATCTATAAAAAGAGAAAAATAACACCCAGCTCACAAGGTTGTGGTGAGGCTGAAATGCAATAATTTCTGTAAAGAACTTTTCAAACCTGTAGTATATAAAAGTGAGCTGTTATTATTTGAGTAAAAAATGTTGACATCCACTAGCTTACAGCCCTTCCAAATATTCCACATTGGTTAAGAGTGAGAAAAGGGAAATCATATGGAACTGATTTGGCTGCTATCTCATTTGCATTAGCATGTGTATTAAAGGGGAGATGCAAAAGTATGGATGATTTCTGGGCTTCTTCATCCAGAAGGATGGGGAGGAAGAGACCTTCCTACAAATGGGATCTGAGGACAAACAGAAGAGAGTTCATTCTTGTATCTAATCACTCAGGGGTGTCGGTCTCTAAGACAAAAGCAGCTGTCTCTTAAAAAGGGATTGAAAAAAGAGAATAATTAGCTGTGGAATGGGAAATTTCCTTCTTACTAATCAGATCAAACCACCAGAATGGGACTCTAGAGTATTGTGTACCCTTTTAGGAAGCAGAAGCGAGAAGAGAAGGATGACATCACTGCTGTTTCAGCCCTGATAGCTCCTCTGTGTCTCTGTAAGACTCCACTGGTGGCAAGTAGCAGCATCCCCAAAGCGGATGTCACAGCAGAGATGGGCTGGGGTGGGGGGGAACACTCAGAGCCAACTCAACCAGCTCAGAGAGATGCTTTTAATTTAGTCATCTGAGAAAAGAAGTTTCTTCTATAGTTTATGGCATATTCCTAATCTCTCCCCATCTTTATGATGATTGGGCTTCCAAATAGGCAAAAAAATTGCAAGATTTCTTGCATGATGATGGCCATTGTCCCCTAGAATTGATCAGTTCTAAGAGTAGTAAAATTTCCCTCATTTGGACCCTTCTCATTGATAATGTGAGAAAATATGAATAAGGGCTGTACTAAAGCTTACTTGTACACCCTGTATGAAGAGAGATTTTGCTAAGCAGATTAATAGAGGAGCATTTCAAATAAGGTGATGCATCAATTTCTTGAAGCAAATTGTTTTAAAACCCTATAAATCCTATAGACACACCAACTTAGAGAAACTCAGAATCCTCAAATATGAATTGAAGAGAATCTCTTTTTTAAACTAAAAAACCCCAGCATTTTAAAAGTTCTCTTGGTGTGCTTTGTTTTAAATGACAAACATTTACACCATAACTCCACTCCATGAGAGGTCTCATCACAAAGCAAAATAGTTAAGCCAAGCTAGCAATACAGTGACCTCATAAGAAAGGGTATAAGAAACACTCGACTTCTGTACCACCCCTCAGTTCTCTATTTTTTATGCATTTAAAAGGATGGAGATCTATTTTATCTCTCCTACCCCATTAAAAAAAAAGAAACAAATTTCTTGTAACTAATATACACCATTAGACAAAACAAACTCCCTCATTAATTGCATAAAAAAATAAGTATGTCTCATTCTGCACCCTAAATATATCACCTCTCTGTCAGGAAATAGAGAGCATCTTTCATCAGTGGTCTTCTGCAATCATGGATGGTTGTGTACTGATCATAGCTCTTATAGCTTTCAAAGTTATAATAATCTCTCCTAGAATACCCCCAAACAAATGGTTGTTGAAGACCTAAGTGTGATTGTGTGTGTGTGTGTTAGAGACAGACAGAGAGACAAAGAGACAGACAGAGAGGTGAGAGAGAGAGAGAGAGAGAGAGAGAGAGAGAGAGAGAGAGAGAGAGAAAGGGGGGGGAGGGAGAAAGCTCCCTCTACCAAGGCATCTTTTTCCAGATTAGGATGGAGCTAATTGTGAGGAACTTTTCTTCTGATATCAAATTGAAATGATCCTCTTTGTGACTTAGATTTTGGTCATGGATTTGGAGCTGGAAGAGACCTCAAAGGTTAGCAAATCCAACCCCTTCATATTACAGGTGAGTAAACTAAGGCAAAGAGAAGTCACTCATCCAATGCTACATAGCTATTATGTGTCTTGGTGGGATTTGAACCCAGGTCTTCTGGATTCCAAGCCCAGAGTCTGATCTCATGTTCTTTCTGTTGAGGAGATGAAGAAATAGAGATGCTATGATAGGCACCCTCTTTCTGTTGAATGCCCCAACACCCTTTCAGTTACCAGGTTCTGGACTTTCTTGTTAGCCTGGACTCCAGGTCCCGTTCTACGCTCCCCCCCATATCTGATCCTTCTCCAGATCTCATCATTTCTACCTTTACAACATCTCTCACATCTGTCACCTTCCCTTTCCTCACAAAACCTCCATCCTCATTCAGGGCCTCCCCATCTGTCACTCAGATTATTCCAACAGCCTCCTCATTGACTTCCCTGCCTCAAATCTCTCCCTGCTCCAGTCTATCCTGTAATCAACTGCCAGTAAAACATTGATCTGACCTTCTCCTACTCAATCATTTCCAGTAAGTTCTAGGATCAAATGTAACTTCTTCTGTTCAGCTTTTTAAAGCCCTATGAAGTCTGACCCTAGAGTCAGATCCGAAAAGATATTAATAGGTAAGAGTACTAGGCTGAACCAAATAAGATAAAATTCAGTAAGGATCAATGTAAAGTTTTTTGCTTAGATCCAGAAAATCAGCTTTGCAAGTAGAAGATGGAGGAGGCATTGAGAAAAAATGTAGTCATTCCAAAAGACCTGGGGATTTTAGTGACTCACAAACTCAGTATAAGTCTGTAGTGTGAAGAGAATTCCCAGACAGCTCATTTGATCTTAGGATGCATTATCAGTGACATGACCTCCAGGAAGAGGGAGGTGATCACCCGCTAAACCCTGTCCTGATCGGGCCCCATCTAGAGTACTGTGTTCTGGACATCGTAGTTTAGTAAGGATATGGAGAGGCTGCAGACTACCTGGAAGAGGGCATCAAAAATAGGGAAAGCCCTGGGTCTGTGACATATGGTGCTTAGCTGAAGGACCTGGGATGTCTACTCTGAAAAAGAAGATTCCCCAGTGGAGTCACATTAACTGTTGGAAAGGCCTGGAATTGAGCTTGTTCTGCTTAGATCAGAGGGAGAAACAAGGCAGAGAGTCTCAGTAGCAAGGAGACCAAGATGTCAGGAAACATGAGCTGTTGGAGTAGAAGGGGCTGCCCTGGGGGAGTTGAAGCTCCCTTTTCTCGGAGGACATCAGGTGGTGACCATGTGACCATTTAATGGGTTACAGTGCCATGGGGGTTCTCTTAGTGCATAGGTTGCACTAGATGGTCCCTGAGGTCCTGTCCAGTTTCACCGGCTGTGCTAGCCAGCTTCTTATCCATTCCTTCTGATTCTGGCCCCAGGACCATCAGAACAAGCCTCTCCCACTTCAAAACTCTTAAAGATCCTTGTCAAGTTTCCCTTAAGTCAAATCTTCCCCAGGTTAAAGGTCTCTAGTCCATTCATCTGGTCCTCAAGTGCCATGATCCAGAGGCCCACATCATCCCGGACATCCTCTGAACATTCCTGGGCCTCTTAATATCCTTTTCAAGCTGTGGTGACAGGACCTGAACTCAGTTCCTAGTGTGGCTTGATCCAGGCAGACTACTCAAACACAGACACCTTCCAAGTCTTGGACACTCAATTTCCCTTGAGGAAGTTTATTATCCCATTAACTTTGGGGGCTAAGACCCCTAGATAACTTGTTACATGAACTATTATCTAGTCTCCCCTTTTCATTCAGTGTGTTGAATGTAAGTCATGCTTTCCTTAAAGTCATTATGCCAAGGACTTGTCTTATGAACACCATTTGTTAGAGCATTCAAGTGCTTATTCCATGTGTTTAAGAATCCCCCTGTAGATCTTTAGTGAATAGTCAAAAATTGTTCCAGTAAAAACCTTTATCTCCCCAGTTTACACCTTCTGAACTTATCTAGGCCAAACTTTGGATGACAAGCATGCAGTCCTTCACACGGCTCATATCCAAAGTTCATCCAGGTTGTAGTCCAAGACCATTGTCTTCAAGAAGCCAGGATCGGCTCCACTCCATGACAATGCACCAGGGGAGGGCTTGAGATGAGGAGCATCAGATCTATGCAGCTATGTTTGAGTGTTATGGCCTTGAAGCCTGGGTATGAGTCCAGCAGCTTGCAGCACGCCCAGTTTGAAAGAAGGATGGCAATCACACAGGGAGACATAAGATCAGAGAGGTCTGGAGGTGTCCTGGTGGGGGCAAAAGAGAATGATGTCTTGGGTCTGACCCTGACAGCTCATCCATGTCTTGTTTTGTCAAGCAGTGGCACTGTCAGCCTTCGATGCTCATCTGGTTGTTGAAGGAAAGAGCCAAGCTTTGATTTCCCCAGAAGTAAATTGAGTATAGTAAAAGTTTGCCTAGTGCACATGGTTGCTTGGAAGTTTAAATAAGATAATGTATATAAAGTACTTCATATGCTTTAAAGGACTGTGTAAACGCTCATGATGGAGAGGCATTCAATACTCCCAAAGGATGTGAAAAATCATAAATGTAGTAGTCAGTCAATCAATAAACATTTATTAAGTGCCTACTATGTGTCAGGTACTGGAAGGTCTTTGAAGGTCATATAGTCTAATTTTCTCATGTTATAGATAAGGAAACTGATTCCCAAGAGGGTTAAATGGACTGTCCAAAGTCATACATAGAACAAAAGTCAGTGATGGAAATCAAATCTAGGTTTCTGACTCCAAAATTTGTGCTTTTCCCATTGTAACCCATTGTGTGTGTGTGTGTGTGTGTGTGTGTGTGTGCATGTGCGTGTATGTGTATGTGTGTATGGAGAGAGACAGAGAAAGTGAAAGAGAGAAATAGAGAGAAAGAGAGAAAACACTTAACCAGCGTCTTCCTGCTAGCTCTTCATTTTGTGTCCAAATCTTGATGAGTCTGAGAGAGGAGGCCCCATCTTGATCCTAGCTTCATGCTATTAGGACAGGACACAAACAAAATATTTCATTAATTTTCTACAACACTGTGGGGCTTTAAAAAATAAACCCAGACTCCAACGATAGAGATTGTACTTTCTGCTCAGTACATCTTTCAGAAATCCATAAAGATTAGGAGATTCCTCTGCCCACCATGCCAGGTTCTTAAACAAGCTTGGGGATTGGGAGATGAGGTGGATTATAATTTAGGTCAACATTTATAACAATTTAATTAAACAATGTATATAACTATTTAATTAAAGTGATAACCCATGGATAGCACTTTGAAAACCTTACAATCCTATATAAATACTAGAGATTATTTTAAAAAAAGGAAAACATGATGTTCAGTTGTGATATAACTCATTCTACACCATTGTTTTCCTTCAAAAATGGCCACGTCCATCAGTAGGAGGAAAATTAAGGATTCTTTACCAGGAGGATCAGATCAAATGTCACTCAAATGTAAATAGGCCCCAGTGTGTCTGACAGGACATGGCAAATACCTGGAGCTCATTCTCTAGGAAAGAGAGACATCATGACTGAGGTCAGAGACTGAAAGAGCCCAGAAGCCATCTTGTATTCTTCCTAAGGAATGAGTTGGCAGGAGATGGGGATTTTGAATTACCTGGATGATCAATGGCTTGGTTCTGTCTATACAGTACAACCTCATTTACTGATGAAGAGAAAACCAGGCTCATTGATGCCAGATATCTGGAAATGGGGCTGCCTGGCCTTTTGTGAACTCAAGGTCAGGGTTCTTATAATTTTTGCTCATTAGTCAGTGTTAAGTTTAGTAGAGAAGAGGCCTCAAGGGTGTGTGTGCTTCCTCCTTAGTGCAGATTGTGGACCATACCCTTCACAATTCTTTCCCATGTTCTTCACTAATTCTCCATCAGGGCTCTACTAAAGACTCTTGGGGCCTTCCATGGAGACTCCTGATATTCCCATGGCATATTCTAGACAATGTGCTACAGTGGTAGACTTGGAGTCAGGAAGGCCGGGTTCTAATGCTTACTTAGGTCCTAGGCAAGATTGTGGTCATAGGCAAAATATTACACCATCAGTTTCTTCATTTGTAAAATGGAGGGAGGGAAATTCAGTGATCTCTGAAAGTCTTTTCCAGCTTGAACTTCATCATGAATTTATGATCCCTGTGTACAAGTGCAAAGAACATTGATTCTGGGTTCAAAGGACCTGGGTTCAGATCTTGTCTCAGCCATATACTGCCTCTGTTAGGCAACGATAGACTAGTCAACTAACCTCTCTATGCCCCAGTTTCCTCCTCTATAAAATGAGGGAGTTGTGTTAGATGGCCTTGATAATTCCATCCATCTGTGACCCTCTGAGTGATCATGGCAGAGGGGGAGAGGAACCATAAAATATCCACAGAGTACCCCTCAAATATTTCTGAGGTGGAAGTTCTAAAACGAAGAATCCTGAAGACCTCAATGGTTGGATGACTGACTCTTGGAAGCTAAAACTGTTCCAAGTCATTGTGGTAAATCATGGCATCAGAGGTCAAGACCTAGAAGAGGTTTTAGAGACAATCTAGTCCATCCCCCCGCCATTTTACAGATAAAGAAACTGAGACCAAGCAAGTGAACCACATAGCTAGAAGCTCTCCATATCCTCTGACTCAGAGACACTGTTTTTTGTGCCACATTGACTCCTTGGTCAATGGCTTAAAATGATAAGGGACTGCTCTTTCCCAGAAGGATTTGGGGGAGGAACAGTGTCAGGACAGAAAAGTCATCTTTATCTGGATCCTATCTCCCAGAAAGCTTTTGGGGAAATAACTTGCTCATGGGTCCTGAAAGTGACTTCTCATGAAGTATATCAGGTTCATCACTGTCATTGTGAGCCAGGAATTTGAAGGAGAAAGAAAGGGATACAGATTGACATGGCCACAACCATGCAAATGGCCTGCTGTCATCAATTTTGGAGACTGGGCTTTCTCCCATCCCCAGCCCCCATATTGTGGTGAGACACATGGTAGCAGCATGGAGAGATTTCATTGCTTCTATTGACTCCCAGATGGTGGGTTCAAGGTGGCCCTTATTGCCTAGGCTCTAGACAGGCTACACTTCTGTGAAAGAGCAGAGTTCTTGGGTCAGGCCAAGTTTCTCATCTGCAATCATGATTTCCTGTAGTTGAAGGCTTGTTGCACCTTTGGTGATGGGAAAATTTTAATCTAAATATTTGCAGTTTCCCCAGGTTGAACTTAAGGCCAGACTATGCCACTCAGCTTGGAAGGACTAAATCTCCCTGCCTACTGGGGTAAGGAGGAATTGCAATGAGATGATGTAATTTCCTTGGGTCATTGCTTCTCATTGACTATTTCTTTGATGTGACTATACATTTTCCCTAACCTCATTAATATTCTTGCTTAGCTAGGACACTGAGGTTTGAGAGACTGAAATAGCTGGGCCAGAAGGGGTAGAAATGACTGGTGGGGGTGGGGTGGGGTGTGATGGAGCCCTTTAGTGATAAGTGTTGATTGACAGGCATTCCTAGATAAAGACCTTCATCGGAGCAAGAAGAGTCAGAGTACAGGGTGATTGATTAACAGTCACCTGCTCCAAGTCCTGTGCAAAGGGGGTTTCTTTGAAAGAACTACTTGGGATCTCTCCCACCTGAGAAACACTCTTCCCCATCCCCACCAAACCAAACTAACCCAACCCAACTATACCAGTCCCAAACAGGATAAGAGCTCCTGCCTTAAAAGGATTCTTAAATGGGAGACAAAGCTCTCTGAGTTGCTATGTTCTCCTTCTTCCTTAATTTTCATTTTGAATAACCTAAACTCAAATTCAAAACTATATGTGCCAAAATTCACTTTCTTGGAAGACAAAGCATCGGAACACAACCCCAAACAATGTGTGGAATCTCAGCCTTGTCGGTAAAGCATTTTGAAGACTATAAATATCTCTAGGAGACTTGTATTAAGAAATAAATATAAAGGATAATGACTGATCCTCTAATGCAGAAATGATCAAAGGCTATTAACACACAATTTGCAAAAGAGGATGCACAAATTGGAAATAATCCTATAAAAGTACAACTTTAACAATAATGGTTTAACAATTATATAGCTCTTCAAAATCTGCAAAGAACTTTAAAACATAATATCTCCTTACAGTAACACTGGAAAGTAGATACTATTGTTGCTTTCTTTTTACAGATGTGGAAACTGAGGCTGTCATAGGTTAAGTAAATCACCCAAGGTCATACAACTAGCAAATGTCTGAAGCAGGATTCAAACCCAGTTCTTCCTGATTCAGTTTGCACTCTCCAGCTGCCTTTATTTTTCCTGTAATTAACTTTACCAATAGTTGAAGAAATGCAAATGAAAACTTTTCATCCTCTAACTTCATCCATCAAATTGACAAAAGTAAACTGACAAAATTCAGTGTCGGTAAGGATGTAAAGAAATGATACATCTGTGTATTTCTGGTTCACTTGCAAATTGGCAGAATCCATTTGGAAAGTAATCTGACAGGACATTGAAAAAGTTACAGAAACTGTTATTCCTTTGACCCAATAATTCCATTGTTGGGAATATATTCTGAGAGTGTTTCTTAAAAGGAAGGAAAAAAGACCAGCTATTCAATGACATTTATAGCAGCATCATTTGTAGGAGCAAAAAATGAGAAACAACCCAGATGTCCAGCAATTGGGAAACAGCTGAATACATTTTATTTTATAATATACTTATTATCAATATAAATATTGTAAGATAAATCATTTAAATATGATGTGATATTAAAATAAAGTTAGGATTTACTAAGTATGAAAAAATATGAAGAAATCTGCAAAGACTGTCATGAGATAATGCAAAAAAGAAAGATCTGAGCTCAAATCCTACCTCAGACTTTTCTTTCTGCTGACCCCCAGTCTTGTTTCTCCAACTGCCCATTGTACATCTCAAACTAGATGTCTCATAAACACCTTCAACTCAACATGTCCAAAATTCTTCCCTTTCCCTTTCCTTCCTCTCTTCTCTCTTCTTAACCTCCTATTATCATCAGGGGGACCAGCATCCTCTCAGTCATCCAGGCTCACAATCTAATCACCTCAGCTCCTCACTATCTCTCAACTTCCCTTCCCCCACTATAGTCAATCTGTTGCCCAGTTCGAATGATTCTCCCTGCAAAACATCTCTTAGATAACCATCCTGTAGACCATCACTGGGGCTGCCCTCACAACTTTCCTATCCAGAGCTTGGGCTTAGCAGAAGAACCAAGAGTCTCCTTCCACAACCCAATGAGCGAGGTCTCTACTTCACTGGGGTCCTATAACTATAGGAAAGGAAAAACAGAGGGATAAATGAGCAAATCAAGCAGGCAGGTGGGGACTCAACTAACTACTCACTAGGGACAATTTGTGAGTTGAAATTAGTCAAGAGCTCAGAGACCCTCCTCGTCCAATCCCCTCATTTTATAGATCAAAAAACTGAGGCACAAGGAGGTTCAGTGAGTTGCCCATAATACCACAGATAATGTAAAGGTGGGATTAGGGTCCACAGGTGTCAGAGACATTGAGGACTCTTTCCACCATAGTCTGTTGCATCTCTTGAAAAGTATATAAAAAGAGGTTTTGTAGAACTTCGAAGTTGTTAGTAAATAACAGAATGAATATGTTACCAAATGGGTACTCTATGGGCACTCTCTAACTAGAACTGGCCAGCCATGATTATTCCTAGTACATATGTAATAAATTATTTAGTATAAGTGGTAAAAATTGAGAAGCAGCATGATCTATTGGATTGACCTGGAGACAGGAAGACCTGGTAATATATTTTAGGTTATATAATATATTGAAGTTATATAATATATATGATATAATTTAGGTTAAAATCCTGCCTCTTCTCCTTATTAGCTGGATGATCAAGAGCAAGTCATTTCACCTGCATGAGGCTCAGTTTGTTAATCTGTAAAATGGGAATGATAATCTGTATAACACCTACTTCTTAGGGTTTCTGTAATGCTCACCTGGGAACAATCAATCAATTAGCATTTATTAAGCTCCTACTATGTTCCAAGCCTAGTGGACAAAACAAGGAAGGAGGTGCCAAGACATTTGTTCCCAACAACTCCGTGTGCTCATGTTTAGAAAGTAGATGAAACACGGGACCAACACAGTTCTATCCCACTTTCTAAAACGGAATCATGGCTCATCTTAATGAGCATTTCTGAGGTCTGGAAATCCATGCCCTGTAAGATAAAACTGAGAAGCTCTCTACATACCACCAGGAACTGTTTTGCCTAACATATTTCCTGGAATTTTGATTGTTTATGAGAAGAAAAAGCTGGCAAATGAGCAGCCACAAGAAGACAAAGTGTTCCAGGATTTTCAGATAAAACTCAACCTTGCTTTGGTTGATTTTGCCCTGGAAAGTATCAAGGTGCCACTGATGGGCTGTTACTGAAAACTGACAATGTCCTAGCCAGGTTTCCATGACAAACAGGCAATGGAAGACTGGCAACTACTCAAAGAACTGGCATTATGTGGACAAACAGAGTGATGTCTCCTCCCTTCTCCAAGTGAGTTGGCATTTATTGAGCACCTACTGTGTGCCAAGCTCTGTTAAGTGATAGAGACATGAAGTACTTTCATTTCACAGATGAGGAAATTGATTCTCAGACAGGTTATGATTTGCCCAAAGTCACACAGCATATAAATTTCTAAGACAAGATCTTTTCTGGGTCTCCCTGACTCCTAGACTAGCTCTCTATCCATTAAGCCACCCAAATTGTTTAAAATTCAATTTGGAAATGAGTCAACACTATGACGTCCAAGGAAACACCAACAGGGTATGTAGTGAATCTGTTGCCTCTGAATGATTGATACATGGATGAATTCCCTGAAGTCATGACTGACCCTTGCCCACAGGTGGTCCATGCCCTCACCTGCTGCCATGTTGGAATCTGGAGCCCAGTGACAGCCTGACTGAAGACAAGCCTGTCAAAGGTTGGGCACACTGAATGTCTCAGCCAAAACAACCCTCAAAGCCTTTCTCCTAAGTCACCATCTATGTGTCTTGTCAGAGCAGCACATATAAAAGTCTGAGTCCTAGGACTGAAGGAGGATTCCTTTGAGATTACTGGCATATTCTCAAGACTGGAGAGAGGCTAGTGATACCATAAGAGGGGGAGGGGTGGGCCAGAAGACAGATCTCATTCCACTTGGAGCCATTAGCTCCCCATCCTAGACTAACATTGGAAGAGGCCCTAGGGGCCATTTAATCCAACTTGTACCTGAACAGGAATCTCCACTGAAGCACACATTCTTAACCTGAGATCCATTGCGGGGGGGGGGGGGAGGGAGGGGAGAGAGGGGAACAATTCATTTCATGGGGTCCATGAACTTGGACAAGAAAAATAATAGCATCTTTATTTTCCATAATGCCTAACTGAAAGTCAGCATTTCCTCCAGTTATTTAAAAACATGATTCTCATAAGGAATCCATAGGTTTCCCCAAAGGCATCCACAACCCTCCAAAAGTTAGGAACCTCTGCTCTACAGCATCCCTGACAGAAGACCCCTAGGGAGAGGATACTCACTACCTGAAGAGACAGTCCTCCCCACTTTGGGCCATCTGTAATTGCTTTTTTTACATCAAGTCAAAGTATCACTTGGAAATTCCTACCCATTGCTTCTCATTCATCTCTCTGGGGCCAAGCAGAGAGTGCCTGATCCCTCTTCTACACTACAGCCCTCCAAATACTTGAAGACAGCTTTCACATTCCTCTCCTTCCCCTAAATCTTCACAGAAAGAGAGAACTATGATTTGCTTTTCTCCAGGCCAGTGCTGGGTCAGAGGAGAAGGGAAGCCTGTGTGATGTGGGAGGTGGGGAGGAGGGGGGAAGGGGGTTTCACAAGCCAGAGCTCAGCACAGTGTTTCGAAGGTCTGTAAGGCAGTCGTGAAAGGTCAGTGACTGACTGATCCTTTTTGGACTTGGAGTTGGCCATCTGGGGAAACCATTACGTCTTTGTAGAACCAGATTTTTTATTGCATAAAATCAAGTACATGAAATTATAAAGAAAAACATTCTATTCAATTATTGTGATCAAAATTTTTTTTTAAATTATGAATCTCAGTTTAAGAATCCCTGGTACTGGGGATAGAGGTCTACACCTGGGGTCTGGAAGTCTGGGTTCATTCTTTGCTCTGCCCTTCCTGTGTGTGCCCAGGAGTAAGTCAGCCTCTCTGGTTCTCAGCTTAACATACTCCATAGTACCTACCTCTGACAATTGTCAGAAATCTTAAAGGATCAGGTTTGTGAAGGATATTGCCACCAGTCAGTTAACAAGCACAGAAAAAGCTGGGGATAAAAGCAAAGAAAGACCAATATAGCTCCTCTCCTCAAAGAGCTGACTTTTAATGTGAGAGAGGATACGCAAACAGTCATGTACATGCAGGAAACTTGGCATGTACATGGAAGATGTACACACATGCATGTGCACACACCTATATTCTATATAGATGTGTCAGCTCTCATCGACATTATCTCACCTCACCCCAGAAACCATCATGGTGCTCCACATCCACCATTGTCATTATGCAGGAGGAAAGTCTCCTATCCTCCCAAGCCTGGCTTCTTTTCATTTACTCCAGTCTTTTACCTCCAGGCATAAATAGCCCAAGGAGAATTGATCTGATTTTTAACAACCTCCAGAGGAGATTCTGCAACCTCCCCTGGTGGCCCCTCACTGTGCTTAACAACCATCTTTGTCAGGAAATTCTTCCTTCTCTCCCTTCATTTCCCCATGCCTCTCTTCCTTCAATCCCCAATGCTTCAGCAGTTCAAAGCTATTTTTTTCTTGCTTTGTCTTTTCACTGGGCTGATAATGCAAAATTTATGAGCATCCTTTATCAAATTATCCTTTTACTAAAGGAAATAATTATAACCCTTCTCCCCTGGTGTCCCCCCCCCTTACCTTCCATGATAAACACTGCCTAATAACATGCCTTTAGCTTTGAACAGTAGAGACAGCAGGGCTGCCTTCTGGGCTCATGGGACTCTGCCAGTGACCATGGCAGAGGGCACAGAAGAAGGCTGGGCTTTCCTGGGGTCTGCCTGAGGTCTTTCCTAAGTGCCATGGTCTGGAAGAATGGCATTCTTGGAGGTTGTTGGAAAACTATTTTTTAGAAATTCTCCCCCTCTCCCTTCCTTCCTGCCTTAGGCAGCTGGGTAAGTAGGGGTCCTGGGGACTGAGCTCTGGTTCTATTTCTGTATGTAGTCATGAATCTATTGTTTATTCTTTGTATTTTTGGAAAATGAATAAAGTGAGGGAACAATACTTGGTATTGATTCAGTTTTTGGTCTGCAGGCTTAATTTTACTTTATGGATGTCCCATAAAACTGCTAATTCATACAGGATTTTGTTAATGCTCATGCAGTCTATGGGAGCCAAGCAGAGCCAGGTAGAGGGGAAATTAAAAAAAAATACCAACAAAACTCTGAATTTCAAAGATCCTATTCAACTAATTCTATTCATGTTTTACCTAAATGAACTCCCTCCTTCCAACCCAAGGAGGAAGGAGAAGGCAAGAAGAATAAGAACCAGAGAAGCTTGATGGATGATCATCACCCTTTGGTGGATGAAGATGGTGGATTCAGGCTCAGGGCAAATGTGTTAGTGAAGGACAATCAGGATGGGGAAGGGACTCAAGCTCACTTCCCATGAAGAACAGTAGCCAAGGAACTGGGAATATTTGTCACGGAAAAGTGAAGGAAAACTCAGGGAGACATGGTCGTTTTCTGCAATTATTTGAAGGACTGTCATGTGGGAAAGACAGCAGAATCAAAAGCAATGGGTGGGAGGTAGAAAGAACTGATTTTGACTTAATGGGCCACTTCTTGGGGTTGGTGACTTCCCCGCTCCATCACAGTCTTCAACTAGAGACTAGGTGCCCATTTTGTTGAGTCTGTGTTAGACTAAGTGGCCACTGAGGTGTATTCCAGCTCTGAATATGGGAAAGGAGGGCATTTGAGAGTATACCAAGATTTTTTTGTCCCTAGCTATGAAACAGTTTTGATGTTTTGCTGGTTAAAAGAAAAAAATGAATGTTAAAAAAATTAACATAGTGTCCAAGTGTAGGTTTAAAATTGATTAAAGAACTTGAAAATGTATTTGTACAGCAGTCTGGGGTGGGGGGGAAATGGGGGGAAGCTAATAAAATTCCAGGAAGTCAAGTGCAATGCTATTTGTAGCTTTTTGATGTGAATTAAAGAGTCAACAAAATGTGCTCGTCTATTAGTTTTCAGAACTAAATTAATGAGGTCCAAGGAGAACCTGGGAACTGGTCCTGAGAGATAAATGCAAACATTGATTTACAAGTCAATTTTTCTCTCCAGGCTAGAGGTTTCCCTTTCCTAGTTCCCCAAGGCAACAGTGAAAAGGGAGAATAAAAGAGTGAAGAGGGAACCTGGGAGCCAAAGCAGAGGCAACATTAGAGTAATTTGAGTAAAAGACTGAAAGAACATGGGAGCTCATGGATCTAGAGGCAGACCTAAAAGCCACCAAGTCTGACGCCTGCCTCTTGCCCAAGAGGACACTGAGGCCTGGGACATTTTGGTGTATCCCCTCCCTCCCAACCTTGGTGTCATACCATTTCTTCCTCTACTACATTGTTAGCTCCTTGAGAGCAGGAACTCTTTCTTTTTACTGTTATCTGAATTCCCAGAACTTAGCACAGAGCTTAATAAATATTTATTGACTAACATGATAGTGTTTAATAAATGTTATTTATTTTATAAATACATTTCATAAGTTATTTTAATAAATGTTATTTACCAACTAAAGTGATTTATCTACATCCCCCAAGTAGTAAGAAGCAGGGTTTTTCTTCAGTAGCCTTCTCCTCAAACCTTGTGCTCTTGAATTATTCCTTTCTAGTGTCTTATCTCCTAAATTACCTTGGATTTATTTTGTCTGTGCCTTTGGATATTGCACGGGACTCCAGGCTGTTTGTCCCATAACACACTTCTCCTCCCTACTAGAGGCATTTTCTATGGCTTTCCCCCTATACCTGGGATGCTCTCCCCTCCTCGTCACCATTTCCTGGCTTCTCACAACCCTTGCACTTCTCACAGGCAGTAATAGACCAGAGCCTTCTCCACTCCCCTCAGTTGTTGCTGTGGTTTAACTCTTTCTTGATGGCATTAAATGAGAGATAATACTGTATGGAGAGAGGCCTTGAGTCTCTCCCTCTGAGACTGGCATGTGGTCCCATGAAGACTGGCCTCGGTCTTAGACCTTGCCCATTTGTCCTTTTGTATTGAGAGAAGGAGATAAATCTTCTGTCTCCAACCTTGTCAGGAGAGTAGGTTTCTGGGAGTCTAGGAACCTGGAGAATTGAAGGATTTAGGAGTCAGAGTTCATGTTGGATTTTGTAGTGTTGGCTGAGTTGAAGACTCATGAGGTAGCAGCAATACCACTTTTGGATGTGAACTTGATGGGCAAGGGAACATAAAAGATCTCAGTAGGAAAACTTACAGGAATGTCATAGCCAAGTTTCAAAATTTCCACGATAAGGAGAAAATATTCCAAACAACAAGAAAAAAACCCAATTTAAACACTGCAGAAATACAGGATTTCACAAGAACTTGCAGCCTCTATTCTACTCTAAGGAGCATAGGTCTTGGAACATTATATTTCAAAGAACAAAGGAGTTAGGGTTGTCTCCAAGAATAACTTACCCAGCAAAGTTGAGTATAATCCTGGGTGGGGAGGGAGGGTGGAATGGACATTTGACAGACTGAAAGACTTTCAGGTATCTGTAAGAAAAAGACCAGAACTCAGTGGAAATTTCTAGGTAAAAGATCCAGAAGAAATATAAGGAAACCATTAAAGACTAATTATAAGACACTCATTAAGAGCAAACTGTTTGCTTATTATATATATGACAATGTTATCAGCATTCTTAAAACTGTCATTATTGAAAGAAAGGTTGAGCCTGAGTTGTTTATGATGGGGTGATTCTAAAAAAAAAATTGGGTAGGAAAAGGTAAGAGGGAGCATTTATATTATTAAAAAATGAGGCATAAAAGGAAGAACTAATACAGAGGAAGCAGGTGGAGCAGGAGGGGCTGATAAAGTTGGCATCTTACTCTCAACTGGATTGAAGAGGAAACAACATGGACATCTGAAAGGGTATAGCAGTATTCTGAACATGTAGAGAGGTGAGAAAACTGGGAGACAAGGTAAGGGAGGAATTTTTAGAGGGGTCTGTAGATCAGGATTTAGGAGGATGAGATAGAGGATGAAGGAAGGACTTTTGGAGAGATGGGTGGGATGGGGAGTGGGAGGGTGGGGAGAGAAAATCAGGTAACAGGGACAGAATATAAAAGAGAGACTGAGAAAGAAAACAATGAGTAAAAATAAGATGGAGGGACATATACAACTAGTAATTATAACTTTGAATGTGAATTGGATGACTACAGCAGCTTTTTTGTGGTGGCAAAGCACTGGAAATTGCAAGAATCCCCAACCACTTGGCTGAACAAGTTGCAGCATACAGTTGTGATGGAATATTACTGTGCTAGAAGAAATGATGGAGCTCAATGATCTTAGAAAAACATGGAAAGACCTGCACGAAATGGTGAAGAACAGAGTGAGAAGAGCGAAAACACTGTATACAGTAACAGTTTTAAGAAAGACTTTGAGCAACTAAGTCAGACTACTATAAATACCCAAATTAACTATAAAAAGCATATAAAGACAGACACTATCTATATCCAGAGAAAAAACTGATAAACAGAGGTATGTATAGAATAATTTTACATACATATACCTATTTGTGTCTAATGGTAGCTGTCTCTAGAGTAGGGAGGGATTGGGAGGGAAGGAATAAAAGGAAAAAAAGAAATTTACATGGATAACTATCATATATTTAAAAGGAATTGGCAAGTTGTACATAGTAAGTTTTCAGCATCAGGTGCAATTATCTTTTTTTTTATTATGCTATGTTAGGGAAATACTTATTTTATTTCCTAAATTATGTATGTATATATATTATACACACATACATACATATGTATGAAAATAAGTACAGAGAAGGTAATAGAAGTGAGAAAATGGGCAGTGGAGGGAAGACCAGGAAAGACCTCTTACAGAAAGTGGGATTAAAGTGGAAGCCTACAGGAAGCCGAGAAGCCAGGATGCAGAGTCTGGATGATGAGGTGATGATGAATCATAGTAACTGTAATAATACACAAAGTGCTATGGTTCTCCTGGAGATGTAAAGATAAAAGCAGGACTCCCTGCCCCCAGGAAGCTTCCAGTCTGCTGTTCATTGGCCCTAACCATCAGAATGGTCTATTTTCCTTAACTCAAATTGTCCAATATTGGACTAGTCCTGACTGCATCCCTCTTCTTCGGCAACACGAGTCTCTTAACTCCTATCACAATCTTTCCTTATATTTGTTTCCTACTTGTTCTTCAAAGGATATAGTGCTGTCCCCATTGCCCCTCTGGGTTAGATCGACATGTAGCCCTTCGGTTTGTGACTCCTTTCTTTGTTCCTGACATTCCAGTTCTTTTTTTCATCCCTTTCTCATTCCTGATTCCATTCCAGGTTCGTGCTCTTGTGCCTTTTGTGGGAGCTGAACTTTCACACAATGAACCTGAGTCAGGGCATGGGATACTTGAGAATATTTTCCCATTTCAGCTTCCCCCTTTCTGTTAGTGATACAGTAGAACGAAGAACTCGAATTTCAAGGGAAGCTCTGAATTCACAAATAAAATCTGATCACTGCCTGTCTCTTAATCAGGCTGGCATTTAATTATATTAACCTAATTGTTCCAGGGGGCAGTTCCCATCCCTGCATTTACTTTTATTGATTCTGAATCCCCATAGCTCTGCATGTTACTGCAGATTTGAGAGCAGTGGTTGTTCTCCATTATTATTAGAAGAGCATCCATGGGGTCTCCAGGAAGCTCAATGTACTGTGATAATTACCTTGTCTTTTGGACTATCCTGACTTCCCACTTCAGGATACTGAGGACCTGCTCCTTCCTTGATATGGAAACTCCTGCTTTTGCAGATTGTATGAGAGAGAACTTATCATGTGTCAAGAAACCTGCTAAGTGTTAAGGATACAAAGACAAGATGGTCCACTATTTACAAGGTTACCTTCTAAAGGATGAAACAACCCCAAACAACCCAGAACACATCAACAGAAGCTGGAAAGTCAGGGACAAACCAGGGGATAGGACCTGCATGGTTAAGACAGCCAGAGAATGAGCCAGAAGGGAAGCCACAATGGCTTGAAAAAATTCAACCTCCTGTGGTCAATCCAATTGGAAAAAATGGCAGTCACAGGTATAAGGTGGGGAAGCATGGTGAGGTAGCAGACTGACTGAAAAGAACTGGGGCAGGGATCTTAGGTGATTACCAGATCAACAGGAGTAACTAGTGTGAATATGGCCATTGTGAAAACAGATGTACTCTGAGGCTGAGTTCATCTAGGCACTGTGTCCGCCAATGAGAGGAAACTGTCCCACTGTCCTCTGCCCTAGTCAGACCACATTTGGAGATATCATTTTGTAGGATGAATATTTGTGGCAGGAGTAGCTTTTGCTTCACTCGGGCTGGGCTTGTTTTCCTCTAAGTGGGAGGGAAGGCTGTTCTTTGTGCTGGGTTGGTCTGGGAGGCTAGAGCTTAACATGGGGCGACTTCCCTGTCTCCAGAGACAATCAAAGCCCAGTCTATGGACAGTGGGTGTACTGGAGCTTTAGCTGACTCCATAACCCCTGGTCAAATCTCTCTTTCTGACTCAGTGTTGGCCCCTCAGGCAAATACAGGGGTGGGAGAGAGCAACTGAGTCCACTGAAATGAGTAATCATGTTCTTCTACATCTTTATTGTAGGTAAAGTAATTGTTACTGAATTTCAGGGTCTAAGAATATTTTCTCATATTCCAAACCTGAGTCTGAATCACTGGATTGAAGGGAATAGGAGTGGAAATGAACACTTATTAGGCACCTGTTATGTTCCAGGCACTGTGCTAAGGGCAATCATTATCTCATTTGATCCTCACAACAACCCTGGGAGGTAAGTGCTATCATCATTCCTATTTTTTACATTTATGGAAACTGAGATCCCTTCTGACTCAGAGATTCCATTGTTGTGTGAAGGTCTTGGACTATTTTAAACCTACTTTGATCTCTTTGTATGGTCACCCAGTGTTTTCATTTTCTCTTTCAAACCTTCCTTCATTCCTGGATCCTTCTGTTTCCCCTTCATCTCATCTATTCTTAGACCATTCCATATCTGTGATCGACAGACACAAGAAAACAAAGAAACAAACAATGGTTCCTAAAGTGTTTCTTCTTTGGCTCCTGTTCATCCTCTGGGCACTCACATATCTATGGTCTTTCTCGTTTTAAAAAATTTCTTAGCATTTTATTTTTCCCCAATTACACGTAAAAATAATTTTCAACATTCATTTTCAAAATTGAATTCAAAATTCTCTCCCTCCCCACTCACCTCATTGAAAAGATAAGTAATTTGATATTGGTTATACATATGTAGTTATGCAAAATATATTTCTATATTAGTTAAGTTGTAACAGAAAACATAGACCAAAGTAAAAACTCCAGAAAAATGAATAAAGTAAAAAAGTATGCTTCAATCTGTATTCAGACTCCATCAGTTCATTCTATGAGGATGGACAGCATTTTTCATCATAAGTCCTTGAGACTTGAAGCATTATAATACGGAGAATAGCTAAGTTATTCACAGCAGATCATTTTACAATATTGCTGTTATAGTATACAATATTCTCCTAGACTATTCATTTTGCTTTGCATTAGTTCATGTAAGTCTTTCCAGGTTTTTCTGAAAGCATCTAACACATCGTTTCTTATAGTACAATAGTATTCTATCACAATCATATAATACAACTTGTTCAGCCATTTCACAATTAATGAGTATTCCACCAATTTCTAATTCTTTGCCACAAGAAAAGAGCTGCTATCAATTTTTTGTACATACAGATCCTTTTCCTTTTTGGTTTTTATCTCTTTTTGGATACAGACCTAGTAGTGATATTGCTAGGTCAAAGGGTATGCATGGTTTTATAGCTTTTTGGGTATAGTTCCCAATTGCTCTACATAATGGTTGAATCAGTTCACAACTCCACCAACAATGTGAGTTGAATATAATGGGATGATATCTAAAAACAAAATTAATGCTAAGATAATTACTCCATTTTACAGATGAAGAAACTGAGGGTCTCTGAGTGGAAGTGGTACCCATGGTCTTACAACTACCAAGTGTTTGAGTTGGGATTCAGGCCTGATGTTTCAGACTCCAGGTCCAATGCACTCCAGCCCTTTACTTAAACTGTGGATCACAACCCCATATGGGGTAACATAACTGATGTGGGGGTCACAAAAAGTTGGGGGGCAGTAAAGTGTTTCTGAACACTCAATGATCAAAAATTAATTCAACTACATAATGAACCCAAGGTGTTTCTAGAAGTGGTTAAATTTAGATAGAAGAGTTAAAAATACTGATCACAATGTGGCAGAGTCTTCAGTACCAGGTTGTAGCACGCCTAAATTGACAAGAAAAGGAAAATATGTTAAATCATTTTTGCCATATGGATTTACTTATAATAATGATGATATGGAAAAACCTCTTTGCTTAATTTGTAATGTAGTTTTAGCTGGAGAGAGCTTGAAACCAGCCAAACTAAAATGACATCTTAATACCAAGCATGTAGTATACTGCAATAAACCAAAGGAACATTTTGAATGACTTTGAACATCTTTAAATAAAGAAAAACAATGTTTTGAGAAATTTATTACTGTCAACAAATATTATTTACGTGTATCTTATGAAACTTTTTATTTAATTGCAAAAACTAAAAAGTCTTTTGTGATAGGAGAAGATGTCATGTTACCAGCTACTATTAAAATGTCAGAAATAGTTCATGGGAAAAGGTAAGGGGATGAAATTCATTAGTAATGACCAATTCCAGCAGCTTATTACCAGATTTAAGGGCAACCTAAAGTTTGTAATTCAGTTAGATGAAACAACTGATATTTCCAACATGGCACAATAGTTACTTTATGTAAGACATGTTTATGAAAGAAACATACCAGAGGAATTATAGTTTTACCACCCTTTGGAAGGGCATACAAGAGGGAAAGATAGATATCTTAAAATCAATTAATTTTTCACAAATGAAGGTTTATAGAAGAAAAATTGTTGGAGTCTATACAGGCAGTGCTGGAGCAATGATGGGTGAACCTGTTGGATTTGTAGCAAAAGTTAAAGTTGATGACATGAATGTATCACTTTTACTCATTGCATGACCCATTGTGAGGCTCTTGTAGCCAAAAAATACCATCAGAGCTAGATGGTATGCTTTGGGATAATATCAAAATCATTAACTTCCTTAAAAGCCATGCCCTTAACAATCATTTGTTTTCAAACTTTTGGAAAGATTTGAACTCCTTTTACAAATGCTTATTACAACATGCAGAGATAAAGTACCTTTCAAGAGGGTGAAGTTTAAATAGAGTATTGAAATTGAAAGATGTAGTTGTTATATTTTTAATGTTTATTTATTTATTTTTACTTTTCAGTATTCATTTCCATAGAATTTTGAGTTCCAAATTTTCTCCCCATCTCTCCCTTCCCCTGACCCTGTAACACCTTTCGTTCTGATTTCCCCTTCCCTCAGTATGCTTTCCCTTATATCATACCCTTCCCTTCCCTTATCCCCTTCTTCTCTCTTTTCTTGTGGGGTAAAATATGCTTCTATATCCCATTACTTGTATTTCTTATTTCCCATATGTATGCAAAAACAATTCTCAACATTCATTCCTAATACTTTGAATTCCAACTTCTCTACTTTTCTCCCTCCTCACCCATCCCTACTGAGAAGGGAGGCAATTCAATATAGGCTGTATAAGTGTAGTTTTGCAAAAGACTTTGATAATAGTCAAGTTGTGTAAGATTAACTATACTTCCCTCCATCCTATCCTGCCCCCCTTTTATTCTATTCTCTTTTTTGACCTTGTCCCTCCCCAAAAGTGTTTACTTCAGTTGCTCCCTTCTCCCATTTGCCCTCCCTTCTATCTTTCCCCTCACCCCACTTGTCCCCTTTTCCCCTACCCTTCTGTAGTGCAAGATATACTTTCATACCAAACTGAGTGAGTATGTCTTTCTCTCAAGCCAAATGTGAAGAGAGTAAACTTCCCTTTTTCCCTCTCACATCCTCCCTTTTCTCCTCCATTGAAGAAGCTTTTTCTTGCCTCCTTGATGCATGGTAATTTACCCCATTCCATTTCTCCCTTTCTCCTCCCAATATATTCCTCTCTCACCCCTCAATTTTATTTTGTTTTTTTTTAGATATCATCCCTTCTTATTCAGCTCACCCTGTGTTCTCTGTCTATGTGTGTATATGTGTGTGTTTGTGTGTGTGTGTGTGTGTGTGTGTGTGTAATCCCCCCAATTACCCAAGTACTGAAAAAAGTCTTAAGTTACAAATATTATCTTTCCATGTAGTAATATAAACAGTTCAACTTTATAAAGTTCTTTATATTTTTTTCTTTCCTGTTTACCTTTTCATGCTTCTCTTGATTCTTGTGTTTGAAAGTCAAATTTTCTATTCAGTTCTGGTCTTTTCATCATGAATGTTTGAAAGTCCTCTATATAACTGAATGACCATTTTTACCCCTGAAGTATTATGCTCAGTTTTGATGGGTAGGTGATTCTTGGTTTTAATCCCAGTTCCTTTGACTTCTAGAATATCATATTCCAAGCCCTTTGATCTCTTAATGTAGAAGCTGCCAGATTTTGTATTGCCCTGCTTGTATTTCCACAATACTCAAACTGTTTCTTTATGACTGCTTGCAATATTTTCTGCTTGACCTGGAAACTCTGGAATTTGACTACAATATTCCCAGGAGTTTCTCTTTTTGGATCTCTTTTAGGAGGTGACATATGAATTCTTTCAACATTTATTTTGCCCTCTGGTTCTAGAATATCAGGACAGTTTTCCTTGATAATTTTATGAAAGATGATGTCTAGGCTTTTTTTTTAAATCATGGTTTTCAAGTAGTCCTATAATTTTTAAATTACCTCTCCAGGATCTATCATTCTTTTGATTTTGTTCTGTAATTTCTTGATTTCTCATAAAGTCATTAGCTTCCATCTGTTTCATTCTAATTTTTTAAGAACTATTTTATTTCTTTTTCCAAATGACAAAAAGTATTTTTATTTTGACATCTGAATCAAGTGTTGACTCCTCAGGACACCGCCTTTGGCATCTTTCTCAACTTATTTATCAGCTTTTCATACTGTGCCTTTCTCAGAAACATAGATGCCATCCAAAAATTTTCTGATATCTTTGTTTTTGACTGTGGTAGCTTGTTGGATCAGGGCAGCTGAGTTTGAAACAAGTTCAATATCATTTCCTTCAAGAATTAACTCATCTTTGGGCTTGAGATCAGCCCTTCAATTCTCCCAGGGGCTCTAGGTGGAGGACTCTGAAAATGGCAGCTGCCAGAGCCCTCTCACTGACTTTTGAAGCTGTCTGTGGCATTTGTGATTGAGGAATCTGGGAACTGCTGCTGATAGCACTGTGAATCCTATTCTGAGTCCTGTCCCTGCTGCTCCACACTGGTCTGTGCTTGTCCCATTGGTCTCAAAGTTGTTATATTTTTGACAGATTCAATTTTGTTAATGTTTTTTCATAATGAACTTATGGCACTCAAAGCTGTGTTGTTAGATTTTTTTGAAAAACTCAATGATTTAAACATGTCATTTCAAGGAAAAATTGTAACATTTATTTTGAAAGATTAAATTAAAAATTTTACTAAAAATGTGATATATGGAAGAATAGAGTGGAATGGTTCTTTAAAAATGTTGACAGCTACAGACAACTTTATAATTGAAAATAACCTCCCAAAGATTTAATTGTAAGAGTTATAATTGATCATCTGAAGTGCCTGGAGACACAGTTTCAGAAATACTTCCTTTCAAATTTTGATTCTAAAAAACTAAGTTGAGTTTATATACCATACTTAATTGAAATAAAAAAAAAAACAACAGTCATCTGCCATTAAAAGTTCAAGTAGAATTTGCCAAGTTATCAAGTGACATAGGTTTACAACTTGAGTTTCCTAAAAAAATATTGTTAAATGACTTTTGACTTGGGATTAAGACAGAATTTCCAACAATTTCTGAAATGGACCTAAACATTCTTCTGCCATTTTGTACTATGTGTTAATGCAAAGTGGCTTTCTCAACACTGAAAATTCTAAAATAAAAATATCAATCAACTCTAAAAAGCATTCATGATGCTCTGCATCTTGCAGTATCAAATATTTCACCAAAATTTAATTCTTTATGTAAAAATAAACAAGCACATCCATCTTAATAGGATGCAAATTTGCATTTGTCTTTAATAAATGGTAAAATTATATGTATAACAAAGAACTGTTTTAAAATAAGTTGATGATTTGTTATCAGTAAATGTTTAATTTATATTCCTATTTTGTATACCTATATTCTCAGAATTGGATAAAATTTTCTTGAGCAAAAAGAGGTGACCATGAACCAGTTACAACTTCTTGTAGCCCACTTTTCTCATCTGAAATATGGGGCAATAATACCTGTCTCATAGAGTCATCGTTAGGCCCAAAGAGTTCATGGAGATGAAGAGCTTTGCAAAATGTAAAGCATTGTGTAAAAGCTAACAGCTTTACGAGCCAGAATGGTTGTCACAATTCAGAAGAGGAGGGATGCCAGAAAAGAGATGTCACAAGTCTATTATAAAGGAAAATGTGACTGGTGAGAGGCAGTAAAGAAGCTGGGGCTGTGATGAATTTGTGTGTCTAAATTTGTGTTTCTGTGCATTGGAATGTTTGTTTTGGTTGATTGCTAAGTTTAGGATAAATACACATTTTCCTAGAGAGGTAGCAATGGTGAATAGCAACATATTGAGATAATAATTGGAGGTCATGGTTTTTACCAGTGGGTATGATATTATTGCTAGGTTTATACACCTATAATTAGCTTTTAATGGGTATCTAGAAACAGAGTACTATATTCATGAAATTGAGATTTTTAAAAAAAAATTATGGCTAAGAAAACTTACTGGCAAAGAAGCATGGTTATAGATGGACCCATTCTACCCCCTGGACCAGACACTGCATTCACCCATTTATTAAGCACCTGCCATGGCAGAAAATTCTGTGCTGAGGAAGAGAGAGGGAGAAGCAAGGTTGAAAAAAGACAGGGTCCATGCCCTCCAGGAGCTCAAGATCTACTCCAGCCTTCAAGTACAAACACAAATAGCTGAGATATCTCAGACCTAGCCCTTGGGGGGTGGGGAGGTTCTTGTCATAATAGTATCTATGGCCCCCTTTATATCTATTCAGACTTTCCCTTAGGAATATTAGAATTTGGCTCATGACTATCTCAGACAAAGAGCCTTACCTCTCTTGTAAGCATCCAGGGTAAGAGGAAAGTGTTAGGACCAGATACAAGCAGAACAGTACCATGGCAGTTAGGAGAGTTCTCTTCTTTTCTAGATGGGGTCAAGAAGCCCCACCCTCTCCAAATGTGGCCTGCCCTGGGCAGTGCACAGTAGGATTCTCATCTCCCAGTTGCTGCCTCTCAAGGCAGCCCCAGATCTTTGTTCCAGGATGCTACATTGCATTGCCTGAGGAATGGCCAAATGTCCAGACCTCCCTGAAACATTTCTATTTCTGATTATAGCACTAGCTAATCTCCTCCTACCACACTGTAATGAGGCCCACACTTCAGCAGAAGTCATTTTTCTAGGATAAGGACTCCAGCACAGGATGTGGACGCCAACTCTCCAAGCATCCG
This sequence comes from Potorous gilbertii, assembly GCA_028658325.1. Taxonomy (NCBI): domain Eukaryota; kingdom Metazoa; phylum Chordata; class Mammalia; order Diprotodontia; family Potoroidae; genus Potorous; species Potorous gilbertii. The sequence continues at coordinate 467,771,038 of CM053769.1, read as the reverse complement.
GTGGCACTCCCACTCAAACGACCATGGGGCTCCCTCTGGAGTCACACCTGCTTCTCTTTGTTTGGCTTCATAGGACCCCAAAGGCCCACAAGGAAAGGCATATCACTTATTGGGGAAATAATAGAGAGGAAAAGAGCATTAGAATGTTAACAAATGCGTAATTGTTGACTAGAGATCCAGCCTAATGCTCTGGCACCTCAGTTATTATGATTGCATCTGCCATCATGGGCGGATGGTGCCAAGGAGCAGGGCCAGCTTTCCACCACCATGTGAGGTAATCATTTCCTTTTTCTTCTCTTCTTGTGGATATTTCATTTTATGACATTGCTGTTGGGGGGACTTCTTCATAAAGCCCTACAGAGCCCCTTTATTTACATCCTGGAAATGAAATGCAAGGTCTCAGAACAAACTGTGAAAATCTGTTTTGCAGACATTTGGGTTTGTGTCTTAGAGCTCACCTGGAATTGTCCTGTTTCCCTCTTCTTGAGTTTCCTGAAAGCAGCAGGAAATGTAAAGAAAAGCAAAATTACAGGAGAAGGGGCTAGGGAGTGGGGTGAGGGGAGGGATATGTTTTTGAGGCCAAGATGTAATGTTCAGCAATCATCCATGGCCTCAGGAGTTAGAGTAAGATGGGGCCTCAGAAGTCACTCAGTCTGACCCCTTCATTTCATAAAGGGTCAGAGAGCAGAAAGGACTTGGCCAGGATCACAGAGGCAAGATCTGAACCTATGTTCTTAGATCTGACATTTAGGATTCATTCCATTATGTAGTTCTATGATTACTTGGGCTAATATTGCAACCTCTGATCTTTCTTTCTTTCTTTTCTTTTTTACTCACCACTTAGAACCATAGGTGTAGAGCTGAAAGGGACCTCAGAGGCAATAATCTAGTCTAACTCCCTCATTTCACACACTTGAGGAAACTGAGGCCTGGAAAAGTCATTTGCCCATGGTCACATAAATAGTAAAGTCAGAGGCAGAATTTGAACTCAGGTTCTCTGACACCACACTTTACCACACTATAATATCGCATTTTAAATTTCACTCAGCATTCACTTTAGCACCCAGTCAGTGCTGACTAATCACTTATGCATTTTCTTGGGGCTTCCTTTTGCTTGTCTCCTCACGCTGTAAGCTCTCTTCGGACAGGCACTGTAGCCTCTGACCTATTTCTTTCAGGGACTAATACAGCGCAGGTATCGTAAAGACAAAATTAAATAACCTTAATCCAATAGCGAGGAGATTCTCATCGGTAAATACAGACCCCAAGAAGTCTCAAGAGAAGTGACTTGTATCCAGGTCTTTTGAGATTAATCCCAAGTCAAGGCCTCCATGCATTAGTGAATCCTTCCACTGCCCGGGCCTCTATTTCTATGTCTGTCTCTATCTCTATCTTTATCTCTATCTCTCTATCTCTGTCTCTAGGAGAGGACTGAGCTATGATGACCCAAAGTCGAAGACAATTCACACGTGTTGTGGAGTTACAGTTCGTGCTGGGTGCTTAGAGATTTTTAGAGGGAGACTTTCCGGCCAGAATTGGAAAGGGGAGGACGGAGCGGGGAGGGTGTAGGAGGGTGTTCTCTGCTCTGTACCTTCTGTGTGAGAACGAATGAATCAAACCTCCTGCTTACAAAAATCCCTCCTCACGGGAAGTCGGATTGCGCAAATGACAGGGGGGATTAGTCTAATGGCCATGGGCTTCCCTGCATCACCCAGAGAGAAGGGATCCGGACAGCTCCGGACGGGGTCCAGTGCCTCGTGTAGCCTTCCTGTGCTCAGCCCTCCCTTCACACCCTCACACACCTGCACATGGACAGACGGACACACACACACACACACACACACACACACACACACACACACACACACCATCCCCAGCTCCTCTTCACGCGCACTCCAACCACGATTTCCCCACTTCACAGTCTCCAGGCTGGGCTCCCTGGGCTCTCTGAATAGCTTCTTTTATTTGCTCGGTCGTTTACAATAGCCGGCAGCAGATAAAACATTTCTATAACAAGTTCCCACCAGGAGACAGTTCGGCCCCGTCATGACTGCGACTGCTCCCCTACAAGGTTGACCCCAATAGCCCCTTTCCGAACCCTCCCAATCCTCCAGCAACTGCTGCGCGCCTCTCTTGAACACCACCGCCTTTAGGAAGAGCCCTTTCGAGCTGGTCCTTTCCACCAGTCCCTCCACATCTGAGCCCTCTTCTGAAAGGGGAATCCGATCGTGGGATCACAGAAATAGGTCTGAAAGACAGTTGGACCCTTCATTTTATAGCTGAGGAAACTGGGTCACGGAGAAAGGGAGTGATGCCCCAAACACGATAAATTCATAAGTCTGGAGATGGAAGTGCTGTCAGAGGCCCTGGACCAAAGCTCTAACTTTACACAGGAAGAAACTGAGGTCCTAGGAAAGCTAAGTGATTGCCCAAGGTCACCCAGGTTGAAAACACCAGTTGAGATTCAGACTCAAGTCCTCGGCACACCCAAAAGGTAGCTGCAAGGAGTGGGCTCAATTCATAGGATCATTCGCATCTAAATAACTGATTCAGAAGAAGAGACCCACCTCAGAAGTCAAGGCCAACCCCTTCTTTTGTGGGTTAGGAAAGATCACACAATGATCATAGCTCTAGAACTGGAAGAGGCACCAGAAACTATCAAGACTACCCCCCTCATTTTGAAGATAAGGAAATTGGAGTCCAGAAAGGAAGAATGTTTGACCAATCCAGCAGAGCAGGAGTTTGAATCTTCACCCCATAGTCTAGCGCCCTGGAGGAGGTTTGATGCATAGGTCATGGAACCAGCCTGTGTGAGAAGCAGGTCTCACACCCAAGTCATCCTTCAAGGCTGGCTGTCTATCCACCACTTACTTACCTATCACAGGCAGCTGTGCCCCTACCCATGCCCTCCTTTGCTCTGAAGAATGTGTTATACCAGCAACATCTGAACTCTGGAAGATCTGGCCACACTGGACAGTTGAGGAAGGGGAGGACCCAGGAATATGCTATTAAGGGGTCAGCTGAATTAAAGTCAGAGAGATGCTTTAACCACAGAAATGCCCATTAAGTGATGAATTTTTGTCTGGCCACAGCAACATTATTAACTGTCTGCTATGACACCATGGGGTCACCCTCTGCCTTGATAGGGAAACACCAACATGAACAAATTCATAGATTCCTGAAATACTGAAGCATGACAAGCAGTCTTCTTAAGGTGGTCTTTCAGCACGCTCCGTGGTCTGGTTTTTAGTGATCAAGCACAAAGTTCTCTTTTTCATTTCTTTAGGTTGAGAATTTTGACATCTTACTGGCTCAGCTTTCAGCTTGGTGTTGCATTACTCTTACAAAGGGGTTGGTCTGAGAAAGGAAAAGTGGTAAGTTAGATGTGACCTTCATGCAATTTGGGAGTGCCCCATGCTATGGGAGAAGTGCTGATTCTAAAGTCAGAGGATCTGGGTTCAAAGATCGCCCTAGAATGTTATTTTCTGTGTAACCCATTTCCTGAAGAGGTTGGAGGAGATATGATGCCATGAACTTAGCAGTTCTGTTATTCCTGGGTCTATTTTCTCATGGGCCTTTTTTTACTATGGCATTGCATGGATTCCAAGAAGAAAGTCATATGTGACAGGATATACTACATCTCAGGAACAGAGAAAATGGAATAATCAATATACATTTATTATTTGTTAAATTTGTGTTTCGAGCACTGTGCCAAGTAGAGGGGATACAAAAAGAGGCAAAAGACAGTTTAATGGAGGAGACAATGTGCAGACAAATAGAGACAAAGAAAGCTGTCTAAAGGAGTAATAGGAAATAATGAACAGGAAGAATGTCCTGGAATGTAGTATTAAATTGAGATGAATTAAAACTAAGAATTAGGTTTAATAATTTGACAGAGGTGAATCTGTGTCACCTTCCCATCCTCTCAGGCACCAGAGGTCAGAGGTTCTGGACTCCTGAGTCCTAAAGGGGAGCTATTTCACAGATGAGGATAGTGAGCCTCAGAGATATTCAAGAACTTGCTCAATGTCACACAGATGCTCTGACATCCTGTAAAATCATAGTTGCTTAGAAGAAGGACAGCCGGGACCAAAACACAGGACTTAGACTCCCAGTCCCTTCCTTTCCCACAACATCCCATCTGCCTGGCCAGCCTGACCTGTGGAAGTTTAGGACACTTTCCCCAAGGAAAATACAGCTGGATGTGACTGTCCAGGAGTGCTAGGAGGAAGGCATGGGAAAGCAACCATCTTATTAGTGCCAGAAGGGAAGAGACAGTCCAAGGCTGCATTCCATTAAAGCCATGTCCTCCTTCCCAATCATGACCCCTTTGATTGGTCAGGTTGGTGGAAAATTCCCCCAACCATTTTGCAAAAAAGCAATAACATTCCTGCTCAGAGTTTCAGTCATCAGAAATAGAAAACACGGGGAAAATCCAATTGTCTCCCACGAATGGTGCTAAAATTATCACAAACATGGATCCTTCATTCCACAGAGCAGAAATCATAAACAGTTGCTGAGATTGCACAGTGACAGAGATTTCATTCTCTAATTGTCAAAAAGCATTAAGCATCAAGTATTTATTCCATACCAGAGGAAGAGTGAACAGACTTCAGTGGCTCCCCTCACCAGAGGTTGTCTCTCATTGTCATGCATAGATTGCAACAGGGGTTAGGGAGGAAGATCTGTTTGCATTTATTAATCAGAGACAGTCAAAGGCACACAAAGATATCATCAAGGCTCCCTTGTGCTCGAGGAGACTGACAAGGGAAATTCCTGGTGAAGTGTTTGCAATCTGTTCAAAGCCCCCTTTCTCTTTGCAGGTGCAAACCTTTCTATCTGTTACATCAAAGAAACAATAGAAAATTAACCATCATAAACAGAGCAGGACAGGTTTTCATCTCCCATTTTTCAAAGACAATAGGAGAGGTATAATTAATTTCAAAGCAATATTGGCTGTTCTTTCATTTTCCATTTGTGCCTATTAGTGTTTTCCTTAGTTGAGGAGGAAACTTGGACCTTGCCCTGCCTGAGACTTTGGCCCATTTTTTGTAAAAAATTAGAAAGTGGAACTTCTGAAATGTCTTTTGAACAGACAAAAATCTTGCTAGCCCATTTGCTTGGTAGAATAAAGTAGAGCTGTTGAGGTGATACTGGAATTGAAATGGGCAGAAAAACAGCTGGAGAAAAAAGAGCCCTTCTATAAAAATGTGCATACCCTTTGACTGAGCAATACCTCTTCTAGGACTGTATCCCCAAGAGATCATAAAAATGGGAAAGGATCCCACATGTACAAAAATATTTATAGAAACTCTCTTTGTGGGGGCCAAAAACTGGAAATCAAGGGGGTGTTCTTCAATTGGGGAATGGCTGAATAAATTGTAGTATATGAATGTAATGGAATACTATTGTGCTATAAGAAATGATGAACAGAAAGACTTCAGAGAGGCCTGGAAAGACTGATATGAACTGATGCTGAGTGAAAGGAGCAGAACCAGGAGAGCTTTGTACACAGCAACAACCACAGTGTGTGAGGAATTTTTCTGGTAGACTTAGCCCTTCACAGCAATGCAAGGACCTAAAATATTCCCAATGGACTCTTGAGGAAAAATGTCTTCCACATCCCCAGAAAGAACTGTGGAATTTGATCACAGAATTAAGTAGACCATTTTCTTTTGTGTTTTGTTTTGTTTTATGATTTCTCCCATTCATTTTAATTCTTCTATGCAACATGACTAAAGTGAAAATGTATTTAATAGGAATGTATTGTAGAACCTATATAAAATTGTATGCCATCTCAAGGAGTGGGGAAGGAGGGGGAGGGAGGGGAAAATTCTAAGATATATGGAAGTGATTGTATAACACTGAAAACAAATAAAGTAATTTACTTTACTTTAAAAAAAAACAAACAAAAAAGGAGCCCTTTCTGTGTTATTAAGAACTCAAGGATGCAGGAAAGGAGGAGGAAGGGAGATGGATGCAGAGATTTGCCAGTCTGCTTTCTGAAGGAAGGAAAGCTTTGCTCACTGCCAAGGTGCCCCTTGGATCTCCAGTAGCATTGCCTTCACTCTTCGAGGAAGTTTCAGCCCATCTCTTTCAAAGATCACAAATCTGGAGCTGGTAGGGATCTCAGAATCAATCCCTTCATTTTAAAGATAAGAAAACTGAGATCCAGAAAGGCTAAATGACTTGCCCACTACTCCACAGACAAAAGTAGCAGAAGTGGGCTCCCAGTGCTACTGAATTTGGAGTCAGAGGAGATGAGTTCACAAGTCAGTTCTGCTGCTAACCATGACCACTATGGACAAATCCCCTTAATAAAATTATTTGTTCCATAACCCCTATCTAGTGACTGCCCAGTCCCAGATAAGAAAGGAAGTTGTAACAAACATGCCCTGTTCTGTTTGGCCAGGGAGTGGCAAAGGGTCTCCTGCCAGCATCTGGCTTTGGAATGACCTCTGGAATAAACTGAACGTTGGAGTAGTTTTTGGTGTTTTGATGGTATTTCTCATGGAGATGTTATAATGTCTTCAGACTCCAGCTATGCTCATTCCATCCACCCTGAACAAGAAAATGGAGTGTTCTGGAGCCATTCTGTCAAGTCCCTATTTTACCTCATTATTTTTGGTAAGGAAATCGAAGTTCTCCTTGCTGTTGAAAGAACATGAATGATGATGGAACCCTTTTTCCTCCATTACGTACATTAGCTTTGACCCTCTTGGTTTTCTAACTGCTATGATTTGCCTCTCCTTATTAACTTTTTGCTACTCAGGTCCTGGAACTCAAGAAGTGATGCCCAGTGTACAATTGGCTTAGTGGCCCATTGCAGTTCAGAACTCCCAAGCTCAAGACATCCAAGGGATCTTACTTTCAGAGGATCATACCTCTTGGAAAGCCATGCATTTCCATGCCCATCCAAAAAATTATATTTGTGTTTTATCTCTGACTGCATACACTGAAATAACATCTCATTTCAAGGAAAGCTTAACCTGTTTCCCTTCTTTCCATAGGGGTCAATGGATGTAGGATATTGCATAGATTTCTAGATGACAGATTTTGTTCAACTGACTTAACTTTTTAAAAAATCTTTGTTGAAAGGAACTGTCATTAGATAAGGAAAGGGGAAGGATTTAATTAGAAATAAGTTATAAAAAACAAAAGATATCAATAAAAATAAGATTTTTAAAAAACAAAGACATCTCGAGTTCTACACAATTCATTTAAAACTCTCAGAAAGCCTACACAAGTAGTTCTGAGTCAGGTAACTTCCTATGTTTTTTTAGAGCCTGTCAGATTCTGAGCCATCTCTAGGACCGGATAGGCACAATACCTTATGCTCACTGTTCCTTTACCTTGAATTCAGGGTTTCTCTCCCCAGTCATTATCATGTTTCAAACCTCGCTGAGGTCACTGAATGAGCACTATTTGAGGCTGTCAACATCTTTCAGGAAAGTAGCTGTTAAAGATGGTCCTTAAATCCCCCAATAATTTTCTCGTTGGAGATGTCCTAGGGGTTATATTTTGATGCTGAAGACTGAGAGGGAGGAAAGAGTAATTCTACATCTGAAGAGCCATGCCCCAGTGGGCTCGCTCACAGCTGGCAGGGCATTTACATGATGCCAGGCAGCTCACACAATGGGCCACATGTCCTTCTGGTGCCCAATAATGAAAGGTTCAGCTGAGGGTGGGCTTATTTGTTTGTGAGGTCAATGATTTCAGTGACTTCTATTCAAAGACTTCCCTAGGAGAACAGAAACAGTTTAGTGCCAATAAGAAGGAAAGTAGCCTTGGTGAGAGATGCCTCATTTTTTTTCTTTTTTGAATGCCCAATGTAATGCAATATAGTGATCAAGAAACAGAAATTCAATTTTATCCCAGTACAGGGACCTTAGTAGTTATGTCAACTAAAAATATTTTTTTCAGTTAAAAAGAGCCAAAATTCTCAATCATAACACACGTTCCCCTTGACTCTGTTATTACAAACTCAGTGTAGGTTGTAATACGTAATTATAATTATTCAAATACAACCGGAGCTCCAATCCAGTTCATTCTTGATCAGTGAACCAGGTAGGAACCATAAATCTGGTTAGAATATCAAAGTAAATAACAAGGGAAAATTAAGAAGTAGAATAATTCTTAACTCTCCTTCATCATATATAAAGGGGTATAATCTCCTTGATTACTGGCTCTGTCCCCTGGCAATCAGACTTGCCTTTTGCAGCTACCTTAGAGTGTTCCAAAAGCTTCCTGTAACCACTCCCTTCTGCTTCCATATTTTCATCTCTATTGTTAGAAAAGTCTACAGGGTTTGCTCAAGCAAAAATCAAAACTTGCTCTACTTGTCTCTGTCTCACAAGAGGCTTCCTAATTTTTATTCCTGACTGGGTCAAGGTGAATAAATTCCTTACACCTATTCCTCACCCCAAGTGTGTGGGCTATATCTCCCCCTCCCACTTAACATAGTTCACAATTTCTGGAACATCTTTCTAAAGCCAAGGATAAAGAACTTTGATTTATCCCTTCTATTCCCATTATTCCCTTAGGAACTAGTACCTAGACTATGCAAAGGGGATTTTTCAATAAGCCTCAAAGTCATATTTGGGAAGGTAGGGAACTGGTGACCTCTGACTCTGATGTTTGCTGTTATAGCTAAAAGTTTCTGTCTACTTTTAGATAACTTATCTTAAATCAAGGATTTCCCTAGCCCCAAATGGACTCAGGCATACTATCAATGGTACTATAAACTTTCCAGAAATGTTGAAATGGCTAAAAATATCTCTTCTGCTCAGAAGAAAAACAATAGGAACATTAAAGAGAATACTTTAATTCCTTTGTTGCATCTAGCTAATTTGCACACTCCTATTTCATGTATTTCTCTTATAATCTATGGTTTACTTGCATGCATGAATGAAAAGGGCATTTATTAAGTGCTTACTGTGTGTAGAGCACCTCAAAATTCTATTCAAATGCCAATTTTTATGTAAAGCCTTTCGTAACTCACTCCCCCAGTTTTCTATCCCTTTCCAATAAATTTATTTTAATTAATTTCACTTATATTTTGCATAGATTTATTTACCCATATAATATCTTTTCCAATAGAATAAAAATTCCTGGAAGGCAGTGATAATTTCACTTTCACTTTTGAATCACCAGCATAGAACTTAGAAAGTGCCTGGCACATAGTACGTCCTTAGAAAATGCTTGTTGGTTGATTGATTACTATGGGGAAGTCCAATGTGGTGCAGTATGCAGAACACTGTATCTAGAGTCATAGGGTCTGGGTTTGAATTCCTTCTCTATCATTTATTTCCTGTATGACAAGTCCTTTGACCTCAGTTATCTTGTCTGTAAAATAAGGAAGTTGAATGGTATTACCTCTGAGATCCTCTTCAGCTCTAAATCTATCTTCCCAAGTCATAACATACTATAATGTTATTCCCCATAGAAAAACACTAACTCCCTAAGGACCATTTAGTTCTCATTTTTGCATCCCTACTGCTGAGCACATAGTAGGCATTCAATAAGTATGTGTTAAATATAGTCATATTAGATTGAATTCCTCTGTGCCTCCGTTTCTTGTAGTGATTTCTAAAAAAAAAATCCACCTTTTCTAATCTTGCTATTGATTGGTATTGATTGAGTACCCTTATTCTGAACCCACTTACAGAAATAAGAAGGGGATACAGTGGCTTAAAAAAAAGATTGAGACCTAGTGAGTCAGGTAAATATTACTCTGTCCTCACTGGAGGGATAGAAACTCCTAGAAAATGAAAAACAGTTAGAAAGTGGATGCCATCCCTTCTCTGTCTTACTTTGCTGAAGTCAAGCTGGAAACTCTTCTAACCCTATTGCAAGTCCCAGAGACTATTTAGACTTGGTTTCCCTAGTGGTAAAATGAAGAAGTTAGAGTGGATGATCTCTAAGGTTTTTTCTAGCTTTAATATTTGCTAAATCTATGAACAGGTGATAGAGTTGGGAATTCATCCACAGTTCCACCCCTAAATCCAGGGTTGCAGACCATGGAGAGAATGTCCTTCAATTCTTGACCATAGTGAAAAATGTTATCAAGTCTTAGAACAGACATATTATCTGACTCTAGGATGGAAACACAAAGAAATTTGTCAGTAAGAAAGTATGTAAAGTCAAGAGCAATGGGTGTAGGTTCTAAAGAAGTGACTTGTAGATTGATATCAGGAAAAGCCTCCTAACCATGAGAGTTGTCCCTAAGCAGAATGAGCTGTTTCCAGTGATAACAGGTTCTGAATTCAGCCTTCAAGCAGATGTTGGATAACCACCAATCAGCTATGTTCAAAGCAGTTTCTTGTTCAGGGATAGGTTGGATTAGATACCTCTGAGGTTTCTCCCCGCACTGAGATTCTGATTCTGTGACACATCAGATGAGGAATAGTTTTGTTAAACACATAGAAAAAGGAGAAGGAATAAGTGACTTTTGAAAAATAATTTTAGTAACATGTGAGAAACTATTGTCTGGGAAATAGTGTCTGGGCAGCCCACTGTGTGCCTTCATTTGTGTGGGGGCAGAAAAGGAAAGTTATGTCTCCTTTAACATGGGTCAGGGGGCAATTTGCCTTGATGTCAGTTTGTGTTCTGTTTATGAAATTCTTCATCTATAACCACTTTCTGTCTTGGTGGTCTACAGTACATTCTATTGACAGTATGCTTTAGTTTCTGCTCCTGTTCATCTTCCCTTGAATGATTTCTGCCAAGCTCCCCACTCTGATTCCTTAATTTCTTCACATGAGTAGATTTCCTGGTTAGACCCTGCTGCTTTCTCACCTTCCCCCCACCTTTTTATGTATTTTCTTGTTTATTTTTTTTAAATAATCTACATCCATCTAAAACTATCCCATAGAGTCTTGGTCATATGGGAGGCCAAATTTACTTCCCTGTGATAAAACTGCTAATTTGCCTTGATGGTTACCCAGCTGAGGTCATGTTTCTTGTGTGGTCTCTAGATTCCCCTATATTGAGTTCCCATAGTTAGCTGTGCTGAGTATTCAGTGAGTCAGAATCCTCTCCAAACCATAGCTCCATCAATGTTTTATATTTTACATGCATTGGAGCCCAGTGATAGATTGAGGTCAGGAGAAAGACATCTTAATTAAATAGCAATGGAAAGTAACCACAGAACATTTCCCCCATAAAACTCAAACTAATTGTCTCACAAATACATCTATCTGGAAACTATCTAGGAAGCTCCCAATAAATGTTATTGATTGGTTAACTATATACACTTCTCAGTGGGAAGGATCAACTGTTATAGGAATTATATGTTGGACATCCACACATGAGGGATATATAAGCATTCACATGTGAGGGAATGCACATGTAATAAAATTATGTGACCAAGACACATTCATACAAGGGCAGCTCAGGCTTCTGACACTGCAAAGCTATTTCTGTCTCGCCCTAATGCCATTATGCCACTGCTCCTTGCTAGATGCTCCTCCCCCATAGTTTTTGTTTTCTGCCTTTCCCTACCAAGCATTGTTCTCTATTGTTCTCTCCTCCCCCCGATTTGCTTTCTGTTTCCCTTCACTCCCTTTATGTGCTATTCCCTACTCCAACTGGTCATCAACTCTGGCTATTTTCAAGGTCAACCTACTGTGAATTCTGTGATTATAGCCTTTCATTCTTAGTCACCTCAGTCATCCACAGGAAGGTACTAGGATTAATAAGCTCCCTTGTACTCCTGAGATATAGTCCTTAGCTAAGGGGCTTTCTTTAAAATCATCTGCAGTTCTGCATTAGAGCCATTGGAGATGCTGTGATTATTAAGCTTTTTCCTGTAGGGGCAGCTATTGCTGTACCCACTCAGTATTCCTAGTCAATAGTTATAAACCTTTCTTCATTTCTTTTAGATAGCATTCATAACCAATAGCTGTGAAATTCTCTCTCCTTTAGCTGGTCTATGCTAAAAGATACAGAAACCTAGACAGGGATCATGTTGAACTCTTCATAGAAATTTTATTTTTATTGTTTCTCTGAACTTCTTTTAATAGTGCTGTTTTCTCTTGTTTCCCTTCAGTTTCACAGTTCAACTGATCACAACTTAGGAGGAGAAAATCATCTGCATTTTTATGGAGTTATCATACCCACTAGCTGAGGTCAATATCCCCAGGGCTCTACTTCCTTAAACAAAAAGAAAGAACTCTTTTTTTAAAAAAAACCTCACCCCAAGAGTCCCTTTGTTCTACACAAAATATAACAACAGCTGTGACTTGCAAGGTTGCTGACCTTCAGCCTTCATCCATATGATACATCGGCAATATATCCTGCCTGGTCTCTTCCTCTGGCTTCTACATACTTGGATTTGGAGTCCTGTGAATTTCTGCTCTTTTCTTTCTTTTTTTCGGGGAAACCTTTTTATTGTAGGTGCAGTGAGACAGCTGGACACAGTTTGGATAATTCCAATTTTGTTGGCAACATCCAAAGCATCATAGTCTGGAGCAAGACGGACATAAGCTTTCTTCTCTCCATCAGGCCGGATCAGTGTGTTGACCTTGGCCACATCGATGTCATACAGCTTCTTTACCGCCTGCTTGATCTGATGCTTGTTGGCCTTGATGTCCACAATGAAAACCAGGGTGTTGTTGTCCTCAATCTTCTTCATAGCAGATTCAGTGGTCAGGGGGAACTTAATGAAGGTATAGTGATCAAGCTTGTTTCTCTGAGGGGCACTTTTCCAAGGGTATTTGGGCTGCCTTCTTAGTCTTAGTGTCTTGGGTCGCTGGAAGGTGGGGGATGTTCGGATCTTCTTCTTTTTGTGGCTATGGACACCCTTCAACACCGCTTTCTTGGCCTTCAAGGCCTTGGACTTGGCTTCTGTCTTGGGGGGGACAATGGCTTCCTTCTTCACCTTCAGCGCCATCTTGGAGGAAAGGGGAGTTCTGCTCTTTTCTGCTACCAGTTTTCCTACAATAGATCTAGTTTGGTGATTATCCTTAGGCAGGTTGTTCCCTCCTTTCTCCTTTGAGTTTAAAGTCCTTTTGATTAAATTTGAAATATTTCGGGTCAATATCAGCCCTCATTTTATGCATTCCATTCCTGGCCAAGACTCTGCTATTACAATATTTTAAACTGAAGTACAGAAATCTGGCTACCTCTTCATGGATAGAATATCTTTGCTTCATTGTGGGAATTCACATGTTTGTGGCTTCTTCTGCCTCAACTAAGTAGTTGTTAAATGTTGCAGGATACCACATGTGTAGACTCAAATGTAAGATATAAATCAGTCTGTACAATGTGCCCTTGATTTCTTAGCAACAATGGAATACCCATAATCAGACTTCATACGACAGTATGATCTGGCACTAAAGATATAAAAAGAAACTTTTGGAGTGCCTTGGGTTTCTATGACACAATTTGCCTGTGAATATATGAAAAAAGTGGATATATATGTATGTATATAATCTAATTAGCAAGCAATATCTTTAATGTGTTATTATACCTAAAAACACTGTCAAATTGTCATGCTTTAAATAGAAGAAAAGTTTTTTTAATCAAATACTAATCTCATTAATAAATGCAGATAATCATTCCTTTTTATTTTGAATTAACTTTTTCATTTGGGTTCAGTGCACATTTCACAGAAATATTCTTTTTTCCTTGATGTGGTGTACGTGAGAGAACTTAATTACAAAAGCAGCTCAATTGGACTTTGAATCTGGATGAAAATGAAGAAAATGGAATTGCCTGTTTTTTCCCCCCTTCTCACAATGGATGTCACTGGGAAGAAACCCAATTGAACTTGACAGTTAGAACAGAACATTTTGTTCTTTGCCATCCAGGAATTGTTTCAGGATGAAGTTTTGTTTTACACAGAACTACAGCAAAGTAGTTGTATCTCATGGATGAGGAATTATTAATTTTAAAATTATAATGACCTCCCACTTTGAACAATAATACCATGGAAACCCAGATGATCTTAACCCACCTCTCCCTCCCTCCCTCTCTCTCTCCCTTTTTCCTTCCCTCCCTCCCTCTTTCCATGAGATGGTTTAACCAAATTTGGGCAAAATAATTACCTTCCTCTCCTTACGTACTCACTCCCCCCTTTTTACTCTTCTTTCCCTTTCTCCCAAAAGGTGGTTTTCATCATACTTGATTTTATCTGTGGGTTTTGTTTATTGTATTGTTTACTCCACAAATATACTCCCCCCTTACAAGCTCCTCCCCACTAGATACCACTCATGTCTGTATTGCAAAAAGTGAAATAGAAGATTGATGGGTGTGAGGAGGAGGGGAAGAGAAGGGAATAAACATAAATATTTTATAAATATTATCTCATCTGAGCTTCACACAACCATGGGAGGTTGGTACTATCATTATCCCTATTATACAGTAGAGGAAACTGAAGCAGAGTTAAATGACTTGCCTAGACCCACATAAGTCTGTGAGGTTAGTTTTGAACTCAGGTCTTCCTAAATTAAGGTCTAGCATTCTATCTACTCTATTACCTAGCTGTCTCAATAATAGATAAGTTCATTAATTCAGAGTTGGGATGAGTCTTCGAACATGGAATGCTAGATCTGGAAGGGATTTTAGAACACAGAACATGGAATTCTGAACCTGGAAGAGACCTTTGAACATGGCTTGTTAGACCCAGGAACAACTTCAGAACGCAGAACATAGAATGGCAGAGCCAGATGGGAAGACTTACATGAACTGAATGAAAAAAACAGAATCTACAAAAGAATATTCAAAATGACCACAACATAAGTGAGGGAAAACCTGAAACTGAACACTGTATAAACATAATGGCCACACTTATCTCCAGAGAGATGAGAAAATATAACTCCCTCCAGTATTCCCATCCTACTTTGCAGAGGTAGGGGACTATGGGTGAGAAATACTGCATACGTTGTTTTGACTATTGATATATTGGTTAGTTTTACAGAATTGCTTTTCCCTTTTCCATTTAACTTTTTTTTGTTATAAGGAGTGTCTTTGGGGGATAATGGAGTAGGGAGGGGCTATATTCAAAAATAAGATAAAAGCAAAAAAATAAAAAAAATTTTTTAAAACAGTGTCAGAGAGGGATAAGACACTAAAACATACAACTTTAGATCTGAGAGAAATCTTACAACCTATCTAGCCTAATCCTCTAATTTTACAGAGTAAGAAATGGAGGTTCAGAGAAATACAGTAATTTGTCCAGGGTCACACAACTGGTAAGAAAAATTAGAATGCTACCTAGCAAATTTAGGTTTCTTCTCTACTCATGCCCCCTCCAAGCCCCACTCATTTTTGTCTACTTTTACAGGACCTAAACATCACCCAAACACATTCCTCAAGCACATAGAGATATACTTCCACACATTGACCTTCTCATTGTCCCTTTTGAATAATCCCTTCCTCCAAATCTAGTTCTCCTCACAAGGATCTCCAGATAAAATTCTTTTGCAAAATTACAGTTTCCAACCCATTATAAGCACATATTATTTATTGGTATCATTCTTTAGGGTAGCCTTCTTGGCAAACAGAAAGTTTTCAAACAATTTAAATATTCTGCTTATCTATTGCCTTGTTTGACATATGTCTTACTGAAACTCCCTCTATACACCCAATGGGACCCAAAGTACCCCACCCTCAATTCTATTCTGATCCTGGTTGCAATAAAAGAGGGAAAGAATTAAAGAATCTGTCATCTGTAATTTCACAAGGGTATCCTACATAGCTCCCAACACCAAGTACTGTAATCAACATGATGCTCTATGTCCTGACATCTTTTTCAGGTGAAAAAGTCTCTTTGATCCAGCTACAGACTCAATCAACCAAAAAAACCAGCTAGGCAATTCCTAGACACCTCTATTGAATCAATCCCATGTTGAAGTAAAACAGATGATGCTATATAGGAAATAGCTTGTTGTTGGCGGGAGAGAATCAGTCACCCCCTGTCCTCCATTCATTGCCATAGCAGGCCAGCCTGTTGGTAAAGGAGCTCTAGCAAAGTCGCTGAAAGAGAATTGTTTGGGAGTGGGGAGAAGTCCCTGTCCCTCACCCCCACCCCATTCAACCAGAGGATGATTTTATAAACTCAGAAAGTTCCGAAGATTTGGACTTCTCAAAGTGTCTCTGGAATAGCAGTCATCTGCAGTAGGAGTCAAGAGGAAATGAAACAGAACAATGAAAGGTGGCCTCAACCCCAGCCGAGAGCTATACACATCAGAACTCAGCAACTGAAAAAAAAACTTCAAGAACTAAGGAGTTCACATGTATCCTTTTGTCCATATGCAGGCTCCAAGCCTGAGCCTGCTTTCCTTTGAACTCTGTACATACTTAATGGGAGAATGTGTCCTAGACCTAGGGGTGGGGGGTGGGGAGGAGTATCTTTATACCAGTTGTTCTTCCTATGTCATATTAGTAAATACCCTTTTCTAAAAGCAATCTAACCATAGCTGGCTAATTGATAGTAACTGGTTAATTGACATTGGAAAGTACATTGAATGGGGGTTCAGTAGAATGTTTATTAGAGGTGTAAGTTTCAAGGTTACCACTAGAATCCTGAGGGGAGAAGTAATCAGTCACTCTATGGGGATACAACCTACCAGCTGGGAATTGGGAATGGAACAGTACATATGTACAAAGGCAAATGAAATGATTAATGAATTTCATACCTATATGGGACTGTGACTGACTACTTATGTGACTGTGACTCTTTTGCTGGATCATCATTCATTTCATATTCTGCCCTCTAAGGCTCTGCCCTGGACCCTTTTCTCTTTCCTTCTCATGCATCCTCTCTCTCTTTCTTGATTATTTCCTTGTTCCAACATTCTCCTCTCTTCCAAACTTTCCTATTATTTCTGTCAAGGGTACCACTACCTTCCTGGTCACTCAGGTTCAGAATCATCCTCATCCCTCTCACTCATCCCACCTACCTGCTCAGTTGTTAAATTTTGCCTCTTCTATCTCCATAATATGCCCCATATTCAGCTGTGAGATTATTGGAGGAAAGACAATGAGTTCACTTTCGATAATTGGTGATAAGGAGGAGAGATGAGGGCAGGACAAATAAACCTGTGAGTCCTCTCTATAGAGATAATAATTGAACTCATGGGAGCTAAGACATTCAGTCTTCCATTACTTTTGGCTGGAGTGTTGCAGTGATTTCCCAATTGGCTTCCCTGCCCCAAGTCTTTTCCCACTTCAATACATCTTTCCCCTGGGGCCATCTCCAGTCATCCTGATTTATATCTTGCCGCTGGATCCGGGTGTCTCTGGAGGAGAAAGTGAGGCCGGTGACTTTGTACAGTCCTGCCTCACTTAAATCCAATTCACTTACAAGTCATGGCATCACCTCCCAGATGCCATGATCCTGTTCAAGAATGAAGGAGAAACAACAGCATCCTCCAAACACTTGCTTGGGATTTTCCTAGTTCAACGGTCTGACTGTATCACCTTCCTACTCGATAAACTCTAGTGAGTGAATGAATAAAGTATTTATTAAGAATTTATGTATGCAAAGACCTAAGAATCCAAATAGAACAGTAAGAATGTTCTTGAGGAACTCACATTCTAGTGAGAATGGAAGTTTTCAGCTGTAAGTCAGGCAGAATGGTCCCTTGGTCTTTATGATAACTTACTTCAAGGACCAAATATGGCATCCAAGACCATCATAAAAAGAGCTTACAATCATTCAGAAACTAACAGACTTCAGGTCCCTGTACTACAAATATCAACCTCAACATATCCCTGAGAATTCACCAATTGAACTGCACTGAAAATATCCCATTTCACAGAAAAAACTATTGCCTACAATCATTTGGTCTTCACTTGGATCCATAAGAATTAAGGATAGTGTTTTTAGTCAATGTCACTGTACAAAATAGTCATAATTGTTAAATATGGAGAAGTAGCAGGAGAAATGGAGCCCATGTGGGAGGAGCATGCAGACCACATCACCCTGTCAGTCTATCTGCTAACTGGAGAGACCCCAAAGATACTTCCAGGGAGCTCACTGAGATGAACCCACATCAGTAACAAAAACAGGCATTGAATCTATCTTGTAACAGTACGCAGAATGCTAAATGTGCCCAAATGTCAGCAGGAGAGGGCCTTGTCCTGGGGCCATATCTAACTGAATTCATCTCAAAAAGGTGAGACAAAGAACATAATCTAAAGAATAACTCACATTCACATAGTGCTATAAGACTTGCATAGTACTTGGCATATATTATCTCATTGGATCATGTTTTACAGATAGAGAAGCTGAGGTTCAGAGACATGAGCTGGCTTGTCCAAGGTCACAAAGAAGTTAAGCTTTGGACCTCAGGTCATCCTAATTCCACTAGACACTCCATGACACTGCTTCTTTCCTAGTTATCTAGACACCATGTAACTACAAACGGATGGACTCGGGGGGCTATCACAAAGGGGTGATTGTCATTTAGTGAAGTCTGTTTTCTCAAGGAGAACATTTCTTAAAAAGTGATGCTTTCATGACTTAGCTCCACTCCTCTTTGTGGTTGTGAACTGCAATAGATGCTTTAAAAGGAAGAAATCTTTCAGTGAGTTTTCCATCATCCTTGGATCTTTTTTTTAAAAAAAATTTCATTTTTAATTTACAGAATAAGACTAGCATTTCCATAACATGGTATGACAGTAATATTATATAAAGGTGATTGCACCACTCTTAAAATGCAGGACTGTGTCATGCATCCAGAAAGTTTGATCAGCACTGCACACTTACTAGAATCTGGCTGATAGGACACGGGATCTATGTAGTTTTGAAGATTGAGGGACTATCCTTTCTTTCTACCATGTACCATACACATTTGGCCCTTTACTTCTAATAGGATTCAGGAGGTTTTAAGAGTCATTGGGGAAGAATGCACCGCTTCTGAGTAGGCAGCACACCCCATGCACAAACTGGTGGGTTTCATTCTCTAAGAATGGTGGTCCAAGAAATACAGTCTCTTGTTGCCCCAATCTGGGCCTCAGCTACCTCATCTATAAAATGATGCATTTGGATTAGATGACTACCAAGAGATCTTCCAGCTCTAAGTTTATGATCCTCTAGGATTCTAAGAATCAGCTCTTGAAACCAAGATGTGGTGCTTAGAGCAAGAGCAGAAGCTCTGACAATTGGACAAGTCAAGTCTTGGTGATGCTAAACTCATCAGCTTAAGTTTCACATATCTTATACCTTTATATGGAATGATCCAAAAGTCTTAAGCATTATTGGAACTCCCTGTATATATGCTAGCTAGCTCGCTAGTGGGGAACCATATATCTGAAAGTGCCTTAAGTCTGCATATTTCCAGTGCTAGGGAATGGTGCTGAAGAAATCCAACAATAAATGTACATATGCATACATATCTTTGTATGTACATGTATGTGTCTATGAACCATACATATGCATATTTATAATCACATATTGTGCATACGCATATATAAAATATATAATATAATTACATTTTATATATAAATATATACTTATACACACATCCATCTATATCTATTATATATCTATGTTTATATCTGTGATTTTCTTAGTGGAAGGTCTTTCTAGAGAGGAAACTACCTCTTCCAATTCAAATGAAAGCCTTAGAGAGTTGGTTGGAGCATTGAAAGGTTAAGTGGAAGATTAGGATTTAGCCTAGGTCTTCCTGACCTGGAGGCTAGCATAGCCTCTCAGTCTCTCAGGTAGAAAAGTAGAAAAATGGAGAAAATCACTCCAGCAGGATAGAGTCTAAAGTTAGGGGTAAGGTGGCGGCATTCCTGCTCTACTCCCCAGTGATGAAGGCAAGAAGAAAAGGTATAAAAGGGGGAAACCAGAAATATTGGAGGTGCTCTTGAATTCTTGTGGTCATTGTATAGAGTGTTTTCTTGGTTCTCCCACCCTCAATTTCCTCCCATCAGTACAGAGGCAGGGGACTAGGTGAATGGTATATGGCACTTACTGCAAGCTGATTAGTATCTGAAATTTATATAACATTTTAAGGATCAGTTGATCTTTAAAGCAAATCTATGAGGGTGGTGCAACTCTTATTCCCATTTTATAGATGAAGAAACTGAGGCTCAGAGTTGTAGTGACTTGCTCAGGGTGGCACAAGTACTAAATGAAGCAGGTTAAACACAGATCTTGCTGAGTCTAAGATCAGTGAACTGTCAGTTCCTCAGGCTGTCTGTCTGAGAGGATTTTGGGCAGTCATGTCTGCAGGTGAAAGGGAGAAATGTGGTCCAGACGGGTAGAGGATAATCACTCCCTTCTCTTTCACACTTGTCCAAATTAATTTGCACATCCATTGTGAAAGAAATTAGTTTTATTTCTCAAGATTCCATACAGCTTTTGTGGAGTTCCTGTGGCAGATGCCCTTGAAATGGACTTAGGGGGCATAAGTCTTCCTAGAAAGGGTTAAATAGGCATTTAAAGGAATTTCTTACCCTACATCAGATAGTTGTCTGGGACAAAAAAGTTTGATTCAGCACCAGACAAAAGTAAAAGTAGAGACTGAATGGCATCTCTAGGGCTCCCTACCTTTGTTCAGTTGCCCCTTAGCTGGAGGTGATGGCTTATAACTTTGGCCATGATGAAAGGGGAAGGCATTTATATTGGTCCTATTATGTGCTACCAGGCACTGTGCTAAATGTTGTTGAGGCTGCTGTTTCTAACAAATATCTCATTTGATTCTCACAGCAACTCTGTGGTGTAGGTGCTAGTCTATCCTTATTTTACAGTTGATGAAACTGAGGCAAACAGAGTTTTAATGACTTGACCAAGTTTGTACAGCTAGTCAATGTCTGTGGCCAAACTGAACTCAAATCTTCCTGACTGTAGGACCAGGACTCCATCTACTGTGTCACTAACTTCCTCAGGTAATGATTAAGGAGCTGTTGGCCTGATTGTATTAGAAAGAGACTTAATAGAAATTTTCTCAGCAGAAAGACACTACAAAGGGTGACCCTGAAGAGATAAAGCTCAGAATCGAGTAAAAGACTGATGCTTGGTGGTCGAGACCAGTAGAAATATCCAACAGTCAACTCAATGCCCTGTAGAGATCAGAAAAGTAATCCACAACACAGCCAACAAAGAGCAGAGATTTAATAATCACCAGAAAGTGGCAAAAACAATATACTGACATCTTCCAGAACATCAGAGCTCCTGATATGTTAGAGGTATCAGTTGGCCCTCCATGTGTACAGGCCACATGTTTGCTTTGTGTATATCCTTCCACCTTTAATCCTTATAGTGTACACCGTTCCCATCAATGGTGCATGTATTTGTGAAATAGTGTGCCCCTTTTTTGTGGTGGGAGGACAATCGTCTATCACTACTTTCTGCTATCTTATTTAACTCAATTCCTTTGCTTTCATTCATTGTATTGTATATCATCTGGCTAACTATTAAAGGTAAGCACATCAGTTGGGACTCATGATATGTACTTGAATACAGAGCCAGAGAGCACCCTGAACCTGGGGTAGTTTTAATCGGGGCCCTTATATAAGGGATAAATATCTCAGATGTTACACTTGAGTGAGCTTGGGCAAAATACTTCTCCTTGGACCTCAGTTTCCTGATCTGTAAAATGAGGGGGCTGTGCTAATTGGCCTCTAAGATTTAAGTCTCATGATCTCATGAATAAAATATATGTTACAATAATGTCAATTCACATTTCTGTAGCCCTTTAAGGTTCACAAAGAACTTTGCTCATAAAAACCCTGTGAAGTATACAGTGCAAGAATTATACAGAGATCCCAGGGAAGAGTAAAGAGGAGACCTGGGATTTAAGTTCATTCCCTAATTCCAAGTTCAGTGCCATTTCCGTTACAATATTATAAGGTATAAAATGTCAGATCTTCTCTCCAACCTACAGGTGAGCCCCATCTGCCTGCCACAGAATCCTAGGATTTTGTGGGGAGAAGGGTCCTCTTGGTCCATCTAGTCTCATCTGCACCTGGAAGGATTTTTCTGTCCAACTAACCCAATGAATGGGTAGCCAGGCTTGATCTGGAGACTTTCAAGGAAGGGGAGCAGTTACTTTGACATACTACTAGGATGTTTCACCCTAAATGTGCATCTTTGCCATTTCCATCCATTGCTTCTAGTTCTGCACTCAGAGGCCAAGCTGAGGTCACATCTGGTTCTTTATTCCTGCGACAGTGGATTCAAATCACTTGACGCTCCCATGGACCCTTGAGCATCCTCTTCTCCCACTGGTCATTTCAAACTCCTGCAGCAGATTCCTCATGGGGCGTAGACTTGAGGCCACTCACCATCTTGGTAGTCTTCCTCTGGACTCTCTCTGGCTTATCGGTGACTTTCTTAAAACATGGCAACATGAGCTGTATTTCCGATGTGATCTGGGTAGGACAGACTACTACAGGACTAGATAATTTGCTTCTAGTTGGGTATTGTCTCTCTTGAAGCAGCCAGGGTGGATGGCCTTAGCTCTCTTGGTTACCACATCAGGCTATTGACTTCTCTCAAGTCAGCCATCCACAAAAGTCCCAAGATTCCCTTCAGGCTAACCAACTGCTGCATAAGAAAGCCTCAGTCCTTTACAACAGTGAAAATAAAGACCAACCTTTATGTTTGCAGACTGCTTGCTAAGAGCCAACTTTCTGTTGTTCAGTGTCATTTCTTAGACTTTCCTCCACTCCCAGCTCTCCATGATCCAGCTAACAGGACTTGTTTTATGTGCCTCAAACACAACCTTGGACCTTCAAATTGTAGGTGCTATTATTGTTCCGATTGGACAGATGAGGAAAAGGCGGCTTAAAAGGTTAAATGACTTACCCAGTGTCACCCAGCTAATCAGTTGTAGAGCCAGGATTTCCACCTAGATCTTTAACACCTAGAACAGAGTAGGTGAAATACAACAGGCACTTAGTAAGAGCTTATTGAATAAAATCATGTCCCTGACTCTGAACTCACCCCTCCATCACATCCTGGTACCACTATTTCATACAGACACAGGGATGTATATATATGACTTTCAGCCAATTGTCATTTCCTGTTCTCCATCTTTTCAGAGGATGCTAGTCATACCAACTTGTTTTGTTGCTGCAGCAGACTTGATCTCCAAGTGAACAACTCAAATCCAGTATTTTTGAAACTCTGAAATTTCCCACTTTCTCCTGCCAAGTGAGTGCAGAATATCGATGTTTTCCCTTCAAAAAACTTCAAGTATCTCATTTTTCTCTTTTAGTCTCCCGTAAGAACAAAGGTACCACAGAGACCAAGCTGAGCTTATTTGGACCCCATATAGAGCCAGAGATCTCTCCAGACAGTTGTGAATGAGTCGAGCAAAGTCACAGCCAGGTCAATGCCACTAAGGACCAGGATGGTCAGCTAAGAATGGGAACAGCTAGAGCACTATATCAAGACCTTAATAAGAGACTTAGTAAGAGGGGGAAGCATGTGACTTTCAGGGCCCAGTGGTTTACACAGTGGAGGCTTTTATCTGATACCTTTGTCTTGTATTAATGGAAGGAAACAAACAATTCATCTTGGTTTCCATCCAGGCTCATTGCAGGGTTATTGTGGTCTCTTAGAAACGTGGATGATACACTGAGAGTAGCAACCTCTCTGAATTCTCAACTCTCACCATTTAGATGGAAGGATTCACAAATCCTCTGCTCAGACAAAGAAACAGTATCCTCTGGGCACTATTGAAATTAATTTGAAAGAGACACCATGCAGAATGTCAGGCGCGGCACCTGTAACAGAGGTGGATGACTGGAGATAGATAAGCAGTCTAGGATGCCTGAGTGGCCAAAGTCTCCCAATCCACCAGACCCCCCCCCGCCACCACAAGCCCAGTCACATCTGAAGGCCTGGGAACGAAATGCTCCATGAGCTAAGCATGGTGTCCATAAAGAACACACAAAGCATGGACACATTGGGGAGCAACATGCCAGGAAGTAGACAAAGATCATCAGAGAGTCGGAGGACAAAGACTCAATTTCACAAAATAGATTCCATTTGAAAAATTTTGTCCACCCATCACTGGTGGGGATGAGTCGGTACTTACGGTCTTGGACTGTTTTCCTTTAAGGCAAAATGCTCAGAGAAATTTCTATACTCTACAATAATGGGCAATATCACCATTTATAACAGTGTTGATTGTAATAAAACGTTGAATTGCCAATAAGTGCTATTGTATACTGCATCAAATTTGATGGTAACTCAGTAGTTTAAAATAAAAGCATTCACAACTTCTTTACCTATTTTTTTTTCCAACTGACCTTGAGACAAATGTGAAAGTATCAAGCCTTCTATCATTCCTGGAGCAAGCTATGCCTTCTTTGTCTCAAAACAAGCCTGTAGATTAGGGCCCTTGCCAAAGAAACACAGCTCAACACCTTTCTGATTACAGTGAAATTTATTTTTTAATGGGTACATTCCTTTAGAAAAGTCACTTTATGCATGCATTTTAATAATATGTCAAGTTGTTTGTTGGGGAATGGCGTGTATTGGGAGTCAATATTTTCTTGATGCTTCGCTGTCAGGTAGAACAAATATTTAATCCTCATTTTATAAAAAGGGAAACTGAGGCACAGAGATGTCTAATCTGTCTCAGGTAAAATTAGCCACCTGGGTGGCAGAGCTGAGACCCATACCATGTTTCCTGACTTTGTGTCTAATGTACCTTCTCTTACACCACCCTGAGGCAAGACTAGAATGATGAATGGGAGGCAGCTATGTGAAGTAGTGTATAAAATACCAGATTTGTAGTCATTGAGATATGAATTTGAACCTTACCCAATAGCTGAGTGACCTCATTGTATCTCTATTTTCTTATCTGTATGTAATAACAGCATCTACCTCATGGGTTGCTAAGGGCTCTAATGAGAAAACATGGTAAAGTGCTTTGCAAACCTAAAAACATTCAATAAATGTGAGCTTTTCCTCTTATTCCACAGACATGATAGAGTCACTGTCCTTTTACCATAACATTGGGCAGATTACATTTGGGGATTTGACACTGGAAAACATGACAGATCCAAAATATTCTTAACATGTGAGAGCTTTGCTCTCCATTGGGGTCGATGCCTGCATGGCCTTATCATGAGGAAACTCTTTGGCTAAATCAACCATAAGGGGCTGTGTTGTCCCAAATTCAGTGCCATGATGTTCAGAGTGAGGCTCCAGGGTATTTCTGTTATCACACAGAAAGGACCTCTGGTCACCAGCCAGTCCCTTCAGCCCAACCCACACCCCTGAGCAGTAAAGGCAGTGTTTTGTATCCATCCCTCTGGTCACTGCTGCACCCTCCAAACTGGACTCAGAGACCTTTCTTGAAAGAACTGAGACCCTTAGCTTTGAAACTCCTGCCCTGGAACCATGCCACCCTGATTGAAGAGTTTTATTCATCTGGTTGGCACCTCCCTAACCTTGCTTTCCTCAGGACGGCTTCTGGTCATGACAGGAATTGTTACTGGTATTCCAATCATTGAAAGATTCATACAATTGGATTGTAGAATAAGAGCCAGAAGGTCCTCAGAAGCCATCTTGTCCAATGCCTCTGTTTACAGATAAAACCAAGGTGGGAGAGGTTCAGACCAGTGTTGAGTGGCAGAACTCAGACTTGAATCTAAGCTGTCTTTCTCCAAATGCAGAATTCTTTCCATTGTGTTATGCTGAGGTTAACAGGTACATTTTCACTCATTCACTCATTTGTCATGAGTGGTCAGAATCTCCCATAAGGGGACTTTAGGGTCCTCTGCTGTATTATTTTATAGTGGTGAAAGTCGATATAGCTATTCAGTCTAACAAATATTTATTGAAAGAAAGACAGGGAGAAAAAAAGGTAAGAGGAAGGCAGGGGCAGGGCGGGAGAGAGTCAGCAGGCTCTGTGCTACGCAGGAAGTCCTTTGCATAGAGTCACAGAGCTAGTAATTGTCTTAGGTCATCTCTAGTCCAAATGTTCCATTCACTGCAACATTTAGTGGACATTCTGGTGCCATGTTCTTATGTGCAGTGAATTGCTGAAGCTCGGTAAAGACAGTTCCATTTAATAACCTCTTATTACATGCCTATTAAGGGGAAGGCTCCATGCTAGATGTTAGGCAAAGAGAAAACCAAGGCACTCCAATACTATTTGTGGGAGGCATCAGGAGCACAAACAAGCACATACCAAGTGATAAAAAGTCACTTGAAGAGAGCAAAAAGCTGACCCCTGCGAGCATCAAGGAAAGCCTCACAGAGGAGGGAGCACCCAGCTGGGCTGGGGTGGAAGCTCAGGAAAGGACTGGGGAAGGAGGGAGGGAGGGGGAGGGACAGAGACAGAGATAGGGAGAGAGAGAGGAAGGGAGAGTTAAGAGAGACCCAGAGAGAGCATGAGACAGAAAGGAAGAAAGAGGAAGGAAGAGAAGGAAGAGAGAGAGAGAGAGAGAGAGAGAGAGAGAGAGAGAGAGAGAGAGAGAGAGAGCCTGATATTCTTAAACATGGAGGAGAGACTTGGGAACACAGTGTACCAAATACATCACCTCCCAGGTCAACCCCATCTTCAATAGCATCATCTCCCATACTCAAACCCTTAATAGCTCCTTTCAAATACAAAATGAGGAAGGTAACCAGGAAGCAGAGCTTATCTGTGAGAGAAGGATCCAGTTCTTCCAGAGGGAAGTCATTCTTGTCTCTCTGGAAGAGAGGGCACACACAGAGATGGTGCCAGAAGATGTGGGACCCATCGACAGAATGATGAGCAGCAAATACAGCTCATAAAGCCCCATTGAATGGTAATGATAGGCAATAAAATACCCCTTTAAAGCCCCTGTAAAAGATAAAGACAGTAGACTGGAGCAAGACTTGGCAGTGCTGGAGCTGCAAACCGCTCCCAGATTAGCATAAACCATGGTGAGAAAAGACAACTAAAAATTATTGAATCAGACCAAATGTATGTACTGAAACTAGACTAAGCAGACCATCACCAGCAAATGGCCAATAGAGGAAGTGAGGTGTGAGTTCATGATGCTCGTGCAAAGGACTATAGCAGATGCAGCAAAGATCGTCAAACGCCTTCCTCACCTCAGGTTTTGGGTTTCTTGGTTTTTTGGTGTGAGGGAGGAAATCACTTCAATGAACCATTCAAATAAGAAGAGATGAACCCAGAATGAAAAAAAGCCTAAGAACATGATTACCTTCTTTTAGCAGTAGCCTTAATGGAAAATATCCTATTGCACGTAAAGATTCCAGGAAATTCTTGTAATAGAAAGTGCATAGATATGGGGCTGATGGGAATGGGTTCATTTGATGCCCATGGTTGTCCATTCTGGCTATCTACATGGAAGACTCCTAGGATTCCAGAATCTCAGCTCTGGAAAACACCTGCAAAGTAGCTTGTCCAACCCACACCCAGGAGGGAAACATCTCCAGCATCTCCAAGAAAGGGGCATAAGTCTGTCCTTGGATTACACCAGTAAAGTGAGTGGGGTTGGGTATGGATGTTTTCTATTTAAAAAATAAAGTAAACCATCATAATCAAAATGATATGGAATTGATATAGCCATGGAATATGCTAATTACACAGTATCAAATTCTGGATGTCTGATCTGTTTCCACCCAACAAATAGTTATTACATAGTTACTATGTTCTAGATACCATGCAAAAGAGCTGGAGGGGGTTGACTAAAGGAAAATTGAAACATGTAGGACTATGCTTTCTGTTCATATTTATTTTATGTGTACTTATTATATATCTATATATATTTCTATGTGTACATGTTGATTTCTCTTGTAGGAATAAACTCCTTTAAGGTTCCCTAGCATGATGACTGACATACAATAAGAGCTTAATCAGCTCATTGATGCCTGATACACAATAAGAGCTTGATAAGTGTTTATTGATTGTTGCTAAATAATGAAGAGGATACTGAAAAAATACTGCAGATACATTAACCATCAATGAAAACTGGATAGCAGTCTTAATTCAATCAACAACCAACAAGTATTTAGTGAACTTCTGCCATGTCACAGCCATTGTGATATGCCTTGGGCATACAAAGACAGAAAAAAGACCTATCCTCAAGTAGTTTACATTCCTTTGGCAAGCACAATTTGAATGCATATAAGAATATTAAAAACAAAATGAAAGCCACAAAGTAATTTTAGGAGGTGAGGCCCTCACATTTGGGGGAGAGGGATTGGCAATGGTCTCATGTTGGAGATAGCATTTACACTGAGCTGTGAAGGAAATCAGAGCATCCTAAGAGGCAGGGGTAGGAGGGCAAAGCCACAGAGATGATACAAGAATGATGTCATTATGAGGAGAGAAGAGTATGAAGCAACGTTCCAGAGGATTTACCAAGTAACAGAAAGTCCAAATGTATATCCATGGTGGAGGATATGGATGGAGAGATGATCTAGAGAAAGGAAGGAGGGTTCAAGTCACCTGGAAGACACCTCTACAATGTACTTCCTTGTCACCTCTGAAGCAGGTCCTCGTCACCTCCCACCTGGGTTATGATACTAACCTGCCAGTGGGTCTGTCTGCTTCTAGGTTCTATCCTCTACTCCAATCTGTCCTCCATTCAGTCACCAAAGAGATCTTCCTAAGATGCAGATCTGACCATGCCTTCCTCTGGGTTCCAGTGAAAGTCTCATATTCCCCCTTAGTACTATCATCTTCCCTCTGCTGGTGACTACAATTGATCCTATCTGGAGTTTGCTTCTATCTAGTTGCTGACCTGTTGTCTACCTTGTTAGACCATGAGTCCCTTCAGGGCAGGAGCTACCTAACACAGTGACTGGAACATAGTTGGTTCTTAATAAATACTAATTGATTGATTCATGCTGGTTGCATCACCCTGGGCAAGCCATTGACTCTCTCAGTGCCCCCACACAACCTTCTAAGACTGAGTTTCATTTGAAAGAATTCCTCACTGGAGAAGGCAAGAAATGTGATATCAATTAAACATGTGGATTCATGCAAAATATATTTCTTTATTAGCCATGTTGCCAAAAA
This sequence comes from Potorous gilbertii, assembly GCA_028658325.1. Lineage (NCBI taxonomy): Eukaryota > Metazoa > Chordata > Mammalia > Diprotodontia > Potoroidae > Potorous > Potorous gilbertii. The sequence continues at coordinate 467,742,101 of CM053769.1, read as the reverse complement.
AAGCAATAAAAATAAAGGAAGCGAAAAAACTATATTTCAATCTGCACACAGACTCCATCAGTTCTTTTGCTGGAGAAAAATGGCACTTTTCATCATTACATTCTTCAGAATTGTCTTGGATCATTACATTGCTGAGAATAGCTAAGTCTATCACGGTTGATCATCACACAACGTTGCTGTTACTGTGTACAATGTTCTCCTGGTTCTGCTTACTTCAGTTTGCATCAGTTCATATAAATCATCCCAGGTTTTTCTGAAACCATTCCATTCATCATTTTTATAGCACAAATAATATTCCATCACAACTATACACCACAACTTGTTCAGTCATTCCCCAATTAATAGGCATCCTCCCAATTTCCAGATCTTTGCCACCACAAAAAGAGTTGCTGTTATTTTTATATATAGATGCACTTTTCCATTTTCTTTGATCTATTTGAGATACAGACCCAGTAGTGGTTATTTCTGGGTCACATGGTATAGATGGTTTTGTAACCCTTTGGGCATAATTTGAAATTGTTCTCCAGAATGCATTAGCATCCCAGTTTGTCCACATCCCCTCCAATATTGGCCATCTTTTCTTTTCTGTTATATTAGTTAATATGATAGGTGTGAGGTAGTATCTCAGAGTATTTTTCATGTGCATTTCTCTAATTGATAGTGATTTAGACCATTTTTTCATCTGCTAGCTTTGATTTTTTGTCTGAAAACTTCATGTTCATATCTTTTAGCTGTTTATCAATTGGGGAATGGCTAGCATTTTTATAAATCTGACTCAGTTCTCTATATATTTGAGAAATGAGACCTTCAGTGGCAAAACTTGCTATAAATTCATCTCTTCCTCCACCCCAAGTTTCCTGCTTTTCTTCTAATCTTGGTTGCATTAATTTTGTTTGTGCCAAACCTTTTTAATTTCATATAATCAAAATTATCCCCAGATTGCTTTAACTGTCACATCCTGTACTGTTTGTTTAGTCCCTGAGTCCTTGAGGCGTCTTGACCTCTAGATTTGGGCCTCGTTTTGCATCTGGCCCCCTCTCAAGATTATCTCTTTCTAATGATTTTCTCTTCTGGTCCCCGGTCTTCTCCAGGCTTCAATTCAGCCATGATAATCAAATCAATATATAAAAAGAAAGTGATCATTTAGAGATACAAAGGTACTCCTCTTGATTGATTAATAAAAGGTAATGAAAATAATAGCTAACATTTATAAGGCACTTAATGGTTGGCAAACCACTTTACAAATAGCATCTCATTTGATCCCCACAACCTTGGGAAGTAGGTGCTATTAATGAGCTTTATTTTAAAGAAGAGGAAACTGAGGTACAGAATAGTTATGGCTGGTAAATGTCTGAGGCAGAAGTTGGACTCAGGTTTTTCTGATCTCAAGTCCAATGCTATCCAGGTACCACCTAGTTGCCTAAGTTGCCAGTTATTTTCTAGAAATTTTCTAGTAATAACAGCAACATCTAAAATTTTCATACCAGCAGCAACAGCAACAACAACCCGAGCTAGCATATTTATAGTGCTCTAAGATTTGTGAAGTGCTTATACTCTGAACAGCTCTGTAAGGTAGGAATGACTATTATCCCCATTATATAGATAGGAAACTGAGGCAGACACAGGTTAAGTGACTTACTCAGGACCTCACAGCTAAAAAATCACAAAGCCAGGATTTTGACTCAACCTCTCTGACTCCAAATCCAAATTGATGTTCAAACCATATATTAAATTGAAGGTCTTCTGACTCCAAGTCAGCCTTCCCACTATAACATACGGCCTCTCTAGGCAGAGGAATGTATTTCCTATTTGTGAGTCTTTCTAGTTTTCAAATTGAGATCTGACATCACCTCTGGTAGACATGGAGGAGACACGGAAGTATATTTTTGCTTGACTGGTATAAATACCTTGTCCTCTCTCATTACCTAGGAAATGGGGAGACTATCCAGCCCAGTCATTGGATGACTTCCTGTCCCACCTGTTTCCTTGAGGTTCCCATCATTACCATGGGCCAGCTAGGTGGCACGGTGGATAGAGTTTTGGATCTAGAGTCAGAAAGACATCTTTCTGAGTTCAAATCTGACTTCAGACACTAGCTGTGTGACCCTGGGCAAATCATTTAACCCTGTTTGCCTCAGTTTCCTCATCTGTAAAATGAACTAGAGAAGGAAATGGTAAACGATTCAAATATCTTTTCCAAGAAAACCCCAAATGGGTTCATAAGAGTCAAACATGACTGAAACACCTGAACAACAGCCATCATTACAAATGAAAAATGAGTCTTCCCTTTAAAAAAAAGTCCATGAATTAAAAAAGTCTATTTCAATATCCTATGACTTTTATTTTACACATTTAAAAATATGTTTTGAGCAGGAGTCCATAGACTTCACCAGGCTGCCAAAGGGGCCCATGACAGAAATGTGGCATCAGAGATGAGTGTCTAGTCTGAATCTGAGCCCTTGGGTGGACACTACTCTACCTTCCCAAATGGTTTGTCCTTTTCTGGATTTTAGAGCCACAGCAGCTCTATCTTTGACTCAGTTGGATGACCCAGGAGAGAAGCAACTCCCGCTCCAGGCTAGCTCTCCCAGAGAATTGGTGGATGAGTGAAGACAAAAGGGTATGTTGTACAAAGGAGGGCACCTGGGATAGCAGAGATATGAGGGTCAGTTGAAGGACAGTTGTCATGGAGTAGAGAAAGCCAAGGGAAACATAAAAATTATCTTCCATGATCTGAAGGCCTGTCATGTGGATGAAAGATTAGATTTGTCCTCATTGGCCTCAAGGGTCAGAACCAGGAGCAATGATGAAAGTTCCAAATGGCCTAAGGGAATCTACACGTCTGTTGGGAAAGTTTCCTCAGAAGAAGAACTGTCCAAAAGCATCAGGGGCCACCCCTTGTGGGAGCAATACCCCCCTCCCTGCAGACCTTCATGCAGAGGCTAATGAAACTCTTGTCAGTTGTGCTCTAGGGAGGATTTCCTCATGGGTCTGGGTTGGACTACACAGTCATTCTTAAATTCTGGGACTCCGTGGTAGCCTTCTGTCCCCCCAAAAACTTCATACCCAACCTGGAATTTAAAATAACAGCATGGGGTGGGGAAAGACATCAGTTTATAATTTTAAATATCAGGTAAGCTACAAAGGCAAAGCGATGCTTGGGAGGTCTGATTTTATTCAAGGACAGGATGGATTTGATGAAGACTGAGATCTCTGCCAGTTATGAGATTTAGAGATTTTACTGCCAGGGTGTCGGGAGTAAGTCATGCCTCCCTTACAGAGAATGTCCTGACCAAGTGTCACCTTCCTGTCCCCAGTCAGACTGTGACTGCGTTGAATGGATCCCACATGCTAAAAACATAGGACTTCATTCTGTCATCTTCTTGGAGAAGTTTGTCTGTTTGTTTTTGTTTTTAATAGGGAAGAAAGTCATCTTCCACTGGAAATGGTGGGAGTCTCAAGAGAAAATAGCTGGGACAAGAACTCATCCAATGACCAATAGACCAATGTCCCTAGTTAACAAGATAGGACCAGGCATATATACTTAGATGTGCAAGAAATGTACGTCGAGGTCTCCTCCATGTCCACCAGAGGTGATGTCAGATCTAAGTTTGAAAACTGGAAAGACCTTCAACTAGTAAACGCAGAACCCCCTGCTTAAAGGGGCAGTGTGCTATAGTGGAAAGAATTTTGGGCTTGGAGTCAGAAAGCCTTGGGTTCTACATATGATTTGGAAATTAATGACCTAGGCTAACTCCCACCCTTCTCTGACCCTCAGTCTCTTTATCTGTGAAAGAGGGATGACAAGAACAGAGGGATGACAACTAAATTCAAATGAACTAATATATATTAAGGACATTGAAAGTTCAATGGCCTTATGCAAATATAAGCTTCTATTATTAGATCAACTTGGATTTTCTTTTTGAAATATTCTGACCAGTCCTCACTTGGTTCTCAGACTGTCTGCATAGTTTCAGGAAAATCTTCTTTTAGAGAAATCTGGGTTAGAATCCCCCTCATACACATGCTAGTTGAATCCTGGACAAATAATTCTACCTCAGTCTCAGTTTCTTCATCTGTAAAATGGGGGCAACAAGAGCTTTCATCTCACAGGGAGGTGATAATGATCCAATGAAATACTGTCTGCTAAGGAACTATAGAAACCACAGTTATTAGGAAGGATGAAACTCACAGGAATGGAAATCTAGGGTTCAATAAATAAAGAGGAAAGCATCAGTCCCCTTCAGCCAGCTGCTGCTCCCAGAGATTACTCTTTAATGGAAATTAACCAACAGAGCTTTACTCAACAGTAGAAGGGCTGGAGGTCCTTCCTTCCCTTCCCAGCCTTGGCATCCCCTGAGAGTTCTTGAGGGAAGACAAATCCATGGAGGTGGTTCAATCCCACTGCAGGCTGCTTGGGCAGAGATGAAGCTGTCCATCCCTGTGTCTCTGCACACTCCAACCACACATTAGAGGAGCGCATACAAATAGAGCTATTGCTCAAGGCATTTTCTCCTTAACACAAACACATAATCATTAATATCGACATGATTTAGGTGTGAGTATGCTTCCCTGTTTTCCCACCTGCAAACCTTCCATGTCATTTTCCAATATAATTTGGAAACAAAAAAATGCATAAGGAAGAGAAAGGGAAATTTTCATTTAAAAAATATAGCACCCCCTAAAGGAATAGTGAAAAAAATCTGGTGTTTCATGGATATAGGGAAATTCCAGATGAGGAAAATTCATTCTACCAATGCAGTTCAGAACCCTTTCTGACATGCCAGTTAGACAGTTACATGGGGTGCTGAGAGGTCATAAAGCCAGTATGTCAGAAGCAGTGAGGTCCTCCTGGCTATTCCTCTCTCTCTCTCTCTCTCTCTCTCTCTCTGTATGTGTGTCTCTCTCTCCCCATTTCTCCCCCTCTCCCCTTTTCTCCTCTCTCCCTTTCTCTTCTCTTCTCTTCTCTCTCTGTCTCTCACTTTGTCTCTCTCAGAATGTAGTCTCCTAAGGGCAGGAGCAATTCCAATTTCTTTTAAAAATGATGAATTGAATTCTTCTATAGTTTTCACAATTACATGATCAACAGAAGCCCAGAAACTCAGAATTGGAAGGAATCCTGAATTCCACCTAGTCCAAGTCACTACTAACCAAGAACCATGGCACTTGAAGCTTTGCCAAATGTTTCTCTAACACTACTATGAGGTAGACAGTATAATATTCCCATCTTACAGATGAGCAAACTGAAGATAAGAGAAGTCAAAGCCTCGTAGCTCTCAAACTCAAAGACAGGTATCTTCACAATTTTCTAGTCTAACTTCCTCATTTAACAGTTGAAGAAACAGAGGCCCAGGGAAGTGAAGAGAATTTTCAAGGGTCACACAGAACTCTGATTTTTAGATGTGTGACACTGGAAGTAATTAAAAAGTTTTGAGCAGAGCAATGACTGGATATACCCCCAAAAGATATTGATCAGGCTCATCTCCTATTGTTCATAAAGTTCAGTTTTGTGCACCACATTTTCAAAAAATGAGATGGACCATTAGTTGCCATGGACAACAATTATCCAGCATGTTCCAAAATCATTTCCAGTTCACTGAAGTAGCTTAATTGGGGTAGAAAGTGCTGGCAGCATCATTGGAGTAGATTCCTACTTGTGCACAGGTAAATCTCTGTAAGTGTCCATCAGGCAACTATCAACTCCATGGACTATCAACTGTCCCCAGAATTGATTCAGTTAGCAACTAGAGAGTTTGCCAACAGCTAAGAACTCCTTATGAACTGAAGAAGAATCCTCAGTCACTGGAGAAACAATTCTCAAAAGAAGAAATTCAAACTACCAGCATTAGTGTGGAAAACTGCTCTGAATCATTAATTAAAACCTGAAAATAGTATTAAGGGAGGCTAAGGAAATCCATCTGCAAATTATCAAACTCATTTAGAATCATGGTCATTTGGGAGATTAGAACAGGCATCTCATTCTTGTTCCTCTCCGACCCTGGAGGAGAAATGACCCAGGAGAGAAGATCAGTCTTGACCCAAGTCTTCCCTATGCCTCTCCTCTTTGGCCAAAAAAGGACCTTGCAAACCTCGGTGGGGTCTTGTTGCCTTGTTGGCCTTCCCATTCTGTCGTCTGTGTTCCAGCAGTATTTCCGGAGCAACTGATGGCAGGGTCTGCATTGGAAACACAAAACTGACTATATGGAGATTTAGATCCAAAAAGAGCCCAGCAGGGATTAAACTGTCTCTAAGGGTAATTTCTTGAGGAACCTATAAATAATATAAATAGACTTCCAGCAACAAGGACCTTTGCCAAACTTACTAAGTCTGAGTCTACTGTCCCCTGGATATTGGAGAGACTTGTATCGCAGACTTTTGTGGAATAGAGGTGGCAATTTATAACAATCGTGCTCCTGATACCACCTCAATAAAAACTTAAATCTACCTAAAGCCAGACGACTAAAGAGACTCTCAACTGTTAAGGCTGAGGTGAGGGATCACACTAGCAAGGGCTCAAGCCAATGGTGTTAGAGAATCACCTCCTAACTCCTCAGAGGTACCCCTAGGACACTAAGAGGGAGTTGCAACCTAGTTCTGAACTGTCTCATCTGTGAGAGAAGTTGAAAAAAAGGATCTTTGGAGTTTGTATGACCTACTTACAGCATAAATATAAAGTGGCTAAATACAAATATATACAAAGTAGTTTGTATAAGGCAGTTTGAGGGTAGGGAAGGGAGGGAGGGGTACTAGCAGTTGGGGGAGGGGACAGAAAAGGTTTTATGAAGATGATGCTTGAACTGTATCTCTAAGGAAGAGAAGAACTCTGGAAAGCACAGGTGGGAAGCAGCTAGGTGGCCCATTGCATAGAACACTGGACTTGGAGTCAAGATGCTTAGAGTTCAAATCCTGCCTCAGACACTTGCTAACTATGTGACCCAGAACAAATCAAAACCTCCTGTACCTCAGTTTCCTCATCTGTAAGGTGGGATAATAAGATTCCAAGATTGTTGTGAGAATCAAATGAGATGATCACTACAAGGCACTTTCCAAGCCTTAAATTGTTATGTAAATGCTCCCTATTATGATTTTTCTCTTGAGCAGCTAGGTAGCACAGTGGATAGAGTACGAGGCCTGGAATTAGGAAGATCTGAATTTGAATCTGACCTCAGATACTATGTAATCCCATGCAAGTCACTTAACATGCTTAACTCAGTTTCCTCATCTGTAAAAAGACCTGGAGAAGGAAATGGCAAACCACTCCAGTACCTTTGCCAAGAACACCCCAAATGGGGTAACAAAGATTGAACACAACTAAAAAACAACTAAACAACAGCATGATTATTCTTAATTATTGCTACTGAAAGTGAGCGTTCCAATCACAAGGAACAACAAGACATGAAGACAGAAGGTGGAGGTGTTGTCTTTGAGGAACAGACAGGAGGTCGGTTTGATGGGATTGCAGAGTGCGGAATGGTGGGTAAGGACTGTCCAATGAGGCTGGAAAGATAGACTAGTTCCAGATTGAATGAAGCTTTAAGAGCTAAACAGGGGAGTTATATTTTTTATCTTAGAAGTGATGGGGAAAACCTGTAGTTGGTGGAGTGGGGAGCAACATGGCTGCAACTGGAAAATCACTTTGGGAAGGAAGGTGGCTTAGCTGTACCAGATGTCAAACTATATTATGAATTGGCTATCATCAAAACTGATACTGGTTAAGAAATAGAATGGCAGATCAGTGTAACATATTAGGTACATAATGAATTACAGTAAATGACCACAATAATTTAGTGTTTGATAAATCCAAAGATCCAAGCTTTTGGGACAAAGACTCATGGTGTCACAAAACTGCTGGGAAAACTGGAAACAGTATGGCAGAAACTAAGTCTAGACCAACACTCATGCCATATACCAAGACAAGGTCTAAATGGATACACAATTTAGACATAAAGGTGATATACCATAAGCAAATTAGGAGAGCATGGAATACTTTACCTGTCAGATCTGTGAATAAGGGAAGAATTTAGGATCAAACGAGAGATAGAAAGAAAATGTAAAATGAATAATTTTGACTACATTAAATGAAAAAGCTTTTGCACAAAAAATACCAGTGTAACCAAAGTCAGAAAGAAAGCAGAAAACCACAGGAAAAATTTATAACCAGTATCCCTGATCAAATTCTCAAATATATGCAGTATTACCATAGGATCATGATTTACAGTTTAAGAAGTGCTGAAGGAACTGTGAGTAGGAAAAGTTTAAGTCAAAATGAAAAGAATACAAGTCATTCTTCAACTGATAAAGTCAAAGGATATGAACAGACAATTTTCAGACAAGGAATTCAAAGCTAGCAATAGTCATATGAAAAATTGCTCTAAAACATTATTGATTAGAGAAATACAAATTAAAACAAGTCTTAGGTATCACTTTATACCTATCAGATCAGCTAATATGACAGAAAGGGAAAATGATAAATGTTAGAGGGGATGAGTAAACTGGAACACTAATGGTGGAGTTGTCAATTGATCCAACCATTCTGAGAGCAATTTGGAACTATGCCCAAAGAGGTATAAAATGTGCATAGTCTTTGACCCAGCAATACCACTACTAAGTCTGTATCCCAAAGAGATCAAAGGAAAAGGACATATAGGTACAAAAATTGAAATAATCAGAAGATCAGAATTTGGACCTTGAACTGGAAATCAAGGAGATACATGTCAATTGAGAAAATGGCTGAACAAGTTGTAGTATATGATTGTGATGGAATACTATTGTGCTGTAAGAAATGATGAGCAGGTCATTTTCAGAAAAATTTGGAGAAACTTACATGAACTGGGAGAAAAGACTTACATGAACTGATACAAAGTGAAGCGAGCAAAACCAGGAGAACATTGAACACAGTAAACAGCAATATTGTATGATAACTGTGAATGACTTAGCTATTTTCAACAATACAAAGATCCAAGGCAATGATGATGAAAATGCTCATGATGAAAAATGTTATTTGCCTCCAGAGAAAAAACTGATGACATCTGAATAAAAACCAAAACATGCTCTTTCTGTCTCTGAGGGTCTGATTTTTTTCTTCTTCCTTCAAGTTTTCTTCCATAAATGAATAATGCAGAAATATTTTACATGATTACACATGTACAACCTGTTTAAGGTTCTTTACTATCTCAAGAAAGTGGAGGGGAAGGATAGATTTGGAACTTAAAATTTTTAAATGAATATTAAAATTGGTTTTACATGTAATTGGGGAAAAATAAAATATTTTAATAAAGAAAATCACTCTGGTATCAGTGTGTTAGATAGACTGGAAAGAAGGGGTGAGGCAGGAAGATCAATGAGGAGGCTGTTGTAGATTAGAGATGATCACAGCCTATGCAAATGTGTAAGTAAAGTGAAGCAATGAGATGTGAGAGACCCAGCAAAGCCAGAAATAGCAAAGTCTGACCACTGATTAGACAGAAACAAACGTCTCATGAACCCTGTGCAATATGTATAATGGAAATTTTTGTGATAGCAAAAAATCTAGAAATAAAGTGAGTGCGCATCAAATGGGGTAACGGAATGAAATAATGTGCTGTCAGAAATGACAAATGTGGGAAATTAAGAGAATGACACAAGGATTTGTATAAGCTGATGCAGAGTAAAGGAGGCAGAACCAGGAAAACAATTTACACAATGATGACAATACAAATAGAAACAACCTTCAACGGCAGCTAGACTCAAATGAATTACAATAACCATTTTGAGTCCCAGAAAGCAGATAATGAAACACTTCTTCCTCTTTTCAAGAGAAAAGGAGTGGCCTATGGTGGCAGGACGTTGCATAAATTATTAAATGCTTTGGTCAGTCAGTTTTGCTTATTTATTCTTTAAGGACAAATGTGTGTGTATATGTGGGTGTGTGTGCAGGGGGGGAGGAGGGAGGGAGAGAAGGAAAGGGAGGGAGGTAGACTATTGGAAAATGTCTGTGGTGCAAAAAATAAAGACATCAATAAAAAAATTTTTTAAAGAAAAAGAGAAACCTGGGTCCCAGTATGTAACTCAAACTAAGAAACTGGATTGACCATTTCTCCCTTTGTTCTCAGTGGTAATATGTCAAAGGCCAAAGAGATGCAGGACTGTGAAAAGCTGCCTTGAACCAGAACTACAGAGAACATCACGCTATGCTCACATTCACAATGCCCTCAACAGGTATAGGCAGCTCTGCCATCTTCAAAGCCATAGGACATTCCACAGAGAGGGCAACAAGCTTTGTGAACACAGCTTCCATTGTTCTAAGGCCAACTCAGATACATTGTAACAACCTGGACTTGGCCCCAACTATTAAAGAAGTTTTGATTTTTGTAAGTCACGATTCTAACAGTGCTCTGATACGTTCTACAAGCAGGTGCTAAGGCCACATTAAGTCACTAGCATCAACTCCTCTGCAACTTGTGAAATACTCTCCACTAGGAACTCAGGAAAAAAATGTGTTCCCCACTCCCCCCTTCCTCCCCCCCACTCCAGCATCCCCATCCTCAGGATAGGAGGGGCCACCACCTGGGGCCATTCTGGTTATCTCTTTGGGCTATGTTCTTGACAAGATTTTTCTAGTAGTCACCCTACATTGGCTCCTTGGAGTCATTGATTGGACTCCCCTCGAATTAAAAAGAGAGTTTATAACTCACACATCAGGGATCGTACATGATGCCCAGCAAATGCAGAAAAAGAGAAGTCCCAAAGCTTTGGAGTGACTCCTGTCCCTTTTCTGGGCCTCTGTTTCTTTATGTATAGGATAGGATGGTTACACTAGATGATTTTGAAGGACCCATCCAATTCTAATATTCTATGACTCTTTATTTATGTTTATACATACATATATAAATATAAATGTGAGTGTACAACTTTATATATGTATAGAGAAGGGGGAGGGAGCATCCACCAAATAACTGGACTTTATTTCTCAGCATATACCCCAAAAAGGTAAAAAAAAAAACCAGACAGTTTTCATACACACGAAAATATTCATAGCAGGACTTCTTTATTTTTAATTAATAAATTTATTTATTTAACTTTTTACATTCATTTTCACAAAATTTTGGGTTCTAAATTTTCTCCCCATTTGTCCCCTCCCCCCCAATACACTGAGTGTTCTAAATTCCCCTATCACCAATCTGCCCTCTCTTCTATCATCCTTCTCTTCCCTTGTCCCCATCTTCTCTTTTGTCCTGTGGGGCCAGATAACTTTCTATTCCCCATTACCTGTATTTCTTATTTCCTAGTATCAAGAACAATACTTGACAGTTGTTCCTAAAACTTTGAGTTCCAGCTTCTTCCCATCCCTCCTTCCCCACCCATTCCCTTTGGGAAGGCAGGCAATTCAATATAGGCCATATCTGTGTAGTTTTGCAAATGAC
>CM053769.1:467626148-467730199 GCA_028658325.1 Potorous gilbertii | reverse complement strand
TCCTTAATGTAGAAGCTGCTAGATCTTGTGTTATCCTGATTGTATTTCCACAATACTTGAATTGTTTCTTTCTAGCTGCTTGCAGTATTTTCTCCTTGACCTGGGAATTCTGGAATTTGGCCCCAATGTTCCTAGGAGTTTCCCTTTTTGGATCTCTTTCAGGTGGTGATCTGTGGATTCCTTGAACACTTATTCATATCAGGACTTCTTAAAGCATAAAAAACCCTGAAAAGAAATAGGTACTCATCAACTAGGAAATGGCTAAACAAATTGTAATACATGGATGTAATATAATATTACTATGTCATATGAAACAATGAATATAAACAAAGAATTCAGAAAAACTTAGAAGATGTTAATTGATGCACAATGAAGCAAGATTAAGCTGACAATATACATCAGACCTATTCAAATAATTAGTTTGTTTTAAGCTTGGGGTGATATACTTGTTCCTCTTCAGCTTTAGGGAATTTATTTTAGGTGAAAAGTTATGAGTTCAATCATAAATGCTTTGAGGTCCCAGTTAGAAAAATTGCTCACAATTAGGCAGAGGATAGGCTTTCTTTTTAATTTTCAATTTATATTTATCTCTTTGTGGTTGAGTAAAAAATTCATTTTTCTGGAAATGTTTGGATGATAAAAAAGCACTATGAGTATACTATATATGTATATTTAATATACATATAGTATGTACTATATACTATATATAGTAAAATATATGATGTCATATATGTGCATGACAGGATATATTATAATATATATATGAAGATATAGATATAGACATTAGATATAGATATAGGTATTATAAATATCTATGATGAAAGAAAGGGAGAGGGGAGAGAAGAGAAAGAGAGAATAAGAAGGAGAGAAGGAGAAGAAGAGGAGGGGGAGGAGAGGAAGAGAAAATGAGGGGAGGAGAGAGGAAGAGAAAATGAGAATAGAGAGAAGTAGAGGAAGAAAGAATGAGAAGGGGAGAGGAAGGAAGAGAGAGAAAGAGGGGGGAGGGGAGAAAGTGAATGAGAAAGGAAGGAAGGAGAAGTAGAGGAAGAAAAAACTAGAAGAGAGAGAAGTAAGAGGAGAGGAAGAGACTCCCACAAAGCCTGCAAGCTCAGGCCTGAGTCCAGGCTCATGCTGCTCCATCTTAGGAAGAAAGTGGCATTTCTTACACACTGCTCCTTCTCTTTCTTTTTTTCTTGGCCTTCTCTTGCTAAATGTGTCAGAAAGCTTTGGACCTGCCCCAAGCTGGCGCGGGTTAGAAAAACAAATTAAATCCAAAAGAGGAAAAAGAAAAGTGTGCCCTGAGGAAAAAATAAAATGTGAAGTGAGGGATAGGAGAATTCCTTTCCCCACACAATAGATTACCATTTCAACACTGCAACGGCAGAGGGATTTGTATTTTTGGAGGGAAGGAGATGCAGAGGTTTCCATGAAATCCTTTGATGAAACTCACACTTGGGTCTCAAATAAAGAATACCGACAGAGGAGACACTTTGCATACTGAGTTGTGTCCACGGTTGGGGAGGAGTGCGCGCAATTTCCCAGAAAACAAAGACCCTGGCAAGAGAAAACATTCCTTCTCCCCATTGAGACGCCCTGAATGAAGAGAGGAATGCGCGCTCTACCTTATTCATTGAACTCCAAAGCAGCCTCCCCCTTAACGAGCAGCCAGAGGCTGGCCCCGGCATCTTGAATAACCATGTTCCGGAGACCACTTGGCATCATCCTTGAAACATAATGTGGGATTGCGATTGTGTGGGGGTTTTCCCCTCAGTGAATAGGAAGTGATCAAAGATAACACAGCCTCTGAAAGAATTAAAATTGTGTAACATTGCATCAAGTTCCAGTGAATGCCAATCATCCTTTGGATGAATGGACCAGTTCCTTTAAAGCCCAGTAGAGACGTGCTGGGGCATTCAGCACATAACTGCCAACCTCCGCAGCATTGAAATCAAAATGCAAACGCCTGTGCCCACTCTCCTTCCTTAAATAGATGCCCGAGCTGCAGCCTTCATTTCCCATCCACTCCAGGAGCAAAGTCTAACGGAAGAGAACACCTTCCAAAGGCTGCTCGCACCATTTACCCTCCTCGATCGTCAATGCTGTCTGCCAGCAGCCTGCGACCAGGAGACAGGGACTAGTCGCAAGATGAAAGGGAGCTGACGTGCTAATGAAATCACAGCCCAGATCGCCTTTCCTACGACACAGCGTGACAGGACTTGAAATCTTCTTTGTCCAGAGGAGAAGTCCTGGCATCTCCTCGTAGGCTGTATTTGCATGCTAAACAGTCTTAGCAAGAAAGGAAAGGGGGACGTGTCCTGTCCCTTCTATAAAGAGCTGCATCTAGAAGGACCCACAGTCATAGAAATGCCCAGTAACCCAGAACCAGTCAGAAAGGGGGCCTGCGTCAACAATCCTCTAAAGAGTAAGAGACAAGGTTTCCTTTCTTGTGAGCCTTAAGGAAATAAGGAGGGAAAGTTTCCTCAGCCTCCAGAAGGAAGGAAGGAGAAAAATCAATATTCTCCTTAATGTAGGCTCTCTCTGTGAGGTGATCACTGCAGCTCCCTCAGAGAGAAATAGAGAAACATTTCATCTCCGTCGAAGGGCCTGGGAACGAGGGCACTCAGCCCAGGCAATATCAAAGGTGAAGACCCTACTAGAGATGATCAATAAAGACTGAGCCATGACTAGATGAAGAGAAAAGAGAATGCAGTTAACAAGAGAAGAGATCAAGGAGATTGGGGAGGCTGACATACACGTGCCCGGTAATGAAGAGAACTCCATGGCAGATTTTGCTCCCTCTTCGGGCCAGCCCTGCGTGTCATCCATCTGCCAGTGCCAGAAGAAAGGCAAAGTGGAAGTTTTGCTCAAAAGTGATCACTTTTTTCCTTGAGATTTCACAAATGGCAGTCTGTTTACAAAGATCACTTGGACACTGATGAAGACTGCTCCAAGTGAGGAACGAGTAAGCAACCCACTGAGATGGCGAAGCAAAGACCGCACAAAAGGCACATGGACACGATCCGTCAGCCCTTCTAATGGATTTCTCTAGCTCAGCTCCTTGCTAGGTCCCATAATCCCATTTTCGTCTATCTCTATCCATCTGTAAGTCTGGGAAGGTGTGCTGTTTGGGAGAGCTTGCTTGCCCAGACGTGTTGGGGCTCCTGACACATTCCAATACATTAACCTCCCCAAAATATGTAGGGGCTTTTGCCGTTATTATGGAGAGGACAAGAGAGAAGTGAGGAAGTCGTGATGATTTTCATTTCTCACTGCATACATGATTTTTTTGATCAGATTATGTCTAAAATAGAGTTTTCTGTATGATATTGACTAGTCTTGAAATTTCTACTCTCACTTGGTGTCCCCTTTATCTCCTACCAGTTCAATTATCATTTTGATGTTGGTTATTCCTAGATAGATGATAGATAGATAGATAGATAGACACACACACAGATGTAGATATATCCCTAATCTCTCCTAAATTCCAATGCCACATCAACAACTGCCTGATGGACATCTTCAGCCGGATGGCATGCAAGCATTATACATTTAAAAGGTCAAAATGGAACCACCAGACTCTTCCCCAAACAAGGTCACAACCTTGACATCCACCTCCTCAGGCAACTTCAGAGTCCTGGTTAGGTCCTTCCCCTTCCTCACTTCCCATACCCACACAGTGGCCTCGTCTTGTTGATTCTGCCTCTATAATACCTTCTTGTACCCATCACCTCTCTGTGCGGTGACCATGGAGCTCAGTCTATTCATGTACTATCAAATGCTTCCTCCCTCCCATTCTTTAGATTACCAGTGTTTAGCATGGTGCCTAGCAAACAGTAAGTACTTAATAAATGCATGTTGTTTGACTGACTGAGTCAGTCTATTTTTTATCGTCTATTACCTGGACTGTAGCAAGAGCATCCTAACCATTCTGTCCCCTAGTTTCTCCCCTCTCCAACTCATATTCCAGATGCTACCAAAGTCACTCCTCTACCTACTCTTCTTTTTGTCTTTAGGATAAAATACAGCCTTCTCTGCTTAGCATTTAAATCTCTTCATCATCTGCTTATAGCCTATAGTTCCAGGCTTACTGCACATTCCTCTCCTCAGCACACTGTACATGTCAACCAAATTTACTGTTTCTCAAACCTGATCTTCCATTTCCTGCCATCTAGCCATCCATGGCCCATGCCTAGAATTCTCTCCTCACCCAGCATCCCAGCTTCCCCAGCTTCCTCCAAGTCTCAGGCAAGATCTCACCTTCTTTTGGGGACTTTTCCTAGTCCCTTGAATTTGAAAACTGTCAAGTATTGAAATCCCCAAAGCTGGGACTCTGTTCTGTCTAATTGGCTTTTCTTCTCAAAGTTTATTGTCTTTACCACACCTCATGTCACAATTTAATCTCTCTTTAAACTTAATTTAATGCCCCATTTAATCTCAATATGACAGTTCATAACTAAGAGCATAATTGTCATGTGGTGGAATGCTTGACCATTCTGGCCATGTATATGTGGTATTATGACAGTATCATTTTATGTCATGCATTTTCCTGAACTTGCTCAGAAAAGGGGTGTGTATATGTGCACATACAAACACGTATGTATATGTATGTGTGGATTTTCAGAAAGTAAGACAAAATAATTCAATTAAGACAACCTAGATCCCACTTTCTGAGAGCCACAACTGAAGCATGTATTTTGAAGGAAAATCTGACAAGCAACAAAATACCAAACAATTCTACAAATTGATTATCTACCTGCAGCAGGCACTAGTTAGATCTCATCTGGACTACTGTGTTTAGTTCTAGGCCCAAGAGTTTAGAAGGATGGTGGTAAACTCCAGAGTTCAGAATTATTTCTATCCTCCTTACCATGTGAAATAATTCTAGGCATTCTCCAAAGTCCACATGGAGATTATATCATGGTTATAAAGCTTGGTCTGGTCTAGACCCAGCTAAAGGAAGACAGATAGGTGGGCTGCGAGGACTGATTAATGTAGTGAGAGAGACTTCAGAACTCTGATCAATGCCATGACCAACCATGTTTCCAGAGGAGCCGTACTGAAGCCTGTGACCCACCTCTGAAGACAGAGGTGATAGATTTAGGGTGCAGATGGAGATAGATATTTTTTGTACATAGCCAATATGGGAATTACTTTTTCTTGAGTATGCATATTTATTTTTGCAAGAGTTTTGTTTTTCTTTCTTTTTTCCATTGTGGGGAGAGTAGGAGAAAGAGAAATTTTATTTTTTTAATTGAAAAAAAAGTAAAGGAGAATAGACTTGGAGATTTCACTGTCATTGTCTTTATGGTCATCATCATCATCAAAAGCATGTCATGCTGGGCATCAGGGAGATCTGGGTTTGAATCCTGGCTCTGGGTCCTAGTACTTGTGACCCTTAGGCAAATCACCCCTCCCACTCCCACTCTGGACCTCCCTTTCCTCATCTAACAAATAGCAATAATAACATTTGTTCACCTGCTTAATTTTAATCCTACCCAAGGATTAAAATGAGACAGGCGCATAACACTTTGTCAGGAAAAAGTGCTTTACAAATTTCAGCCGTTATTGATATTACCTGTTATTATTAACAATATTAATAGTAAAAGTTGGCTAATCATACCCACAAGAAAAAGTCAAAGGGAACTGGAATTGTTTAGTCAAAAACTGAGCATTAAATGAGTGGTTTTCAGGAAAATGACACATTATTATGAAAAGGCTGGAACTGGTGATTTTCTGTTCTTTAAAACTGAGCATGAGACACATGGATAAGATGTAGGGAAGAATTTTCTTCCCACGGGGCTTTTCAAACACTTGAGTGGATGACTGAGTAAGATGGTAGAATCTTACTCTCTAGAGCTGATTAAAAAGGAAGAAATTCTCATTTGTCTGAAATAGTTTGTATGTATACCTGAAATCAAATGGATGGATTGTAGGAGTGTTCTGAGCTTTTCCTGCGCCATGGCTTTCAGACACCAAAATTTTATGTGTTTTTTTTTCCTAAGAACTGAAGTGACTTCAAGAACGTTTAACCAAGGGTCATAGCCTTAACTGGGAACCTCACAACTGGACATGGATCCTGGACATAGGTCATGGAGGACACCTGAAGTCCAATCTCTTCATTTTATAGACAAGGAAATGAGGCTAAGAGAGGTCAGGTGACTTGCCGCAGTGTCTGCTATTTTCCAATTAGAATTGAATTCTGGAATCTCTCAAACCACTTTATTTGTACCTCAAGTGTTTATTTCTCTTACTTGTTTCTCTCTTCCCTCCTTTTCTTCCTTCCTTTCTCCTTCTTCCTATCATTCTTCTTCTCTTCCTCCCCTTCTCCTCCTCCTCCTCCTCCTCCTCCTCCTTCTTCTTCTTCTTCTTCTTCTTCCTCTTCTTCTCTTTCTCTTCCCCCTTCTCCTCCTTCTCTTCCCTCTTCTTCCTGTCCTCCTTTTCCTTCTTCTTGTCCTTTTCCTCCTCCTCCTCCCTCTTCTTCTTCTCCTTCTCTTCTCCCTTCACCTCCTCCTCCTCTTTCTTTTTCTCCTCCTCTTTCTCCTTCTTCTCTTCCTCCTCCTTCTTCTTCCTGTCCTCCTTTTCCTTCTTCTCCTCCTCCTTCTCCTTCTTTTTCTTCTCCTCCTCCTTCTCCTTCCTTTTCTTCTCCTCCTTCTTCTTCTCCTCCTCCTTCTCCTCCTCCTTCTTCTTATCCTCTTCCTCCTTCTTGCCATCCTCCTTTTCCTCCTTCTTCTCCTTCTCCTCCTTCTTCTCCTTCTCCTTTTTCTATCCCTATGTCATAGCTGTTAATACACACAGCTCCTCCCCAACCTGACTGCATGCTGCCTGGGGGCAGAGACGATGTCATTTTTTCCTCTTTATATTCTCTAGGGTTGTAAGTTCTTACATCTATGAAACATGTAATAAATGTTGACTCAGTTGAATCCAGTTTCTCCCTATAGTCTCACTTAGGGTCTTCTTCCTGCATTTTACTTAATACCTCCTTAGTAGTTATGTGAATGAAATAAAACCTACTAATTATGCAACTCTGTTTTACTTATATAGAGGCAAAGGGAAATCTGGATTCAAGACCTGCCTCTGTCATATGCTGTTTGTGTCATCCTAGCCAATTCCTTAACCTCTCCCTCAGGGAACATGCTCAGATTATAAATTGCATAGAATGTGCCAACCCACACTGATGGAGGGAATTTTCTCACCAGGAGGCCTCTATGCTAATAAAATAAGTGGTGTCATGGCTCAACATGCTATGCTTTATAGCTTTTCCTGCATTTTTCATGTTGACATGAGCTGTACCCAAACCAGATGAAAAGCTTCCTGAAGGCAGAAACTGCATCTTTCCTGTCTTTTATATCCTCCTCCCTCATTTCTCATCCCACCGCTATAAATGGAGTGCTAGTAGACACCAATAGGGACTTGATAAATATTACTGAATGATAATTCAAAGAGTAATCTTCTATTGTAAAGTGAACTTGGGGGGAATTAGAAATGATAAACACATGTTCTGGCTCAGGCTAGGGGACCAATCAAGCAATTGATTCATAAGCATTTAGTAAGTGCCTACTGTATGCCAGAGACTAGGTGAAATGCTGGAGATAGCAAGATAAAAGGGAAGCTGTTCTTGCCCTCCAGGATTGTCTATTCTACCAGGAACAATGACAACATGTACATGTGTAAGCTATACACGATTGGAAATGTGTAGCGGGGGTAAGGTGAGCATGGGTGCAGGACAGGGCTTCATGTAGAAGGTGGTGACTGAACAGCTGAACCTTCAAGGAAACCAAGGATCAATGAAAAGGTCACCAATGACTGCAACTCCTTCTTGGACCTGATTCAGAAGACCCTCCCCTTGATCCAAGTCTTCTTTTATAACTAGCTCCCAGATCTCTGATTCTTCAACTGAAGAGCTATGCAGCCCCTTGTCCTCCAGAGTCATTCAGAGATTCCTTTGGTCTTTGGGGTCAGAGAGATTTATTCCTTTCAATTTACTGCTGCCACTTTGGAAATGGGAAAATTATTAAAGAGTCATTCTTGATATCAAGCCCAAATTGTCCAATTTCCCACTCATACACATTTTTCTGCATCCTGCTGTTTGGATTCAAGTGCACCAATCACTCTTCATGCAGGGAAGGTTTTCCCTCTTCATATTCATCTCTTGGAATACCTAGTTTCCCTTCACAGCTCACTTCCTAGGCATCCATATACATTCCATCCTTTCTCCACTCTGGCCATCATTTTCATCTACTTCCCACTGGAATTTTGGACTCTACCCCTGGAACCACCATGTTCTGATTGTTTTATTTTCCTAGATCCAGACTTCTGTTTCACTTCCTGAACATCCTTTCCCCAAGACCTCTCTCTAGTTTTCCAGCTCCCCTTTATGGATTATCTTCTGGTCTTCCTCTAGTAGAAGGTAAACTCCTTAAGTCCTTAAGGGACTGTCTTTCTTGCTTGGGTTTGTATCCCTAAGACCTAGCACAATGTACTTCATCTATTTTTCTTTCTTTCTATCCATCATCTATCTGCTTCCTTTATTTCCATATTTCTATCATCTATCTACCCATTATCTGTCATCTTTCTATTTATCTATTTAGTCATCTATCATCAATCTATCTATATTTCCATATTTGTCTTTCTAGCATTTTATCATCCATTTTTCTATTTATCTATCTGCCTAATTTTCTATCTTTCTCTCTCTCTTGCTTTCTAAATTTTCCATTTATCTATCTAATTCTCTCTCTCTTTTCTCTCTCTCTCTTTCCCCCCTCTACATGACATCATTTGGCATTTGAAAAATGTGGAAATGTCAAACATACATTTGCCTAAAAGACTATTTTATGGTGAACTCACACAAGGTTCATATGGAAGTTAGAAGAAGGACACTCTCAAGATCTCTCTGAAGAACTTTGGTATCAACTGTGAGTCATGGGAGACACTGGCACATCCAGCATGGGGTGCCTACTTCAAAATTGCTGTGCTATATGAGTAAAGCAGAATTGCAGTAGCCCAAAAGAAACATGAGATGGGCAAATTTAGAGATATCTCCATTCCAAATGTTCATGTGAAATTTGTGCCCAACCTGTACTTATACTGGTTTAATCCGCCATAGTCAGACACATTGAACATTGGCCTTAACTTGGTGATGCTATTTTGGCTCTCTTCAGGTACAAAGGTCAACAGTGAATGAACGATTGAACACAACACCACTCTCCCTGCTCCTCAGCTGCCAAGTTCTTTCCCTTTGAAATTACCTATACCTATTTTATATATATTTGGAGAACACTTATACATGTGCCTATGTAACTTATTCCTTTCTGGCCCTACCAGACCTACTGTCCTGGTCACCTCTTACCTTAGGTATGTTGTCTTTACCAATAGAATATAAGCTTCTTGAAGGCAGAAACTATGTTTACTTTTTGTATTTGTATCCTCCCACTCATATACAGAGTTAGCACAGTGCTTAGCACCTGATAAGGGTTTTCACACATTCATTTATTCTTTCAAGTTTTCTCTCCTGAGGTCAGGATCTGTTTCACTCTTGTCCTTGTATCCTCAGTTCCTGGTACTCAATAGGGAATAAATGCTTGTTGTTTGATTGATTGCTCCCCCACTGATCCAGCTTTAACCCCTTCATCTGGTGACTCCTAAGATTTTCTGTGGCCTCAAAGCTCATTTCTCTGTGGGCGACTGGACTCAGCTGGTGTGATTCTCAAACAAGATATGGACAGATGGCCCACAGGCTCCCATGCCTCATGTATGCCAGGAGAGAATCTTTGGTCTTTGATGAGCATGTCAGCAAAGGGCTAGCTCCCCCAGGTCCTATTGCACTGGGGCACCTACTGGAGCACCAGGTGGGTGATAGACAGTGTTTATTGTTTGAAGCTCAGCCTAGGTGAGAAGAGGGATGCCTGGTGACAGCTAGTGGACTACATGGTAACCAAATGTTTGACCCTGGAGCCCCAGGAGATGGGTCAGAACCTGCACTATAGAGGGTACTCACTCTGGGATTGAGAGTCCTGGTAGGGCACCATCCTTACCCATCATTATGTTTCATTTTATGCCCATCCAAGAAGGGTAGCAAGCCTGTTTTAATAGAGAGAATCCTGGGCTTGGAGTCAGAAGGACCTGGGCTCAAATTCCGTCTCTGACACTTTTAGTTGTGTTACCACAGATAAGTCATTTAACATCTCTGAGCCTCAAGTATCTCTCTGAGACTATTAGAGCTGGGGAAAACTCCCATGCCTCTATCTCTGTGATGTAGTCTCTGTTTTAAAATTAAGTCATTGGAAGACAGGGTCTAGATCTGGGCAGGTGGAGGGGGTGAGGAAGGGTCATGCTCAGTCTGCCTTGGGCATTTCTCTTCTTCCATCCCTTTAAAACATCTTTGCTCCCAAAGGTTTTCCTTTTTTCTATCACATTTATTTTTCTACCAAGACTGACATGGAAGCAGAACTCTCAAGTAAAACAGCAGCTCTGAGCCTGAATCTTTATACTTTTTCTTTATGAAAATATTTGAAAAGCAATTCCTCATTTTGATGTTTTAACATTCATTAACACCCTCATTTTGTGCAATATCAGCAAACTCTCAGTTTCTGGCTTAGCTGTTATACACACAAATTAATGAAAGTACTTAAATGAATATGATTAATATGCCACTGCTTAAGATCCATTTTGTATCGTTAGCAGAGCACTGAATCCTGCTGCACCAAAATGTTCTGTGTGCCTGGGCTGGTGAGGCTGTATCCTCACCTTTTTCAAGGAGTCTAGAACCAGGACTTTTTAATGGTCACTGTTGGAAGGGGATCCACATTCAAGTCAACACAATGATTGACCTCTATTCATAGAGAGGTGGTAGACTACAGTGGTGGAATACAGCATACACCAACAGACATGGGTGTCCATTTGTTTGGCTTAACAATTTCTCTTGGTTACCGGTGGTGGGATAAGAAAGACAATTAGGCAGTGACAGCTATCAAAACAAAACGAACAAAACATTGCAGCATCAATGAGGTGGCCAATATAATTTTTAAAGATTTTAGTAAACTGTCCCAGTCCACAAAAGATTAGCCATGCATTGATTTTCCCTTCTTTGTTCCTGTGCCCAGATATCTTTGCTCTCCCTAAGTCAGCCCATGTCCCATGGAAGCCTCACTTCTGCCTTTAATTAGCAAATTTTGCAAACTTCCAACAGCTTGAATGCTATATAAATCAATGACTGCAGTCGCACAGTTGACAGTGGTCTGGCCCAGCCATTTTGAAGCCTTTTCCTAGAACCAAATAAGGCCTCAAAACTAAAGGAAATGAAATTGCAGGGTCTTTACAACTGAGTGATTTATACATTAAACTATTTATTTTAAAACAAGATTAAAAATACTGCACCCCTAGAAATATTTTCCCTTGGTAGAAATCACTCAGATGAAAAACTTCATACATTTTAAGCTGATTTTTTGCCTGAGTGATATTCACATATTTCCCTAAAACCTGGTCATGTCAAATGATTTCTTCTCCTTTTTAACAATGCTGTGTTTGAGGAGCTGGGAACATGTGAGTGTTGGAGTGGCTGGTGGCAGTTGGCCAATTTGGTTCTCTCCTGTATTTTGATTTTTCTCTGCTTACACATGCTTATCTCTTATTCTCTTATACCCCACCCAGCAGGCTAAGTTTGGACTGCCTGCTAGAAGGGAAATTTCTATTATTGCTATCCAAGGAGTACTGAACTCAGATTATAGTATGTATGTGAGATCAGACTCTCAAAAAACCAGAGAGAGTGGCAAAGCCCCATTTTTCTGTTGCAGGAGACAAGCAGACTGGGGCAGGAGGTCAAAATCCAAGTATGTCATCTACCTGGCATCTCATTTTATCAGTAGCATCAATCGACTTGACTGGCGAAATGCTTCAAGATGCACCCTGTCACCTATGAATGGGGATGTACTGAAGATCATTAGAGATGGCTGACAGCTCTGCCAGCTGAAGAAATATTTAGAATACTACCTGTCACATTTCACCCTTCAGAAACTGATGCCACCAGGCTGCTAATCTCCTACTTCAGATTTTCCAACATAAACACATATATACGCACATGGGTGTATTTTTTGCTTCTGCCATTATCTGCCCAAGTTCATGAGGATTTCTATTATATCATGTATATTGTTGGCATCAAAGACAACATGTGGCTTTCTTGAGAAACAATTTCTTACTGGGAAAGAGTATGGCTGGACATCAGCTTTAGAGAAAAAACATCTTGGGGCTTTAGTGGCCTGCCAACTTAAGATGAGTCAGCATCATGATAAGGCAGCCAAAAGGGCACTAGTGTGACTTCAAGCTGCATGAACAGAGATGGAGCCTCCAGGAATAAAGAGGTGAGAGTTCCCTCTAGGTGCTGCCCACATGGCTGCTCATTGGAAGCAAGGTAAGCCATTCTGGATGCCACCTTCTAGAAAGGATACAAGCTGAGAAGGATGCATCCAGAAAATAAAGAGAACAGCTAAGGGATTTGAATCTACATCCTAGGAGGACCACTGAGGAAACTCAAGATGGTGAACCTCAGGGAGAGGAGGACAGTTGGATTGAAATATCTTAAGGGAAATCTCACAGAAGTCCAATTGGACTTATTCTGTTGGAGGCAGGATGACTCTGAGGTCACAAACAGGATGACTTGAAGGATGAGGTCAATCTCCATTTAAATAAAGAAGTTAAGAAGCGTTGAGAATTGAAGGAAAAGGTCATGAGCTTCAGTTTTATAGGATCCCTTTTAGCTCTTAGTTTTAGGCTCCTATAACAAGATACTGTGAGTTTTTCTGCTCTTTACAACCAACACTGGGGTCCATGTTTCAGAAGGTTTAAGCCACTCTGCCCTTCATTCTCCAGGTCCCAGAAAGTTTTTTCCTGGCCTTCTACCTTCATTCTCTCCCCCTCCTCCTCCTCTAAGAACAGTAATCAGATCATCATCACCATTGTCTCACTAGAAAGCCTTATTGTTTGTGACTTCCAAGACCATAATTCCCTTCTCTGGCCACCAGCCACCTCTACATGTTGATGTCTTTCCCATTACAATGTAGGTTCCTTAAGGACAGGAATTGTCTCTCCAGCACTTGGCACAGTGTATAGAATATAGTAAGGGCTTGAGAAATGCTTTTCATTCATTCATTCAATCATTCATTCATTCATCCATCTATTCATTCATATGTTCATTCCCTCACAAATCCTACAGCACTATGTAAATGTCAGTTACTAGTATTATTTTCAGTGAGACTGATGAACTCATCCTTTCTCAGGAGGATGTACATTATTTGATGTTCTGAGATGGTTCATTTTCTAATGTTTTTGCCCATGCCTGCTACCCATTAGCTGCCTTTTTACAAGTTCTGATGATAAAATAAAAATCTCAATATTCCCTTAAACAGTCATTTTGTTTCCTTTCCTACATGAAAAGGAACCAATTTTCAACTTGTAAAATCCTTCATTTACTTTCTAAGTAGCAGTGAACATTCTAAAACCAAGCAACTCATTTGCCCCAGGGGGCCCAAGAAGTACCTAACCACAAACCACCAGTGGGAAGGTGATTGTGGTCCACCAAATTCTGTCCAGAAGCCACAAGTGATTTGGTCCAGTCCAGCATCTGAGACATTTGGGCATTTCTCTACTCAACCTGAATGGCTGGCTAGACCACAGTGAACATCAACCAGTTCAAATCTTGTCTCTGACATTTACTAACTGTGTGGCCATAGATGAGTTACTTAACTTCTGCTTACCTCAGTTTTCTCATGGGTAAAATAAGAGGCTCAATGGGTTCTCCCCAATTCTGAATCTACCATTCTATGGTCCTATTTGTCTCAGACTAGTAAGACTTTTTTATGCCCTATATCTTTTCACAGGAAATCTTATAAGTCTAAAACCTTTACATCAGACCTGTACTCTCCAGCAACTCAATGGCTTCTCTGATCTTCAGTTTCCTCATTTTGAAAATGGGAATAATCATTAATAACCATGGTGCCTGTCTACTTTACAGAGCTGTTGTGAAACTCAAGAGAATCTACGTCAAATGCTGTAGAAACAGAAATCTCCCTAGAAAGGTCAGTTGTCATTGTCATTGCCTCATTCTCATCTTTTCCAGTGATAGAAATGGTTCTGGGACAAGCCATCAGCCTGCCCTTGTTCTTTTGTATTTAATATTCTATAGACCATGGCACAGGCACATAATACAAGGGCTTTTTGGTAGCTGCCTAAGACTGTCAGATTGTGCCTCAGTTTCACTACCCTCCCATACAGGCCCCCTTACCATCTGCTTTTGCCCCTTTCCAATTTTCCACACCCCAGAACAAAGCACCCTTCCCTGGCCACCAATGCCCTAGAGATGTTCTCTTCCTCTATGAGGATGTAAGCTTTTTGAGATCAGGGACTGTGTCTTTGAAAAAAAAATTGCATCCCCAGTACCTAGCATATTTCTTGTCACATAGTAAAGACTTTTAATAAATGCTGTTTTGCATTCATTCCATCTCCGTAAGCCTAGTTCCAGTAGCAGATAGAAGATGAGATGTGCACCTTGTCCTGTTCCCGTGAGACTTTGATCTTCTTGGTCAGATCCTTATCTTGAAAGCATTGTATTCCATGTGGAGAGCAGGGGGATTTGGGATGATGACATCTATTAAAACACTCTTATTGTTATGCATCTCTAAATATGCTCACCAAATTCCTCCTGGAGCAAAGTCTTACACTTTTGTGGGATAAGATCGGTAGGAAGAAATATGCACCTAGACTTGATCATGGCCATCAATAACTTCTGAGCAACCCCCAAAATTTAATTCTCTCCCTCACTCAGAAAAAAGATATTGAATTAGCACCTGCTTTTGTGATAGCTCATTGAAAAGACAAGTGGTCCCTCCATTTGAAGACGTGGATCTTCAAACTTAACCTTTGAGGAAGCTGGCTCAGCCCCCATGTCTTGTGTCCTGCAGCAATCCTGCTTCCCCATGTAAATCAACTAGGCAACATGGAGATTATCGGTAGAGTCAGGGTGGGGGTGGGTTGGAGGAAGGAACAGGAACACCAAGTGTTACATTCAAAAAGGGCTGGAGTCCAAGGATTTGTCACCATGTCCTTTAGGCGTGTGGAAAGGAGCTGTTCACAGCTCCCACCCCAAGTACTCATTATCTACATTTTCTTTCCATTGGGAATGAGCCCTCTGAAATGTGTCTGGTTATCAAGCAGCTAAAATTCTATCAGGATTATGAGACCCACTGAGTTCCAAGTTATAAGACTTGAAATGAAGGCAAATTAAAATCGTCATAATTTCAGTTAATGTAATGATATCATCTTTTTTTAATCCCTCAATATCATTCGGCCAAAATTACATATTTGGACAAATTGAGCTACTAAAGAAGATTTCTTAATTGTATGTAATATGCCTAAAGGCAGATTGGGGATGTAATTCCAGTGCCTGGCCCGGGAGGAAGATGGAGCCTAGATGATGCTTTGCAAGAGAATGGCATTTTAATCCTCAGCAGTCAGGAGGGAGAATGATTCCTCACAAATGACACGTGGAGAGGCCCAGGAGTGTGTTACTGCAGCTGTTGTGAACTCTCAATGCTCAGCTTGCTCCAGGAATATGCGAAGGCTTCCCTGTAAGCTCCTCAGACCTTTCAGGGGAAGGCTGATGCTGGTGCTCATCATGTCAGCAGTGAGCAGACAATAGCATCCAGCTTCCTGGCCATCCCTACAGGTGTGAGATGTCTGTTCAAAGAGTGTTAACTCAGAACACTGCCACCCAGTCCCCTGAGGCTCAGGGGAAGCAGTGTTTGCACAAAGTCAAGAGCTACATTTTCTTGAGATGAAAAAGAGAAAAAAAAATTTCTCTTACCAAAGGTGAATATAGTTGGTATTTTTCAAATGGGAATAAATGTTTTTTACAAGTTCAAAAAAAATGTTTTTAAAGAGTCTCCAGAAGAAAAGGCAGCAGGGCATAGTGGGAAAATATAAAACTGAATTTAGAATTAAAGGCCCTGGGTGTGAACCTGTCTCTGTTGCTAATAAGTTGTGTAACCTTTATTATAACTCTCTGGACGTCATCTTCCCCATCAAAAATCAGGGCATGGGACTAAATGATTTCTAAAGTCCCTTCTTGCTTTTCAATAAATCAGAGCTTTTATGTGAATGGGTGAATTATGCACAGAAATTAATTTGCTTCATAGACTCATAGAGTATAGGTTCCTATCTCTAGAGCTGGAAAGACTCATGGACCAGCCAGATTACAGCAAAGAGAGTCGGTAGGAGTATAGGCGCATCCTATAATGTTCTAGGCTTTGAGGAAGGAAGTCTTGGGTTCAAATCCCACCTCTTACAAGAGTTGCACTAGGTGGCCTCTGAGGTCTTTTCCAGTCCTAAATCAATGATGCTAGGATCAGTCATTTTACAGATAAGACAGCTGAGGTAGGAAGGAATAATATTCCTTAAAAGAAAAATATACCCCAGGCTTCCACCAACCATCTTAGTTTCTTCTCTCTAAACACTGGCTACACAAAAGTACATCGTAAGTGGTGAATAGTGAATAAACCAGGAAGTATAAGCAAGATATTCAGTGTTACACAGGTCAGATCCTCATATTAGAAAAATTAATTTGGCAGTTATGGAGAGACACTTCAGAGTGAGGAGAAACATTAGACAGAGAGGCCAATTAGGAGGCTGCTGAAAGGTGATGAGAGCCTGTAGAGTAACTGTCCAGTGAATGTAAAAAACGTGGCATATATGAGAGATGGGAAGGTAGAGATAATCAGATTTAGAAATGGGTTAGCTATGTGGAATGAGCGAGGGTGAAAAACTGAAGATGACACCAAGTACACAAACCTGGGTGACTTACAAGGTGATGGTATCCTTGACGGAAACTCAGGAGAGGGTAGGATTTTAGGGGAAAGACAACGAATTCTATTTTAGACATACCTAAACATGCGGATCACAAGGAGGCATGGATAGATATTTCTAGAATTTTCCCAAGTCTCTCCAAGGAAGACTACTGTTTTTGCTTTGAGGGGAGCAGCAGAAGGAACCCCAAATCTGACTGATCTGTTCTCCTTTGAAAGGAAGGGGTCCTATACTAGATTTATATCTATCTATACCCTAAATATTGCTTGTCTAGAGGTACTATTTTTAGGTTTTGAAACTGCTTTCCTGGATGCTATTCCTTAAAGGGAGAAGGTACCCCAGACTTTCATCAGCCAGTTTAGTCCCTTTTCAATAAACATTTGTTATATAAGAGGACATCACAATTAGTGACTAGTGAGTAAACCCATTTATCTAAGCAGGTAGAAAAAGTAGTTGTACAGATTAGGAAAAAAACACAAGAGCAAATGAACTCTTTAAATTGGAGTGAAGTAAGATCTCATTCAATTGAGAAGGAGAGACAGAGAGACAGAGAGTGACAGAGAGACAGAGAGAGAGAGAGAGGTTCCAATCTCACCTAAGTGGAAATTTTTCCAGTCTTTAGCTAGAAATCAGGGATGTGTTGAGACACTGACTTTGCCTACATGTCTTCCTTCCCAAGTGTTTCTCTCTCTCTCTCCATGTATCTGAAGTTGATCAACTAGAAAATCTGGAACCATGCATGTCTTTTCTTAAAACAGATATGAAGAAAGTCTTTCTTCTCCAAAACTCTAGCACAAATTCTACCCCTGATGTAGCATTAATCAGCATCCTCTCTTTCAAATAGAAGCATCTTATGAAAATTCTTGCAGGCTTGTCTAGAAACCTGGATTCCATTCAAATAAGTTTGTGCCCTATCATTGAAATCTTTGGCATTACTCTAGTTTATAGATCCCCAGGATCTTTTAAACAGTTTAGAAGATGTTCAGCATTCTGAGACACCAACATAAAAAAATCCAGAAGTACATTTTACAATAAAGATAGGGACTTAACAGACATACAGAAGGGCAAGAAGCCTCTCATTCTGCTCCCCGTTTTCTCCCAGGGACATTTTCATTGTTATTGTTAGGTCTTGTCCAATTTTTCATGACTCCATTTGAGTTTTGGTTGTCGTTGAGTTGTGGGTTTTTTTGGCAAAAATTCTGGAGTGACTTGCCATTTCCCTTTCTAACTCTACATACCTACAAATAATGAAAGAGTAAGAATGACTCCAATTGCAGATGAGCGTAAGAATGATGGAGAAATACAGGTATGGCACCTGTAAGAAGGCAACAAGACCTGAAAAGACTGAAAAAGTCATTACCTGATACAAATCTAACTGGTAAAAGGGAGCCCACCATGCAGCCAGAATGGCAATTATTGAGAGTTGGGCTGGTACTTGGAAAATAGGAAAAGCAACAGATGAAGGTATCCAGCATCTTGGTGCAAAGACTGCATAAGAGATTCACAGAAAGAAATGGGCAAAAATGAGAAGGTGTTAATGGTTTAAAACCTCCAAGGGTAGAAGGTGTACTCATGTCCATGAGCTCCCACCAATCTGAGCCAGAAGAGCCAGAAGGTTTTGCTGCTGGCAGGAACAGACCACAAAGGCAGGAATGCTGAGCCAAGGAATGAGAGCAGGATGGAGGGGGAACCTGGCCCTTGTAGTCTTCTCTAGGTTGAGCTGTATAGTGCCCAGGGACATGATAAGGATAGGAAAGGGTCTTGTTATGCCAGGCCCATACAGTCCCTTTGTGGTTTTCTGACTGAGTATGAAATGCTATAGAAGAAAGTATAAAAGGGTGACTTTCAATCTTCAGTCTTTAAATTTCATGTTAAGCTGTACCTTGATGAGTAAAAGCACCAAAAAGTTGCTCTTCTGTATTTATAGATTTTTATGTTGATACATTGATGGAGATAAAAAAGTCCCTGATATGGATAAATGATCCAATAGTACAGCTCTTACCCCTTCTCATATATCCATTTTCATTCTGTGTCCTCCCATGAATTTTTTGATGAATCATAAAATTTTAGAGTTGGACCTCAGTGTGCTAGATAGTCCAATCCATACCTGACAAGGAATTGCTACTACAATATGCCAACCAGCCTTTGTGTAAAGACCTCCAATAAGGAGTAACTCATCACCTCCTGAGGTAGCCCCTTCCATTATATGGATTACTAGAAATTGTTAGGAATTTTTTCCTCACATCAAATTTAAATTTGCTTTTTTTGTCCCAATATGTCCTCCTCTGGTTCTCTTAATGATGTTTCATTACCTAAGGAACACATGAATTGCCCATCGTTGACTTCTCATTGTCCTTCTCTGGTCTGATCAGCAAAACTCCTCTCCTGGGCAGTATCTCCCCGGTGATGTCCTTCATCTGGCTTCTGCTCAAATGTTCATTGGAAATATGTCACAACATAATCACACACACCATCCACAGCACCATCGCCCTTTGGGTCAACTCAGCTACTATTTATTAAGCACTTATTATTTATCAGGCACCATGTTAAGTTCTGGGTCACCTGCTATTTTAATTCATCAGAGGCTATAGCATTCCATGAATCACAACCACATAAGTCAATGAGATGGCAATGATGTCTTTTATTTCAGGAAGAATCTGGAGGTTGTTGAAAGCACTTCACAATTTTCCAAAGGTAATTCAGCCTTATCTCCTCCTCTTTCTCCTCCCCAATTCTGAGCTCAGGTCATTTTGCATTCAGAGTGTCTGGGAGAAAGTGAGAGAGAAAGGGGGGGGGGCGAGAAAGAGAGAGAGAGAGAGAGAGAGAGAGAGAGAGAGAGAGAGAGAGAGAGGCATAGATAGAAAGAGAGATGACAGAAAACTAGATATAGATGTTATTGATAGCCTATTCAAGTATAGATATAGACTGATCCATATCTTCATTCAAATAGAAGATTCCTGTTGGATGATGAGGTCCTCTCTTGTGATTCTAGTTGGGCCACATTGTAGATCTGGAAGTAGCCAGCTACATGAAGATCTAATCCCAAGCCCTGCTGTGTTCCTCTAAGAAAGTCACTTAATTTCTCAACACTTCAGGGAACTTTTTTAAGACCATAAGTTGCAGACAAGGTACAAACTTGTGTTGGTGGAGAGTTTCTTCATCATCCATTAATACTGAAAAACAGCTCCAATCTCTCTTATTTTCTCTATACCAACAAAATCACAAAATTCTCCCTGTATCAGTCAATAACTATTAAGCACCTACTAAGTGCCAGGAACTGTGTTAAGGGCTAGAGACACAAAAGAGGAAAAACATAACCCTTGCCTTCAAGGAGCTCGTAATCTTTCAGTCTCTGTACCAATGCAATCCCAATGCAGGTCCAGCTCCTCTCTCTGTAAATCAATGAATCAGCAAGCATTTATTAAGCACCTTCTGTGTGACAGGACCATTGATGGGCATGGGGTATATAAATACAATGAATGAAACATTCCCTCTTTTCAAGGTGTTTATATTCAAATGAGGGAGACAAATGCATAAATACGAATATGTGTATTAGGCATGTATAACATAAAGGAAATATATACAAATATGTAAAAAGTAGTTAAATACAAGGAAGGAAGGGTATTAGAAATTGGGAGAATGAGGAAAGACCAAGTAGAATATGGTATGTGAACTGTCTTAAAGAAAAGAATCTCTTTGAGGTTAACTATCTGTAGGTGCCTGTATTTGTGGGTCTGGATCTAGATAGAGCTAGAGATGTTTGGATGGGTTACCTTTATGGGTTGTCCATTCATCTGCACATCACAGTTTGAACCATAGATATTTTTCTTCTACTTGTTTTTTTTTTTTGCCTAGTTAGTTCAGCCAAACTCTTTTGAGTGATTATGGGTCTTACATAAAAGGCACTGTAACGATCCAGAGATTGAGGTAATCAGCACAAGGTTATCCATTAACAGGAGTCTACCATCTATATGGAAACCTTCCATCTGGACTCCGCACTGGGCATCTGCAATGACAGAGGTGAGTACCTTGAGCAGAACACCCATCGATACTGACCCGCAGACGATTTTCCCATTTCTAGAAAGTCCTTATGAAATGAATCAAAACATGTTGAAGGAGGCTAGTCTTGGTGAAGACACAAGAAGGGAACAAGTAGGTTTTAGCAAATGCTCTTTTAAGCAAGGGATATTTTGACAGTCATATAATTGACTCAGCATCCTATTGTAGAATTATTATTCCTTGACTAAAAATAGCATTTGATTCCATAGAGCAAAAGGCCAACAAGTTATCTCTCACGTCCATATCAAAATCATCCTAGATTTGCTCAAAAGGTGCAACAACCAAGCTCCATTGATGATTAATGTCAAATGAGGAATATGATAGGGAGACACGTGCTTGCCAAAGGAGTTTGCTATGGGCTTGGTGAATCCAAGCGTCCTATAAAATGGGACTTGTTACTCTCCTCACTGAGGAGAGAGGCTCAGTGTGTGATCTCAAGTAACTACTGAGAAAATAGAACGTTCTTTCCAAAATTTTCTTTCTTTTTCAAGGGTCTCAGACTTAGGAATCAGAAACTCTTTGATTTTCAGATCTTTAATAAGCAAAGGTAGAACCTTAGACCTCCTCTCTGAATGGTGTTGCTTCTTGCACAGGCATTAGGGTATCTTGAAACAAGGTTATTGCTCCATTCATTAGGTATTTAACTATTAATCATTGACTGTTAGCAAGACTGTTTGTTAGGTACCAAAGACATAGACAATAAGGAAACAGTTTTTGCCCTTGGGAAGTTTACATTCTGCTGAATGGGAACAACAAATACATGTGTAGATAAGGAAAAGACAAGGAGTACCCATATTAAACACGAAGTAATTTCAGTGGATATTGGAAAGGTCTCTTCTTTTGTAGGAGGAAGTCCTTGAGATGAGCCCTGAAGTGAACTAAGGATTCCAGCTGGGTCTCATTCAAGGTCTGTGAAAGCACAGAACTAGCCAGGGAAAGTTAGGTGAAAGTGGGTTCTTCCTCACTGGAGGCCTTCCAGAAAAGACTGCACTTTTATCAAGAATTCCCACAATGACACCTGACAAGTGGTCAAACAGCCTTTACAAGGGACCTCTAGTGTTGGGGTAGGGGGGAGGGCATTACCAGCCAAGGCAGGTCATTTCACTTTGAAATAGCCCTCATTATGCCAAAGATTTTCCTCAACACAAGCACTAAATCTACTTCTCTGTGACATTTTGGTGAGACCCAACAAGACCCATGTAATCTATTCTCCAAAGGATAACTTGAAGGCACCTATTACATCCTTAGGTCTTCTTCCCTCTCCTTTCCTTTCTTCTCTTGACTAAACATTGTTAGTTCCTTCCAATCTTCGCATGGCAGACTCCAGGGACTTCCTCATCCTCAGCACTCTCCCTTGCACTGGTGCAGTTTGATGAACCACGCCAATTTTTCCTGTTTTTCACCTCAAATCCTGATACTGCCTCATTTTGTCATTACTTCTACTTTAGAGGAATGCTGAGATTGAAACAGAGATGATGGATCCATTTCTGCAGCAGCCTGGGTGCTCTGGGATTCTATGAGATCATTTCCATATAAGTAAGACCACTGCAAGAGTTGTCAGAAGACCTTGGCTCATCTCTTGCCTCTGCTCTGGGTGACATTGAGCAAGTACTATTTTCATTCTGGACCTTAGTTTCCATATTTGTAAAATGAGAAAACCAGACTAGATGATCTCCAAGGTCCATTGAAGGTCCAAATATATAATTCAATGATCCTCGAAGGTATCATTCATTGTCATTTGTTAGGGTCCGATTCACTGTCTAGTGTACAAAAGAGTAAATTTTCTGCCTCTTCTTGCCATTAAGTTAATTTCAAAGAAACACACCAAAATTATACATTCTAAGCTGTCTCTCATGATGCCCCTTAATGTGTAAAAGAACAAAGAATTAATGCTGCATTGTACTAACTGCATTGTTTTTTGCTAGATGAGCCAACCAGTCCTATTCCTTTGAGTAGTAAAATATTTTCTCACAATTATATTCTCAAGGATTGAATATGTGATAGTTTAAAAGCTGAATAGATAATTTGCCATTGCCCAAGGCCAGCATTAGCCAAAAACAGATGTCCAGGAAGATTCATATTGCTCTTAGAAGATTATGGTTCGACCCAATTCACTGCTGCATACCTTTCGAGTCCATCACCAGCCTCCTCTTTATCACGATAGTAGCAAAAAGGAAAGGCTTCAAGGCAAATTGGAATGGGCAGGTGAAAACATATCTTTCCCCATCAGAGTTAGGTGCAGAGTAAAGTGCTAGCAGTGTGAGGCTGGTCAATTTGGGGACCATCAGCATCCCTGGAGGATGGAAGATGAGTAGTGTGAGATCGAACTCTTGGGAAGACCTGCTGAAGGAATTGGGATTGACTGGCCTGCAAGAAGGAAAGGGAGGAGCATGTTAGATGTCTTCAAGTACTTAAAGGGCTATCACATGGAAGAGGGGCTAACCTCGCTCTGCCTGGCCCCAGTGGGCAGAGCCAGAAGTAACATGTGAGGATTCCCAAAGGGGCAAACTTAAGTCTAATATAGAAAGAGCTTTCTAACAACCAGAGTTATCCCAAAGTGGAATGGGAATCCTCGTAAGGTAACACATCTCCCTCTCCTAGAGATCTTAATTGGAGGCTGGGTGACCATTGGCCCGCTGTGTGATAGTGGAGATTCTGATTGAGCTATTAATTGTACTAGGTCAGGAAGGTCTTAATATGGGAGCCAGAAATATGTGTGTGTTAATAACTATTTTAAAATAATTCATTTCCTTTATAATCCTATGCATTTTATGGATCAAAATCATTCTGAGAAGGTGTTCATGAGCTTTAGTAGACCGCCACAGGGGTCCAGGACACACACAAAGGTCATAAAACCTCAACTGGATGGTCCCTGAGCTCTCTCTCAAATCCCAGAACCTGTCATTCTTTTCGTTTGTCTTTCTGACTTCTCCACTGTCACAAGTGGTTTGGGAGTGAGCCCTCACCCAGGCAACTCTCCAGCGAGGGGACAATGGTGAGCTTTCCAAGTCGCTTCCTCTCTAAGGCTTAAGGCTGAAGTACATGTGTTTGTCTGAATTTACCCTGTTTCACCTGTAAAATGAGATTTGGACTCAAAGGCCTTTCTGTGTCCAAAACACAGGTTTACCAATGTACAGGCCGGAGGGGAAGGTGCTCCCCACACCACTTCTGGATTAGGCATGTGACCTGACCTGTGCTCTGGCCTCTGGAAAAAGGGCATGATTGACAGTGGCTGGGGGAGTGGGGCGGTGCATTGTTCTACCAAGCCCTAGACTCATCATATACACATAATGTTTCCAGCACCTTAAAAATATCGATTCCAATGTGTGGAAAGTAAGAATAAGACCATAGTTGAAAGTAACACATTCACAAATTGAATATTGTTTTTTTAAAGACTGGGTCTCCCTATATAGGGGCTACTCACAAGTCCAGTCCTACTCTGATCAGTATGGAGTCTTTACCTGTTCCATTCATACCCTGGACTGGTTTTCCTCACTGTGGGCAGTGTATCCCTCCCCACCAATCCTGAAGACTCACCCTATTGATATTGAATGTAGGACTAACAGCCTGAGCCTCACTGGTAGCTGAGATTCCAGGCCTGCTCCAGCTTACCCAGTAGGGAATGATCTTACTATATAGACCAATTCAAATACCATTCCCTCTAGAAGGTTTTAATTGATTCCTTTCTATCCTAACTGGCCAATATCCTTTCTTCTCTACCTCCACATAGCACTTGAATTCATCATTCTTTAATGAGATTATCTGGTACTATTGAATATTAATGCCAACTGTATTTTGTGCCTTTCCCTTCAACCATACTGGGTACTTCATGAGTATATGGGCTAGGACCAGGCCTTATCTAAGCTTGCTATAGTACTTGGCACAGGGCTTTTGATGCAGTAGGTGCTTAATTAATGCTTATTGTTGGTTTATGAGACTCTATGATGTAGAAAGGACCTGAAGGATCACCTAGTTTAGCCTCCAATATATAAATATGCTCTAACAAAATAATCCTCAAACTAGGCTTCCACCTCCAGCTTGAACATGCCCAGTGATGGGGAGGGACCTCATTCTCTCATGACTCAGGCCAAAAAGAGGGTCAGGCAATTGTCATTGAATGAACATTTTTCTCATAGTCACTGAGCCTATTTCTTATGTTGAATCATGAGATTAGGGGAGAAGGGGCAGAGGAAGGAGATGTTAACCTTGGCCTGTTAAATCTAAAAAAAAGTGTTTAACCTAAAAAATATCCAATCCTGGCCCTTCTACTAGTATGACCTTATCATTTAACCTAATCCAACACCCCTTCTAGCTGAGTGTGCAACGGAGGTCTTCAGAATACAATGACAAAACCTGGAGGAATCTGATGGATAAGAAATGCAATTCTAGAGGGTGTGAACACTAAAATGGAGGGTTGTGATGCTTGAGCTGAGTCTTAAAGGAAACTGAGGGTTTGAGAGGTAGAAGTGAAGAAGAGCACACTCGAGCACACCCTCTTCCAAGGATCACTGGTGGGAGATGGACCACTATTTCCTCATCTGTAAAACAAGACATTTAGGTGATTGACCTTTCAGGTCCTTGCCAGCTCTAAGTCCTTCATCCTCAGATCTTTCCACTGGGACATTTAACCTGAAATTAGCTTCCTGTTCCTGAGTACCTGAATTATCATGCCCTAGAGATGGGACTGCCTGGAGAAATCTCAATGAGGGGGAAAGAACACTTTTTGTCTTCTTTGGGGCAATCACCTCTCTATTTAAGTTTAAGTTTAGGTAGCCTAACTCTCCTATGATGCCAGTTGGGCATATGCACTTTTGTGTGCATTTCATTGTTCAGGAGTCAGCATGAAGTTTGAGCTCAACAGAGTGTCCTGCCAGGAATCAAGATCTCATCTTCCAAAAAGCTATTTTGTATTTGTTTTTAGAAAAGCTAAAAGGAGACTGTCAAAGCAGTGTTCCCTTTAAAATGGCTTTTCTATTTCACCCTTCATATTTGCGTTGTTTACAATCCTCCTGAGAGGTGATGAAATGGTTCCTTTTCTTTACCAAGTTGGCTGATACTTCCTCCATTTGAGAGAAGTTAAACTTCTACCACCATCATCATTCCCTTTTATGCTTTAGGGGTAGGGGCTAGAATTAGGATTTCATTAGCAGGAAGCAAACTTTCCCCAATGCAAGATAGCACCTTCTCTGAAACTTGCAACCTGACATGCCAGGAGCATTGAGAAGTTACATGATTTGTCCAGAAGCCACCCAACAACTATTCTGTGCCAAGAACAAGATCTGAACTCTGGTCTTCCTGTCTCCAAGGTTACAGTTCCCTCTGCACTGCCTTTCTTATGATTTAAAACAGAAGAGAATTTGACATGGACATCTGTTTAATTAAACGAAAATTACCCCATTCCCCATCCGTCTCAAGGAGAGGCCAGAGGAAATATTTTCTTCCCTTATTCCAATTTTAACTGACTGTAAGTCCACAAAGAAGAATGAAAACCAGAGCTGACCTTCAGCTGAGTGCTTTATTCCTTAATTTTTGTTTCCAAAGAATAACTTGAAAAAGTTGCTGTTTACTGGTCCTCACCCAAGAGTCTTCCTTTTTTGTTTGATGATTGCAACCAGCTGCAATTGGGGTTTCTGGAGGCTCTCTTAGAGAAATAGAACAGCTACCTCATAACTTTGACATCTAACAGTTTAGACCTTCACTGACACAGATTGCACCCCCTTCAACCTACAAGAGAAGCTGTGGCTGAAAGTTTTATCAACCTACCATCAAGTTATAGCGTTTAGCCCAGTCCCTGACATAGTAGGCACTTAATAAATGTATATTGATTGATTGATTGCGGTTTGTCCTTGGAAAGAAACAAGAGCTATTAGCCAAGATCAGAATCAAAGTCTTGCTTGGTAGAGCCTAGGAGGGGTTGTTATCTCTTGGTAGAACCTCTGAGAACTTGAGCTCTTTCACCTACCATGATGCAGCATCAGAGCAGCACTTGAGGAGGACTCAACTCATTAGGCAAACTGATGTATTCATCTAGCTCAGGGGAAGAAAATTTTAAAATCTGAAGCATCCAATACACTGTTTCAGCTCCATATTTCCCACAACAACAGAGAGGCATTTTCTTGGCCAACATAATGGCACAGTGTTCAGTTTTGGGGGGGTGCCTTTCATTTACGTTCAGTACAGATGGAAAATCTATCTGACCTAATTAATTTGCAAGGGCTGCTTATTTTTTACATCAGAAATCCCACTTTCCAAATGGAATCAAGCACCCTTCACCTGTAGCCTTGTGGAAATGACCTGGTTGTCAGTTCCAATGGTCTGGGAAGTCTCTTGCCAAAGAATGTTCAGGAGGAAAGAGAGAGGGACAGAGACACAGACAGAGAGACACAGACAGACACACTGAGAGACTTCTCTGGTGGCTCTTCTACCCAATGCTTTCAGAAACCAGAAAAATGAGTGCTGGACAGCTCCCAGAGACAACAAACACCACAGGAAGCCAAGGAGGAGGACACCATTAAGTATCTTTTCATTGGTCTTACTTCTTGATTCATTCATCTGTGATGATTACAGTTCAATAGATACAGTGTTTTTATTGATATCTTTCACCTTTGCATTACCTTCATTCCCCAGTAAGCCAAGAAGAGTTAAGAAGGAGAAAAACTCATCAATGCATCAAACATGTCTGATAGTGTATGTAATAATCTTCCTCCATAGTCCCCCAACCACTTCAAAGATGGGAAGGAGGGGTTTCTTGATACTCCATTAGGTCAAACTTCAGTTATTATAATTGTACAGCGCTTAGTCTTGTTATTTCTACATACATTGCTCAAACACTCAGCACTTGTAATTTTAATCCATTTTTAGGCCCACATTAATGAATATTTTGAATTAATCCATTTGTAGGCACTTATTTCCTATGCTTTCATTTAATATGCACTTATTAAGCTTTTATTGTGTGCAAGACACTGGGGATAAAAAGACAAAGATGAATGAGTTTATGCCCTCAAGGTTATATTCCACCTGGAGAAAGCATCTATAGAGGATGAACAGAGAAATAGATACATGATAGGGAAAGGAAAGAAGGAAGAAAGGGAGGGATGGAAGGATAGAGATAGGAAAAATGGAGAGAGGAAAGAGAAATGAAGGAGACAAAGGAGAGAGAGACTTGTTAAAGACGGGAAAACAGTGAGAAGACCAATGTAAGTAAAAACTGCTGTCAACCATTGCTATGAAGGAAAAAAGTAAGACATTAGCAAATAATACAAAGACTAGAGTGATGAAGAATAGGAAAGTAATTTTTACTGATAAAATTAATCCTTTTCATTCAAAGCTATGCCAGAACCATTGTCAGAAGAAGTTCATATGGGCCTGAAAAAGCTGAGCATCTTCATCAGATACCTTTAAAAATGTTTTGAGAATTTATTTCTAGTCAAGAATGAGCTGCCCATGCTTAACAACTGGCTCTCTGCGGGGAAAAGTACACATTTCAATCTGCATTATTAACCTTTTCCCACCACTTTCTTAAGTCGGGACAATCAACACAAGAATAAATCAAGGCTCAATTTGTTGTATTTGCTAATTTTTGAGTTGTGAATAATCAATTGAAAATTTAACAATTAGCTTTCTAGACCTAGTTTAAGCTGGCCAGATCCATCACCCCACTGCTTCCAGTCTCATCCTCATTGAGGCAATCGTAATCTCTGCTACATTCATGGACATAATTTCTTAAAAAGCAGAATTGTTAAAGATTATAGAAATTCCCAAAGGGAAATGGAATACTGCAACATGACCTTAAGCCACACCACATGCCATGAAAGGGTAAGCAATTTATCCCAGAGATAGAACCATAGCTAGAGATAAATCTGTTTCACTAGCCCAAGAACTTGTCTAATTTCAAAACCATTGAGAACCTTTGGAATATAATGAGAAGTAGACTTGGAAAAATAGAGTGATTGCTGAAGATATACTTAATAGCCAATGTGGATGAAGAATTAAAGAATATGTTAAAATCTCATAAACTTAATGCCAAATTTTGAAGAAAAACACCAAGGATAGAAGGAAAGGTGAGATATATTGAAAGCTGGTTTTTAAGAAACATATATTGTCTCATTTTATTCTCACAACAATCCTGGGAGGTAAGTGGTGCTATTATCCCCATTTTACAGATTAGAAAACTGAGGCAAAAGAGGCTGTTTTGCCCAGAGTCATACAACTAGTAAATGTATGAGGCAAAATTTGTACTCAGGTCTCTTTAACTCCAGATCCAGCACCCTTTCCACTGCATCCCTTAGATGTCTGTGTGTTGATGAGATCTCAGACCTTTGGGAGTATTAGTAGAGTCTCTGATTAGTTCCAAACTCTGTCCAGCAGGCTCTGAGGATAAGAGCACCCTCCATTGTCAAGGGATTTCTGGTCTCCCATTTAGCTGCAACATTCTCAGACGAAAAAAGAAAGTGGAAATATATCTTTTTTTCCCTTTAGAGACATTTCTTAAGGAACAGAATTCAAAATGAGAGCAACCCACTAAGAAGAGGAAGCCTGCAGAAGCTCGTCTGTCCCATGCTCTAACTTCAGGGACCCCTGTTACCAGTAAGGAGGTTGTAGTACCCAGCATAGGACTATCCATCAGGTCCATCTAATTATTTCTCAAAGAAGCAGAAAGAAAAAAAACAAGGAAAAGAAGTTAAATTACAGTACCAAAGAACCCAATCCTTTTTAGCCCAAGCAGACTCTTTTCAAATCTCTTTGAATTCAAAACCACAGATAAGGTGATTGAAATCATCTTTTTCCAAATAGCATTTATTTTTCTTTTCTCCCACTCACTCTACAACTAAAAGGAAAAAAAGAAACAGAAAACTTGGGTAACAAATATGTACAGTCAAGTACCACAAATTCCTGTACTTACCGTGTCCAAAAGTCTATATCTAATTTAGCATCTTGAATGAATCCCCTCTCTCAGTAGTTGGTGGATAGCATGTTTCATCATCAGTCCTCTCAAATTGTGGTTGGTCATTGCATTGATCTGAGTTTTTAAGTCTTACAAAGTTTGTCTAACAGTGTTGTTGTTATATAAATTGTTCTCCTGAATCTGCTCATGTGAAAATCATCTTTTATGACTAACATAAAAGTAATTTCCAATAACCAACTGCTCATGAGCACCCAGTCTGCCTTCTGTAGTCTCCA
Source organism: Potorous gilbertii (assembly GCA_028658325.1). Lineage (NCBI taxonomy): Eukaryota > Metazoa > Chordata > Mammalia > Diprotodontia > Potoroidae > Potorous > Potorous gilbertii. Next base: position 467,700,112 of record CM053769.1, on the reverse strand, counting down.
ACAGAGCCTGAATGGTCCCCCAGTGATCAAAATTAGCTGATAATTACCCTTCCTGATACATTAAATTCACTCAGCTTCACCTTTGGGCATTTAGCTGCCAAAAAAGGCAATTACATACTTCCTCATATTTAAATTATTAGACTCATTTTCTAAGAATTCTGCTCTATGCAGCCCATGTCTAAATGAGGCAGGGATGTGCTGTTATTTTTCTGAAGATGTCTTTTTATTTTTAATCTTAGCCTGCATCTGTTCTCTTAAGGATGTCCAGGCTCAGATGGTAAGATTCAATTCTACAAGCACTTGTTCACTACGAACTGTGATACAAAGACAACCATGAAGCTCTCATTGCCCTCAAGGAGCCTCTATTCTAGTGGGAGAAACAACATGTGCAGAGATAGGAAAGGCAGAATGCATGGAAGATGAACTCAGAAGAGAAGGTCTGGTGTCGGATCTATTGGAGTGGGGAAAGACCTGGGGTTGGCAAACCAAATATGAGGCTATTTGTCATTTTCCAAGAAATATTGTAGAGGTAGAAATGACAAGATTTGTCGACTCACTGGATATGTCACAGTGCATGCAGAGTTAAGGATGATGTCAAATCTGAAAATGTGAATGACTGGGAGGATGGTTTTGCTCTCAATAGAAAGAGGCCAAGATTTGTTTTCGTTTAGTCATTTTTCAGTTATGTTCAGCTCTCTTTGATATCATTCAGTAGAGGTCCTGGAGAGGTTTACCATTTCCTTCTCCAGCTCATTTTACAGATGAAGAAATGGAGACAAACTATTTTAAGTGATTTGCCCAGGGTCACACAGCTAGTAAGTGTCTGAGATTTGAGAGGAAGATAATAAGCTCTGTCTGGGCCATGTTGAGTTTGAGATCCAGTTCAAAATGTCCAATAGGCAGTTGATGCTCAGGATTGGAACTCAGAACAGAGACTAAGGCAAGACATAGAAATCTGGGAATCATCTGAATGGAGGTGGCAGTTGACCCTAGGGAAAACTGAGAAGAGAATACAAAAAGAAAAGAGAAGATGGCCCAGGAGGGTGCATTGGAGGAAATCAACAGAATAAATAAGTCCATAAACTCTTCATGAGATCATAAGCTTCTTGAGAGCAGGGATTCTCTTTTACCTCCTTTTGTATGCCCAGTGCTTAGCACAGCACCTGCCAGACAGTAGTCATGACTTAATAAATATTGATTGATTAGCTATAAAAGAGTATTATTGTACCACAAGCAAGTGAGCTGGTTTTGTTGTTAAGGAATCCACCAATTTATTTCTCTCCCAAAGGGAGGGGGTCCTCCTAAAAATCCAACCTTGGTACCAGCCCAGAGACAGACCAGGGTCAGCCCATGTTGCAGACAAGACCCAGTTTGGAAATATTTGGGAAAACCACTTGGATCAAAGATCCCATTCCTTTTCTGATGGCTTCATAAAAACAACAACATAATTTTCTTTGTTCATACCAGGATTTTCCTTCTATTGCTGAGATTTGTGACATTGTAAAAGTTTTAGAATGTGAAATTAACACCTGAATGAATATATTTACAATTCTTCAGTCACTATATCAACATATAATTTTTAATGATATCCTAATAATTATTTCGTTATCCCAGCACAAGTGTACGTATCATCTAGGTTTCCACCCTAGGAGCAGGCTGCTGAGATTTACTGCTGTAATGGGGCAGCTATGGAGCCTGATTCTCCTCCCTCAGCTCTCCAGCTTCCCACCACCACCTTCAAGTCAAGCACACTCTCCCTCATCCAGATGCCTTCTCTGAAAACCTTGCTCCCATCTGCTGCCTTCTTTCTCCTGCTTTCTCAGCCCTTTTGAATCCTTTTTTGAATTTACCAACTGATGTTGGGTTGCTGCTGAATCACAGAACCGTGATATATCCAAGCTAGAAGAGACCTCACTGTGCATCTACTCCAATACCCAACCAAAGGTCATCTGGCTTCAGCTTAAAGACCTGCAAGGAAAGAAGCCCACAGCCTCCCAAAGCAGCCTATTCCCCTCTGGAGAGCTCCAATCCTGCTATTCTGATTCTCTGCACTTGGTCGCCATTGTCCCTAGCCCTGCTCCCCCTCTCCCCAAGCAAAACACAACTAATCTGTCTTTCCCCTGACAGATGTTCACATGGTTGAAGTTAGGGCCCATGACTTCTCTGAGACTTCTCTTCTCCCGACTAAACATCTCCCAATTCTTTCACCAGTTCTCTTATGGTTTGAGGTCCCTTTGCCTCTTCAAGCCTGTTTCCCCATCTCTAAAGTGGAATTAACAGCCCTGACCCTGCCTGCCTCCCTGAGTTTGGGTTAGGACCAAGTTCTGCCAAGCAGTTTGTGACTGTGAGTCACCTACCAACTCTCAGTGTTTTCTAGAAAGAGATAATGTTCCACTCTCTCTCTGCTCTATCGTACCGACCTCAATCAGCCAATAAAAAAATGAACATTTGTTCACATCAACAAACATTCATGAAGCATCTTCTATGTGACACATACTGCAGTAGTATTGGGGATAAGAAGAGGAAAAAAAAGATAAAGTCGGGCAGAGGGAAAACATCTGCTCTGAGATGATTACAATCAATTGGAACCTGAGATCATCTCAGGAGATTTCACTGGGCCCAGGTCTTGAAGCTTTCCTGGTTCTCCTTGGCTTTTTATTGGTAGAGAGAGTTCACCCACTTAACAGATACAGACCCAAGTTTCTACCCCATTCATGGTGAATGTAGCTTTGCACAAAGATTTATGGGACAGTTCTTTCAAGGTGTGATCACTGTTGATTTCTACTCTAAAATTTGTAGGGGTAATGTAGGGCCTATTTGATAATTTGATGCAGATTGATAGGAAGCAGTCTTCCACAGGCTATTCATAGAATGCAGGGCTGGAAAGAACCTGAGAGGTCTTATAATCCCAACCCATCAAGAGGAAACTGAAGGCTAAGGGAGGTAAAGGGACTTATCCAAGGTCACAAAGACAATAAGTAGGTAGAATTATGAAGCCAGATCCTCACAATACAAATCCAGACGGCATCCTACCATATTTCTAGCTTCCCATTAGCAGGAGTCCTTTGCAAACACTGAAGCAGGATTGAAATGGGAGCGATTGTCATTGACTCTGTTTTGTCCTACATCCTGGCTAAGTACCTGGCTAAGCACCCAGTATTGGATATTGATTGATTGACAGACAATGACTTCTAATACCAGCGAGCCTGGATCTGTGCACATGTGTCAATAATAAGAATGAGAACAGTCCTCAAGGTAGAACCATTCTGATGGTATTGCCCAGAAGAAAGGGGTTAAAGGAGAGCAGAGCAGCCTCAGATAGGAAGTGCTCAGGAGCCAATAATGAAAATTTATGTAGCACTCTGATGTTTACAGAGGGCATAAACATCTCATTATTATGGTGGCTAAAACATAGCTAGTGCTTTTTAAGGTTGGCCAAGTTGGCCATGATCTCATTTAAGCCTCATATCAACCCTACAGGTTGGTTGGTGCCAGTATCATTCCTCCAACATTATAGATAAGCAAACTGAGGCTCAGAAAGGTAGGGTGACACCTGCAGACACACATTTTAGCTGGCATTCCAACCCAGGCTCTCTAGCACTTTTCCTCCTGTTGCCAGACCTAACTTCTGCTCTATAGTCCACATTTTCAGTCATTTCCTTAGAGTTGTCTTTGGGAATTTTTACAGCCACTTTATTCTGGATTCAAAGGCAAATATGAAAACGGAAACCCCTGGAAGACAATGGTACTTTTGGTCATTTTTGCACCAAGAGCTGACCTTTGTGCCACACTCAAGAGACCTCTGCGCATTTGATCCACCTGGCAGCCTTGTGGTGTGTATAGTAAAGACAGTAGTGCCCCTAGTTTCTCAATGAGGAACCTAAGGCTCAGAGTGACTGGGACTCACTCATGCTCCCACAGAGAGGAAGGGTAAGAAGTGAGATGATAATGATATAATAACAACAGTAGCAGCACACTTTTCTACTGCACTTGAGTGCTGGCAAATCACTTTACAAGTGGCACTCTATTCAAGCCTCACACCAACCCTGGGAGGGAGGTGCTATGATTAAACCTATTTTACAGATAAGGAAATTGTGGCTCAGAAAGCTCAAGCGACTTGCCTGGGGTTGCTTAAGAAACACAACTAAGGAAATATCAGAGGTAGAATTTGAACCCAAGTATTCTTGACTCCAAGTCCAATGCAATACATTAAACCAAGCTGCCCCCCATCCCCAGCACCTAATATTGGGTCTTTCACCCATCTGGTACTTAATGTTTAATGAATTGGATTGGCCATACTCCTATGTGTTCTTGTTACCTACTCCAGCAGAGCGTTAGCTCCTTGAGAATAGAGATTATTTCTTTCTTTGTGCTGGCCCTCCCAGCATTTGGCATATGGTGTTTAATAAATGTTTGGTGATTAATTGATTATTGATTCTCTGGTTATCAATTATAAGATGCAATACACCACCTCCAAATTTTAATGTATGTATTGAATTGGGGTAGCCCTACTTGACTGGCTTTCTACCTACCAAACATCTAAATTTAAAGAAACATGAGCTCCACAAAGAGAAATTGTTTCTGGGCTGGGAGACCTTGACAAGGGCTGGGTTTCTATCTCCTACCTCCACCAAGCTGGGCTCCCAGCTGCCTCGGAACCGAGGCCCTTAGAATTGGAAGGACTGTGCGCTCAAAGAGCTATTTGTCTTACAAGAAGCAGTCTGGCGTCCACTGCCTCCTCTCCCCTCATATTTACGACTCTCTTTGAGATCACCCCAGCCAATGAGATGACTGCTGTTGGTTTGCACCTTTCAGACAATTTGTGTGCATTAAACATATTGGCAATATTTATTCCTTCCGCCATCTGTCCCACCATCACCGCCTTCTCCACAGTTTGGCCTAGAAAGAGCCCTGAATCACCTGAGCATCATAAAATTAGTTCCCGGCTGTCAGAGTAACACATTGAGAACACAGCTGCCGTCCTGCTGCCTGATTTAATGAGGTTCCGAAAGTATGTGGACAAGTCTTAGCTCCTCAGTTGCCATAGCAACAGGAAAGGGAGCGTCAAGCAGGTGTCAACACCATCCCCATCAAGAGGAATCGGCTGATGGCCATCCGCTGGGGGAGGTGTTGCCCAGGCGGCCTCGGCTTCTCTGCTCCTTCAGATCGGTGCCCTACAAACTTGCCAAACTCAGTCCGAACTTTCCTGTGAACATATTGCGTTATCATGAAAATTGCCGGCATTTAAAAGGACTTACCCTTTGCTCATTTCAAAAGTATGATGCTTTCTGTCCTTCTGTTGTTTCTGATTCCAATTAATTAGCAGATAGGGGGTTTTGTACTAAATAGTTCTTTAGATTCTGCAAACATACGTCATGGTTGGGGGGGAGGGTTATTCTTTTGTTTCCCCCCTGCCCCCAGTTGAAGCATACTAAAAGAGGACCTGTAGGTAAGTCTGAACCAAAGTCGTTTTCATCTATACTACTGGCTGATTTCACAGCTTCAGAGAGCCAGGCCTCTGTGGTAGAATCAGGACCACTTAGAATTCTCCTAGTGAGATGCAGGCATGGTGCCCCATGTCAGTGTCCAAGGGAGAAACCAAAAAGCTGAACATGAAATGGATAAGAAACAGGAGTGGACAAAGGAAAGGGAAAACCAGTCTTGAAACAGGAAGACCTGAATGATCAAGAGTCATAGCCAAGTTTTTGAGCTCTTAGTGCTGAGCCATTCTTTAGAACGACAAGTTGTAGAAGACTGGGTCATCTGAATTGGTGGAGAATGTTTCTCAATCAAATCACATTTGGAAAGGGAAGGGAGGGAGGAGGGAAGGGAAGGAGGGAGGGAGGGACAGAGGGATGGAGGAAGGGAGGGAAAGAAAAAGGAAGGAAGAGAAAGAGAGAAAAAGAAAGAAAGAAAGAAAATGGAAAGAAAGAAAGATAAAGGAAGGGAGAGAGAGGGAGGGACAAGGGAAGAAAGCAAGCAAGCATATTTAAATAGGACTGTGTGGAAAGCTGGGTAGGACTAATTGGACTAGCATGTGATGTCCTGGAAATAAGGCTGAATTTGAAGTTGGAGAGCCTGGATTTGACTGCCCTCTCTATTACTTACTAGCTGTGTGATCCTGGCCAAGTGTCTTGACCTCTCTGGACCTCAGTTTCTTCATCTTTAAAATGAGGGGATTAGACTCAATGAGTTTTAAGGTCTCTTCCAGATTTCATTCTTTGGTCCTATGACCTTTCCATTTTTATAAGTGAATTAGAAAAGACAAACAGTCCACAGTTCAAACTTCATAGTTAAAAATAAGGTTTAATGCTCATCCTCTGGATTTGTGCTGAAGGAAGGGTTATTTACACTTTCAAACATACAGACAGGCAGTGAATATTGGTAAAATGCTGACTCAAGGCCAGGCGCTGCCATTTCTCCTCTTGGAACCTCAGTGTCCTTCTCTGTAAAAGGCAAAGAGTCAGTCGGAGGATCTCTGAGGTCCCTTCCTTCTCTCATTTCTGGCATCCCAGGACCTTGGAAAGGTTTTTCTCGTGCACAGGTTGGGTCCACCAGGGATAACTACCCCAGGTCCAACATACTCAGGATCCATTCATTCTTCTAAAATTGGGTCTTTACCCCAGTGAGGGTTTGCCTTCAATAATCTGCTAATTACCCCTGATGACTCAGAGCAAAGATTGGACTGAAATGACATCATACAAACAGTAGTAACAAAGTATAGTCCCCCTAACACTTAGACAGGATCTCCAACCAAGTCATGTAGAACCAATGGAGAGGCTGAATTCCCACAAAGATCACCCTAGCAGTACACTAGTAGGCATGGAGGGAACAGGTGTGCCTAGGTCAGCTCACACATCCTTAAAGCTCCACATCTTTTCTCTTCTTGTGACATCCTCAGCCTGCTCCCCATTGGACATGGTGCCTCTGCTTGGAGAGTCGCTCTTCTGGTTTCCCTGGGTCTGCTTCTTGCTGAACACAGCCTCTCTGCTGCTGTGATAGGGTCCCTCTATCTCCCACTTTGGACTCAACTGACATCTAGGGCCAGGGCACTTCTGGGCAGCTTTGGAAGGGCCTGGGGCCCACCCCTTCAGACCAACAGTAATCTCAGATTTAGAATGAGTTGAGAGTGAGCTTGGGATGGCTACAGGATATCCAGATGGAAATGTCCAATGGTCAGTTGGTGACATGGGGTTGGAGATCAGGAGAGAAACCAGTCTGGGAGTCATCTGCTAAAGGTGATAATTAAACTCATGGGAACTGATGAAATCATGAAAAGAACTAGAGTAATCAGGCTGGAAAGGAAGCTGGCAGAGTCTCTAAGAAGTAGGAACACATTCCAAGGATATGGGCAAAGACACCAAGGCTAGACATAGAATGTCCTACCTAAGAAACAGCTAGAAGATCCATGTGACCAGAAGAGAGGGAGCATGAAGGGGAAGACTGAAATAAGACTGGAAAGGAGGTGAGAACCTGACTGAAGTTGAGCTGAACAGAGAAGAGATCCATCAATTAGTTAAATATGCAAAAATTCAAAACTCACAATGAAATAGTCCCTTTCTCAAGAAATTTACATTCTATTCCACCTGAAGTTCACTTCCAGTGGTGCCTGGTTTGAATCCTGTTCTCAACTTTACTTGATTTGAAGCTGGTCGATTCCATATATAAGGGGGAAAGATGTACCCTGGGAACCCCTGAAGAGAAGGACTGTCCTTTGACTTTCTTCATATCTCCAGGACTTTGCTTGCAATATAGTAGGCACTTAATGAAAGTTTATTAACTAACATTAAATGGATATTAAGAGGTATAAATGAACATTTAGAGGCGTGAAAAGAACACTTGGCTAAATTCTGTTCTGGTGCCTCCATGAAACTGCCATGAGTGGCTGTTAATTGAAGTTATATCTGAACCCTGAGGTCATCATGGAACTCAGAAGGGGAAGTTGGGAGTTGGCCAAGGAAGTCGCTGAGCAGGTATTGGCAGATAATGAATGATAGATATAATCCTGTTGGAGATGAGCCCTATGATTGCTTATCACAGCCAAGGGTGAGATGTGGTCTGTCTTTCCCACCTTCTGATTGGCTGATCACACACTCTTTAGGACAGCTTTGCCAAGTTATATGTTGTTTGTTTGTTTTGTTTTTTGAAGAAGAGATAAGCCCTGAGTGGAGGATTTGGGGGAGGATTTTCTTGGCTCACCACTTCCCATGTTTCAATCTAAAGGACTGTTATGTGGAAGGGAGATTCTGCTTGGCCCCTAAAGGAGCCAATGAGTCCATGTTGAAAAGATGCAAATTTAGGCTTCATAGCAGAAAAACCCTCTTCTCTTATAGAAACTTTCTATCCGAAAACAGAATGGGCTGCCCCAGAGGAGGAGGTGACTTCTCTTTACCCGAGGTCTTTAAGTGAAGGCTGAATGACCATTAGCTGGGGAACCTCAGAAGGGAAATCTGGTCTGCTTCAGGTTGGACTAGAATCTAGTCAACCCTCCCTACATGTACAGTTCTGGGCATGGGAACCCCTCTGGACTTCAGTTTCTTCCTCTGTATTAGATTATCCCTAAAGTCATAGAGTCATAGGCTGAGTTGTAAGGGACCAAGGAGATGATCAAGTCCAACTTCCTCATTTTACAGGTGAGGAAAGCTGAGGCACAGAGAAATGAAGTGGCATGCCCAGAGTCATTGTCTCAGGGAGGATTCGAACTCTGGTCTTCTTGACTTCAAGTACAATGCTCTATGCATTCTAGCCCTAAAGACTGTGGTCTACCTAGGAAAACTTGCGAAATGACCACCCCATTTTTATGTCCAAATGAGCCAGACTTGCTCTCCCTCAGCAACAAGTCTATCTACTCCCCTTCCCAGAAATTCTTTTCCAGTGCCCCCAGCCAAGTCATTTTAACTTGGGCTATGATCAGGGAATGTGATCTTTACAATTTTAAATAAACGTCTGAAGTGGATAAATTAAGGGTTGTTTTGAGAAGGAAATCACACTGACAAATGCTGATGCCCTTGGACTGGCTAGCTGTGATGGCTAACTTTTTCATCATGTCTGCTATCACAGAGATAGAATGACCACAGACCCAGGTTCTGACCACCTTCTGTCCAGGGTTTAACAGTTAAGAGACTGAGGCTCTGTTTTTCCTTTCCTCCCTTGGTGAAACAGTCTGGGATGTTTCTCAGAGAAGTGTAGAAATGCAAACCCGTCATCTCCTTTCTGTGAGTGATTATGTTATTCAATCCATATACTTAGCTCTTTCCTATAAGAGCCCTACCTAAGGGAGGGGGGAGGAAAAGGAGATACTTTCTAATATCTCTTCTAATCAAATTTCGGGATTTTTTTGATCTATAAAAATATATTTACATTGTTTCAGACGTCATGTGTTCAGTATTAGTCTCATGATTCTACTTACTTCACTTTGTATCTGTTCATGTATCTTTCCATGCTTTTCTATATTCATTATATTCATAATTTCTTACATAAAAATAATATTCCATGACATTTTTGTACCATAATTTGTTTACCCAATCCATAAATGAAGGAAAATGCCGTATTTTAAAGAGAGGAAAGCATTTATTAAGGAGTTTCCGTTCTGTAGGACACACAGAATCAGACTTTATCAATGACAATTTCATAGACATATTTTTAATTCTTTTGCTAACTATTCATCTTGATGGAGAATTTTAAATGAGGATAAGAGCTGATATTTGCCTAAGACTTCATAGTTTACAAAGTACTGTAAATACACGATCTCATTTAATGCTTACCACTCCAAGAAATAGATAGTATGAATATGATATTCCCATTGAACATATGAGAAAACAAAGGCTCAGAGAGAGATAGAGAAGAAAGAACCCTGGAGTTGGAGCCAGAAGACCTAGTTTCATGTCTTGACTACAATATGATCTAGCTTCTGATAACTAACCTCTGATGAGTCACTTAACATCTATGCATCTTAGCTTCCTCAACTGTACAACTGGAGGTGATAATATTTGTGCCAAAAATGAAGGTGGGAAGGGATTGATGGGAGGCTCAGATGCCATCCCTGATAACCACAAAAGCACTATAAAAAGGAAATATTTTAAATTAATTGTTTGCCTCAGCAAGTAAGCAAAGCCCCAGAAGCCAGTAGTTGGGCCAGCCCACCAGAGCTGTCTCCTTTGCTTCACTGCTGCTGTATTCAGGCAACCAGGTGGTCTCCATAAGTTCCTTAGACACTGCTCATAAAAACTTGCTCCCATTCAGGGTTGCTATGTAACTGTTTTCTCCTCTGTCAGAGCCTTTTCCTGAAACACAGGCGGTATCATGTAGCAAGAACACGTGGCCCCAATGTGTTGCTACTGGCACAGAGTAACTTGAGGCAAAGGAATCAGCATCTCCCATGCTGCACCTGATGTCATTTTAAAGCCACAGTTACCTGGCACCTCTGCCCTTGGGCCAGGGATGGAGCAGCCTGTGCATGGGCACGATGCCATCTCAGTCTATGCAAAGGAGAACTGGCAGCCAGGAGACCATGTCTATGCATTACTGTGTTTGTTAAACAAATGATTCCCAGCCGGGAACACGGCAACAGCTGTCAATCCTGATCTTACACGCCTACGGTAATAGAGACATGCCATCATTAATCTAGCTCTGGGAAGAATTACCTCTTAGAGCTTTTTTTTTTTAAAGGAACAGTACAGAACACAGAGAAAACACAGAGAAGAATATGGTGTGAGGTTGATTTATGGCTTATCTGTCAAATTGAAATAAATGTTATTTCATGAAAAAGCAGGCAGAACTGAGCTTGATGGTAATGAATTCCTTTATAGATTCCTGCCTTTGATTCACTTCAACACATATTTATCAAGTACTTAGGATGTGAAAGGCACTATGCTCAATGCTAAGGATCGCAAGACAGCATGGGGCCTACCCTCAAGGCGCATAGAGTCTAATAAAGAATATGACATGTACACAAATAAGTAACAGTAGTGATTGACATTTACATAGAATTTTAAGGTGAATGAATTGCTTTTTACATCCATTATCTCCTTTGACCCTACACTAATTCTATGATAAAGATATTATTATTATATCTCCATGTGACAGAGTAAAGAATGGAGCCCAAGATTCAGAATGGACTTGCCTAAATATTATTTAGAGACAGTATTCTCTTTACTCTAAATTTGCTGTTCTTTCCATGATGTCATATTTTTCCTGATTATTAATTTTTCATTGAAAATATTGCAGGTATATTTGTCTAACATGTGACTCCAAGAATATTTGATATAAAAGTACATACAGCAATCCAAATACTGAATATTTTATAAACCAAAGCTCCTTTCTCTAATCTGATCCTTGCAACAACTTCACAACAACAACAGGTAGATTCTACTTATACAAGTATTAGGATGTTCATTTAACGTTGAACCATGGTGGTACTGCTAGCCACCAACCTGATCCTGTTCACAGGAAAAAACAGGTTCTGAGAAGTCATACACCCTCACCCTGCTAAGTTCTACCCAATACCAGGAGTTCCAGAGAAAGTGACAAATGCTCTATGAGTCTCATTCCCCGCAGCTCCACATTTCCCTTAGCAGACAGGATTCATCTCCAAAGCCTAAGAAGTAGAGTTAGTGTGAAGCAGCAGTGTCAAACTCAAAAGAAAATAGGGGCCACCAAAGTGTACACAAAGCTTCCTGTGGGCCACATTTTTTATTTAGATAACCACTATTAGCATTATCTATGTCCTACTGTATTTTTTTAAATACTTCCCATTTTAATACAGTTAATACATTTTAATTTTATTTGAGCCACATTCATAAATATTTGACACTGTTGCGCATCAACCCAAATAGAAAACTTTTAGGAAATCTGCTATCATTCACAGAACCCTAATTGCTGCGCCTATGTAACAATGTCATCCAATACTCATGAAAAATGACAAACATTCTTAACCCTACTTAGAGTTAGGATTAGGCTTGTTAACCCTAACCCTATCATTTCTTACCATTAGACATAGAATCAACAAAAAGGGAAAAATACTAAAAACATTTACACTGCCATATGCATGATGTAACTTCTCCTAAACTTAGGTGGTCTTTAGGAGGTCTAAGTACTCTGCACGTGGGAGTTTTTTGGGAGGAGAGAAGTAATTCAATTACCCAGGGCCACTGGTTACTTTCCAGCCCTCACCTCACCACATTCCCCCCCTCACCTTTCAGCAGGCATACCTTTATATTAATATAGCACAGTTATAGGGCATAGGTTATATATACATATATAATATCTATATAACATAGATAGATGTGTGATATATACTATGTAGACATAGATACAGTATATGGTATATATTATAAATATAACAGTTACCAAAAGTTAATCCACTATGGACTCCAAGAGAGTTCCACTAAGTTGCTGTAAATGATACAGCTGTTGTTTTCAATGTTACCACTCTTCTGCACTCAGTACTTCAATCTCTAGTCCTCTCCCTGTAGCCTCCCAGGATGTCATTCATCGACTGAGCTGAAGCAGACTCCGATCTGCTCCTCCCAGTCTGTGGAATGGTAAACTGCCTTCAGGAGACCATCAGCAGTCAGTCAACAAGCATTTAGCAAGATCCTACTATGTGCTAGGAACTGTGCTAAGAGTTGAGGATATAATAAAACATTTTTTTTTAAAAAGTGCTTGTCTCCAAGGAGCTCAGTTTAATGAGAGACAGCTTATAAACAAGGTAGCTAATACACAATACGATAGATACAGAGCAGAGGGAAGGTAATGAATGAAGGTAAGCTTAGAGCTGAAGGCACTAGCAGCTGGTGGGGGTGGGCTGGGCTGGCACTGGAAAGGTCTCCTGAAGTATGTAAGATTTGAAAGAAGCCAGAGAAGTTAATTGACTGGCTGAGGAGGTACAGCATTCCAGGCATGAGGTATGGCCCATGCAAAGATACAGAGACAGGAGACAGAGGTTCGCAAGAAGCAACAAGTATAAAAAGACTGGAAAGGTAGGAAGTGGCCAGTGATGAACAGGCCTATATAAATATAGGCCTGGAATATAGCAAGGGTTTAATAAGTGCTTGTTGATTGATTGGCTGTGACTGATTCTGGAGTTTATTGAGGACAAGGGCTGACATGATCTGACTTGCATTTTAAGATTACTTTAGCTGCTGAGTAGAGTGCAGATTGGAGTGGCAATAATGCTAATGGGGTGGGACTAATAGGGGGCTGTTGTAATAATTCAGGTAAAAGGTAATAAAACCTGAACTTGGATCATTGCTGTGTTTGTGGAGAGAAGGGAACAAAGGTGATAGACAGTACAAAGTTTATCTATGGAGTAGATATGTAGGGTGAGTAAGGATGATGCTGAGGTTGCCAGCCTGGGTTAATGGAAGTATGGTGGTGCCGTTGACAAGAACCTGGAAGTTCAGAAGAGGGGAGAGGTTGTGGAGAAAGGTATCAATTTCAGTTGTAGACATGGTGAATTGGAGATGCCTTGGTACTTCCATTCTGAGATGTCCAAAAGGCAACCTGTGATGAGGGACTGTTGCATCCATGAAAGTCAATGTCATCAAATAAGATTAGTGTGGAGGGAAAAGAGAGGAGGGCACATGACATGGGGCACCTATGGTGAATAGGTATGACCTGGATGAAGAACCAGTCAAAGACTGAGGAGTGGTTCAACAGGAAGGAGGAGAATCAAAAGAGAGCCCCAAGAGAGGAGGAGAGGGGGATCAATTGTATCAAAAGCTACAGAGAAAAGAAGAAGGTTGAGGCCTGAGAAAAGGCCATTAGATTTGGCAAGTAAAAGATCACTGGTAACTTTGGTGAGAGCAGCTTAAATCAAATGATGAGGTTGGAAGTTCAGAAGAGAATGAGAAGAGAGTGGAGACTTTGTCGAGGAGCAGAGGCATACAAGGATGACAGGAAGGACAGACAGAGAATGATAGCTAGCTAAGATGGTCAGATCCAGTGAGGGATTGTGGAGTCTGTGGGAGATGTGGCTATGTTTATAGGCAGCAGAAAAGGAGACAGTAGAGAGAGATGAAAGATTGATGAGTGCAGACATTGGGGGGCAACTCTGCCAAAAGAGAGAGTGATATGGAGGGGTATGGACCTCCTCCGGGATGCCATTTCTGATCTCCCCCATCCCCTCCCCAATAGAGTGTGAAATTTTCCTTCTCTGAGCCCAGGAAGGACTTTGCACCTCTCTGAGGCACTGCCGGACTCGTTTGTATTATAGTTATCAGTTACAGTAGAAGCAAGTGGGGGAAACAAGGTGGTGCAGTGGATAAAACACCAGTGCAGGAGTCAGGAGGACCTGAGTTCAAATCTTACCTCAGACACTTGACATTCACTAGCTATGTGACCTTGGGCAAGTCACTTAACCCAATTCCCTCATCCTGGGTCATCTCTAGTCATCCTGATGAATATCTGGTCACTGGATTCAAGTGGCTCTGAAGGAGAAGTGAGGCTGGTGATCTGCACAGCCCTCCCTCACTCAAAACAAAGTACAAGTCATGTCATCATTTCTCTAATGGCATGGTCTTCTTCAGCAACGAAGGATGAACATACAGAGAAGCAAGTATGGCAGACTGGATGGAATGATGGGCCTGGAGTTAGGAAAAACTGGGTTCAAATCTTACCTTTGACATTCACTAGCTGGGTGAAACTGGTGAAATCACTCAACCTCTCCAAGCCTCACACTAACTCTTTAAGACTTGTGTACAAGGTTACCACTGGGTTATAATCTGCACTGGGGAAAGGAGTTATCTACACTGGAGCATCCTCTTAGTAGACTAAGCTCCAACAGGTGGACAGGGCTATGCTTTGCCTAGAATTGTTCCCTCTTGTTATTGGACAATATGCACATTACACATAGGTTTATATATTGGTATTACATGTTATATAGACAGGTAGATAGAGCCCTAGACCTGGAGTCAGGAAGATCTGAGCTCAAATTCAGCCCTAGCTGTGTGACCCTGTCCAAGTCACTCTACCTCCCCCTGCCTCAGTTGCCCATTTGTGAAAAAGGGATTATAACATTACCTACTTTGCAGGGCTCTTGTGAGGTCAAATGAGGTAACAATTGTAATGTGCTCAGTCCAGCGCCTAGCACATAGTAGGTGCTGCATTCAGTTTAGTCATTCTCAGTTGTGTCTGACTCTTTGGGACCCTTTATGAGGTTTTCTTGACCAAGATGCTGGAGTGGTTTGCCACTTCCTTCTCCAGCTTGCTTTACAGATGAGGAAACTGAGGCAAGCAAGATTAAATGACTTGCCCAAAGTCACTCAGCTAGGAAGTGTGTGAGGCCAGATTTGAACTCAGGAATATGAGTCTTCCTGGCCCTAGACCCTGGGCTCTATGCTCTATGACACCCCCAGCTGTCTTGGGTGCTGTATAAATGCTAGCTGTTACTGTATTGCATATGTTCTATACAATACATACATATTCTTGGGGCATGATATGAGTTGAGAGACAGCATTAACGTCAGCAGAGGGGGCTTCCTGAAGATGCTACCTGAGCAGGGCTTTGAAGGAAACTCAGGATTTTCCTTCTTGGTTTCATGCAGATGAGGAACTTCCATCTCCTTAGGAAACCCTAAACAAAGAATTGGGGCCTATCCATTGAGAGTTCACCAGCTGACCCTGTGCATGGAAGTTGCTTTCCAGGGTGGGTCTGATCTCTGTCAGAACAGTTTTACAGAAATGCGAAGGATGTGAGAACGGAGGTGGGGAGAGAGACAAGTTTTCAGTCTCCCTTTCCCTGAGCCTCAGCTGGCCAGCTAATAAGGCTGGGAATAGGTGTGGAGCAGAGGGAAAACAAAGCAGCCAAGTGTGTGGGGGATGCTCATGGTGTAAGCTTTGGGGGGCTCCGGGGACTAGGGTGATGGTGAGGCCAGGCTCAAACATGTCAATGTGTGAATTAGCCAGGGTCTCTGAGTACCAAGACTTCCACAGCTTGACCCCATAGCCTGGGAGCTCGGCCAGTCGCTTCTATGGGTCAAATCTGATTCTGGGGAAATACTCTAGAAAAGGAAATTCAGGCTGATGTCCTAACATCACCTGGAGCACGTAGGCCTCACTTTAAGATAATGACAGAGGTAAAACTTGCACTGACCTCTTCTAAGGCCAAAAATCTAAGGCAAAATTCCCACTGAATCCATTTTATATTTTTGCACTCAAATATAGACTTATATTTATACATATGTATATTGCATGCTTTAAATTTCTATATAATTATAACCCAGGTATGCAAGGTGGATCAGAAGAGATTTTTTTTTATCTTACCCTGGGTATCATCAAAGAAAATTTCCATGAGGCATTGAAAATAAGAAGCAGTTGAATCCATAGGGAAAAGCAGGTCCATGTCAATGGGAGTCCTAGCTACACCATGAACTAGCTATGTGACTTCAGACATGAGGTTTCTTTGCCTCTTTTCTTGCCTGAACAATGAAGGGATTTGATCAGACCACAGCACTTCAGAGTTGAAAAGAACATTATAAATCATCCTACAGAGAATGGCAGCTAGGTGACGTTGTGGATGGAATATCAGGCCTAGAGACAGGAAACCCAAGTTCAAATCCTGCCTCAGACACTTATCAGCTGTCTGACACTGGCCAAGTTGCTTCACCTTGATTGACTCAGTTTCTTTACATGTAAAATGAGATAGAGCAGTAAACAGAAAACTTCTGTATTTTTGCAAGAAAACAGCAAATGGGGTCACAGAGAGAGTAATTCATGACTGAACAACAACACAGGAACAGAAAAATGACTTGCCCAAGGTCTCCCAAGTCCCTGCCCTCAGTATCCAGTGTCTCTTCTTTTCCCAAATCTAAATTTTTGGGATCTAATACAACTTTAAGGGGAATGCATTGTTTTCACCATTCTAGTTCATGGCACACAAAAGATCTTACAAAATCCTTGTTGAATTGATTCAAATTGGTTTTTTGCTTGTGGTCTCCCCTACTCCAATCTATCCTCCATGCCCATGGTCAAAATAACCTCCCCAAAGCCCAGATCTGACCTGCTCTGGAATATTCGTTGTCTTCCTGCTGACTCTACAATAAAACTCCAGCACTAACAGAGGCACAAAAGGTTCTCTAGCAGGTCAAATACCATTAGTTTCCTTCACCCGTTGCCTGTAGTGCTACCTATCCAGGTGACCTTGACTAAGTCTCTTCCCTTTTATAGGCTTCTGTAAAAGGAGGTGGGTGGACTCCATGTCTTCTAAGGTTCCTTTCAGCCTCAAGTATGTGATCTTTGTTTCTCCAGAGCCTACCACAGTGCTGGGCACTATTAGGTGCTTAATTAATTAGTGGCCCCATTGAACTGGCTGGAACAGAATTGAGTTGAATTGGATTATAGAGTGAGTGTATGCAGAGGTGGTAGGGTAGTGTTGTGCCTTTGAGATCTTCTTTTGTTGTCAAGTTTTATCTGAAGGAAGAGGTCAGAAAGATCTTTATGTGGATCAAAGCATCAGAAATGAGTCTGGCAAGCTCTGCATAAAGGAATCAGAGGGAGCTCTGCTGCTTAGCAGGTGATTTCTGGGAGGGATGACTTTTTATCACTAAAGCCATTCATGGATCCCATCCCCCTCCTCCAATGACCAAGCTTGGTCACTGACTCTCTGAATGTGCTGCTGATGGGCTCAGGAACACAGACTGCAGCTTTTCTCCCTACCTGAGGTCAGACACCAGGAATAAGAGCATGGAAATGACATCATCTGTTCAGTTCACCATCAACTGTAAGGTTTCGGGCAGGGAAAGGCATAAGTGTCTCTAGAGAGACTACTCTGTGCTAGGCACTGTGCTAAAGGATTTTGCAAATATGATCTCAATTGATCCTCCCAACAACCCAGCACGGTATGTGCTTTTACTAAACCCATTTTACATTTAAAGAAACTGAGGCAAAGGGAGGTTAAGTGCTTGCCCAGGCTACACAGGTAGTAAATGTCTGAAATCAGATTTGAACTCAGGTCTTCCTGACTTACACTAGGCCCAGTGCTCTATGCACTGAGGCACCATCTAGCTGCTCCATGGCACCATGGAGGAAAAAGCTCATAGCCGGTTCAAAGGATGTAGCTATTCAGGCATACCTCATTTTATTATGCTTCACTTTACTGCCCTTGACATATGTTGCATTTTTTACAAATTGTGGCAGCCCCACATCAAACAAGTCTATGGACACCATTTTTCCAATAGCATGTGCTCTCATAAGGCATCCACGTGACATTTTGGTAATTCTCACAGTATTTCAGACGTTTTCATTATGGTTATATCTATTACTGGCAATCTCTGATCAGTGATCTTTGATATCACTTTTGGAATTGTTTTGGGCTCCACACACTGTGCCCATATAAAATGGTGACTTAATCAATAGTTGTATGTGTTCTGACTGCTTTATCCACATGCCATTCCCCCATCTCTCTCCCTCTCCTTAGTGCTCCCTATTCCCTGAGACACAACAATATTGAAATTAGGCCAATTAGTAACCCTACAATGGCTTCTAAGTGAAAGAAAGAGTCAATCAATGTGGCAGACTTCATTGTTGTCTTATTTTATGGAATTCAGCAATCCCTACCCTGATCAGCCAGCAGCCATGGATAGCAAGGCAAAACTCTCCACCTGCAGAGAGAGCCAAAGAAGGCTTGAGTGATAGTTAGCATTTTTAGGCAATAAAGTATTTTAATTAAGGTATATACATTGGTTTTTTAGACACAATACTATTGCACACTTAATAGACTACAGTATAGTGTAAAAACAATTTTTATATGCACCAGGAAACCAAAACATTTATCACAGTATTTGCTTGATTATGTGGGTTTAGAGCTGAACCCCTAATGCCTCCAAGGTCTGCCCATATAGATACTGGTGTAGGGAAAGGAGGTGGGGAGTATGTAGATTGAGAGAGAATGTGTCTCCAAATTTAAAAAGACTGGAGGGGCCCAGGGAAAGGCAAGGCTGATAGGAACAGGTATTGGCCCCAAATGTGCTAATTAAAAGTTTCCAGAAGGCCCTGACCTACCATGCTAGAAATAACAAAGTACCCATTTCCATCTGCCTGAAAAGAGAAGGCAGGAAAGGTCAGAATGTCTTCTGGAAAAAGGAATTTATCAAGCAAAGACTAAAAGGAATATGGGATTCAGTCCAGAAAAGAACTGCTGAGAGATGAATGCTCAGGTAAGCAGCTCGTCCCAGTCCCAGTCACAGCAAATCTCCCTTTTCCATGACAAATTGTTTGGAGTCCTTTAGGAAATCTCAAAGGTTCCTTCCTGCTATACTTCATCCAAAATTACAAGGAATGGCATAGCACAAGTAGTACAGGAAAAATGGAGCATCAGAGTGTTGTAGGTGAAATAAATCACTCAGGGTCACACAAGTAGAAGTATCATACAGGATTTGAACCCAGGCCCTTGGACTCCAAAACCATTGCTCTCTCCCATGATCCAGGGTGCCTCTTTCCTTCGGTCCTGTGACTCTTTCCTGGAATTTTATCTCTTCTCTTCCCTTCCCTTCTTTTATCTCTTTCCCTCCTTCATTCTCTCCTTCTTCTTCTTCTTCTTCTTGCTCTTCTCCTTCTCTTTCTTTTTGTCTTCTTCCTCTTCTTTTTTCTTCCTCTCTTCTTTCTCTTCTTCCTCTTCTTCTTCCACTTCCTCGTATTCCTCCTCCTCCTCCTCCTTCTCCTTTTTCTTCTTCTCTTTCTCCTTCTTTTTCTTTTCTTCTTCTTCTCTCATGTAGTCATGCATCACCTCTATGCCAATGATTCCTCATGCCAATGATTCCTCAGTCTATAGTTTCAGCCCTAGCCTCTCTCCAGAGCTTCAATCCCATATCACAAAGAGCCTATTGAGCATTTCCAAATAGATGTCCCACACTTATCTCATACTTAACATTTCCAAAACAAAACTTATTGTCTTTTCCTCTGTACCCAGTCCTCTTCTGAACATTTCCTATTTCTGTCAAGGTAATACCATCCTTCTAGTGTCTGATGTGCACAAGTCAGGAATAATCCTCACTCCTCATTCTCGCTCAGTCTATGTCAATTGCCCAGACTTGCAATTTCTTCCTCTACAATACCTCTCAAACCGAAGCCCTTCTCACCCATCCCTGCCCCAGCTCAGGCTTCCTCCTATCTCATCTGGATTATTTCAGTGGTGCCTGGCACATAGTAGGCCCTTGGAAAATATTACTGGATTGTTTGTCTTTTGCTCCTTCTCCCCCTTCCCCAATCCTTCCTCTACTCATCTGTCCTACACCCACGTCTGACTATGTCACGCAGGCACTATGCTTTATGCTGGGACTACAAATACAGCAGAAGGAAAGAGAACCCCTGCCCTTAAGAAGCTTACCTTCAAGTAGAAGAAGATAACACATGAAAGGAAGCTGAAAATGGGATATTGTGGACAAGAGTAGAAGCTAGAGAAGAGGAAGTCTGGCTAGCATGGACATGCTCCCCAAAGTGGAGGCTCTGGGAGGAGTTGCCAATCAGATGAAGGAAACCAAGGGTGAAGAAGTCCAGTCAGGAGTAAAGTCCAGAGAAGATGTCAAAACAAATCCCCATTTGGCCTTAAACCCCTTATAATGCCTTTATAATGCTGGGGGTGCAGTGGATAGATGCCAGGGCCTTTGGTCAGGGAAATCTGAGTTCAAATCTGGCCTCAGACACTTACCAGCTGTGTGACCCTGAGCAAGTCACTTAGCCCTGTTTTCTTCAGTTTTCTTATCTGTAAAAAGAGCTGAAGAAGGAAATGGCAAACATCCCAGTATCTCTGCCAAGAAAATGCCAAGAAAAAAATAAGGAAGTATTTATTACATGATGGTCTCATGAAGAGTCCCACAAGACTGAGCAACAACAGTGAAAACCACACTCCAACCCACCTACTCTCTTTCTCCATCCCCCACCTCCTCACCTTTGCCAGGCTCTCTCCACCTTCCCTTCAGAACTCAGCTCAAGGGCTATCTCCTATAAGAAGCTTTTCCTGACGGAATGAATAGTCACTGAGCCTTCTCCCCACTAGCCTTACCTAGGTCTCCCCTTTGTACTCTGTGGGCTGTCTGGTCACCCTGTCCCATGAAAGGAACAGCAGGGGTTTGAGGGGGGGGTTGCTCTGCCAAGTCTTCCAGACAGAAGCACATGTTAGGTCCTGATCACTGAGGGAATACAGACAAAAGAAGTTTTCTGAAAATGGGATGCCCTAGAAGTAATTCAGAGTTCCTTCCCTTCTCTGAAGCCCCAGTTTCCCCATCTGTTAAAGGAGGGTTTTGGACAAGGTGACATTAAAGGTCTTTCCTAGTTGTAAATCTGTGGTCCTTATTTTATAGTTTTTTTGGCAAAAAGATTATCACTCTATCCCTGAAAGTTTTGAAGAAGAGATGTGCAATAATCCATTTCAGAACATTTCTCCCTCAAGTCATGTCACCTCTGTCTCTATAATAAGGAAGTATTTATTACATGCCATTTGTGTAAAAGGTGTTTTTATAGAAAACTTGAAGAAACTGAGGCCCCCAAGACTGAAATGACTGGCCCAGGGTTCTCCCCCTTTTTAAATTCTCTTTTGTTGGCAAGTCTGCTCACATCCTATGCTTTTCAGTAGACTATAAGCTCCCCTCCAGAATTAGTTCCTACCTGAAGCCTGATCCCACCAAGAATCATTTCTCCCCTCCCCCCCAAAATATCCTGTATTTACTTTCCATCTATTTCCTGTTTTCTTGTATTTTCTCTCCTTAAAGAATGAGGATTGCCTGCTGAGGGCAAGGAGTCTTTCATTCTTGTCTGTTTCCCCAGTGCCCAGAAGGAGGTTTGGTCCGCAGAGAGTGGTTAACAAATGCTTTCTGGATCACCCCGAATGAGAGGAGAATACCAGAATGACAGTCATGCCAAGACTATTGCTCCTTTCTGTTCAATCTCCATATCCTAGAGAAGTTTTTGGTTCCCTGGGAGGGACTCATCTCTCCCTCTCAGTTCCTCCGTCCCTTTGATATTCCATGCAGATGTGCAGATGCAAGGCAACCCACCCCCCCCAAGGAGGTCCTCAACAAGCCTTTCTCCCAAGGTGGTTTCACATAAAACAGATCTGTGCAGCATTCACAGCATTACTCCATAATTCAGGCAGGAGGGATTGTTCTGAGAAAAAAATGCCCCATTATCCCATTTATAAATTTGGAAAAATATTTATTGCCAGTGGCTTTTATTGTACACACACATACTTTCTCTCTCTCTCTCTCTCTCTCTCTCTCTCTCTCTCTCTCTCTCTCTCTCTCTCTCTCTCTCTCCAATGCTGTGGAACTCTTCAAGAATTACTGTGGGAAGGGTACTGATCCTGAAGTCAAAAAAAGCTGGAGTTTTAATCTTGCTTCTGACTGAGTACCTATGTGACTTGGGGCACATCACGATCTCTCTGAGCCTGAAGACAATCCTAATACCTGTCTCCCATGGTCTTGGTGAAGCTCAAAGGGAGGTGAGAGGTCCAGAGAGGTACAGGGAGGTACAGAGAGGTACAGGGAGGTACAGGGAGGTACTGGGAGGTACAGGGAGGTACAGAGAGGTACAGGGAGGTACAGAGAGGTACATGGAGGTACAGGGAGGTACTGGGAGGTACAGGGAGGTACAGAGAGGTACATGGAGGTACAGGGAGGTACAGAGAGGTACAGAGAGGTACACGGAGGTACAGGGAGGTACAGAGAAGTACATGGAGATACAGGGAGGTACAGGGAGGTACAGAGAGGTGCAGGGAGGTACATGGAGGTACAGGGAGGTACAGAGAGGTACATGGAGGTACTGGGAGGTACAGGGAGGTACAGAGAGGTACATGGAGGTACAGGGAGGGACAGAGAGGTACATGGAGGTACAGGGAGGTATAGAGAGGTACATGGAGGTACAGGGAGGTACAGAGAGGTACAGGGAGGTACAGGGAGGTACAGAGAGGTACATGAAGGTACAGAGAGGTACATGGAGGTACAGGGAGGTACAGAGAGGTACAGGGAGGTACAGAGAGGTACAGGGAGGTACAGAGAGGTACAGGGAGGTACAGAGAGGTGAGAGGTACTTTGCAAACTGTAGCAGCATCAACCAGTATTATTGAGAATAATACAGTAGGAGGGTGGCTCTAGCATGAAGAGCAGAGGTTTGTAACTTTCGTCAGAGATCTCCAATAGAGACCCATGGGGTGAGGGGAGTGCCATAGGATGCCACTAACAGGTCCCCACTTCATTTAAACCTCTGCCCTAATTACATGGTGTGGGAGGGGTTCTAGATCAAGAATTCCAAATGTCTCAAAGTCTGCCCTGGGGCCCGGTCTCCCCGCTGCCAGCATTTGTTGCTGATTTGCCTGCCCTGGGTTCAGCCTGATCCCCTAGCCCATGTTGTACAAGTGGGTGGGTTTGAAGTTCCTGTTAGTACTTGATCCAGGCTAGTGGAAACATCAAAGGAGAGTTAGGAGCTAGACATATGCCTGTTTAGATGAACCCTGATGAGGATCTAGCAAAGGAGACAAGGAAGGTGGTGTCAGAAGAGGAGAACGGGGAGAGAGCAGCAGCCGTAATCTAGAGATGGAAGTGATCCCAGAGGCACAGAGCTGGAGCCAGACAGCAATCCAGCTGCTTCTTTTACAGATGAGGAAACTGAGGTTAGGAAAGGGAAGAGGTTTGTTCTAGGGTTAGGGGCAGAGTTCGAAACACTAATCCACTACAAGCAATCTCAGAAACATGTTGTGAAGGGCTATTTGCAAACAGCTTCTAATCAGAGTTAACTGTATCCAGTGCTCAGGAAGAGGCTTCTTGAATGTTTTGGAAAACATAACTAAATGCTAAATTAACTTCCTGACCAACTAAGTACCAGGACAGAAAAAAGCATCTCATTACTTCAATAGTTATTAAATGCGGTTCTAATGAAATCTGGGTGGTCGGAGCTATCACAGACCTCAGAGAGTTCAGAAGAGACAGAGCTCAAGGCATTTTCTGCCTAGAGCTCGCTACCTTTTTCCATTTATTATTTAAAAACATTTCCCAAAGAAATGTTATTGCCCAAATTATTAAAGCCATAATAAGTTGTCAAATGTGAAAATGTATTATCATCAGTCTTCTCATTCTGACTCATTTCCTTGTTTTCCCCTAAGAAAAACTGTAAAAAAGTGTAAGCATCGAACGTCTAATGAAGACATGGGTGGCCGGTCGATTAGAACAGCATGACACGTCTACGTGTGGCGTGGGGTAGCCAGGTGGTGTGCTGAGTCCGACGTAACTGTGTCCCATGCCAGACTGTGTATTATTAACACAGACATCGCACAGAGTAGCTATGGGTGCCGGGGGAGCGTACCGTCTCTGTCATCTAATGGATTTTTGAAGTTTTCCACTGAGTGTTTCATTTTCCCTGACAGTTATTTCTATTAATGGGCGGGCCCTGTCAGTTTCCTGACCCTGGTCAGGAGGGACGTCTTCTTGCTCTCATGGCAGTCACCATTTCTGTGAAGTCGTGCATGTAAAAACTCTGCCCGTGTAACTCACCTCGAGCAGGACTGTCACTCAATTTGACATCTACATGTTGGAGGCTTTTTTCCAAGTTTTCTCTGCGTGACCTCCAAGTTAAAGATCAGCAGGTTACCTTCCTCCGAGTCATCGGCGTGTCAATCATCCCTCCCTAAAAATTAAACGTACAAACAAGCAGTACCCACCATTTCCCCTCTGCTGCCCGGCCCTCTCTTCCCCGTCAATCTCTCGCTTTCTCATTATGGAGACATCATGCCCTCTTTTTTCTCGAGATGCGTCAGAGATGATAGCCTCTTGTTTCTTCAACTGTTTGTTTATTCTCACTCTTCACTCCCATTTTATAAAATGATAAACTCTCCCTTAGCTTGACATGTGTCTCTGGAAGAGCAAAAAAAAAGAAAATTCTTTTGTTTGTGTGTTTACTTGTTTTAAGAGAACTAAGGATCCAGGATTATAAAAAGAGCTGCTCCTGTATCCCAAAGCTGGCTTTAAAAATCTTGTCTTTCATAATGCAGGGAAAGGTTCGCCACACTGGCAAGGGGGGAAGGGCGGGAAGGGAGCATTGGAAAAGATCACCCAGGTAATTTGGGTGCATCCCTCAGGAAAGCAAAGCAGGACTATACGCTGCAATCCACTCTCAAGCATATGGTTCATTCTCAAGTGCCTCATACTTCAAGGTTGCAGGATCGAGGAAGGATGACACTTCCCTGGGAGGCTGCTCCTTGCCTGGCAGCCACCACTCCAACTATTCTTAAGGTTCTAGCAGGCTAACTTGTCATTTCATTTCAAAACAAAAACATTCTTTTTTTCGCTGGCATCCCAATGATTATTAGAGCACAATGGATGGGTTTTTAAAAAAAGTTTTTAAAACATCAATGAGGTTTTGATGGCAGAGAAAGAGAATAGGAAAGAGTTAGCTCCGTGTCTCTGTCTCTCCTCTGTGAGTGTCTGTCTCTCTGTGTCTCTGTATCTGTCTGTGTGTGCATCTATATGTCTCTGTCTGTCTGTCTGTCTGTCTCTCTCTCACACACACACACCCACCACAGCTAGACATATCTATTAACAATGCCAAGGGTAAGTTCTTCTGTTGTCTTGCTTCCAAATGAATCTGAAGCTGCTCGTTCACAATACTGTCAGAATCTCTGAAGCTTCTGGTGCATGGTGAAGGCAGTCCTAGGAGGTGGCCTGACAAGTCACAGCTTGAGCTGACCAGAATCTTGGGCACCACAGTTTAAGAAGGGGCTTGAGGGGCTAAAGAAGTCCCAGAGGGAACTGCCAAGATGGTAAAGGGCCTTGAGTCTGGGTCATCTCAGGACTTGAGAATGTTTGGCATGAAGAAGACAAAGGGGGTAAACAAATTACTGTCTTCAAGTATTTGAAGAGGAGTTAGATTTGTTCTACTTGGTCCCTAAGAGGAAGAGACAGGAGTAATTTCAGTTGGGTCTGAGTCTTCGTGAATCCAGTTCAGGTTTTCGTGGTAGAAATACTGGAGTGGTTTGTCATTTCCTTCTCCAGCTCATTTTACAGATAAGGAGACTGAGGTAAAGAGGATGATGTGACTTGTCCAGGGTCACTCAGCTAGTAAGAACTGAGGTTGAATTTGAACCCAGGCCCTCCTGACTCCAGGCCCAGCACTCCACACTATGCCACCTAGCTGCCTGGAGTAATGGATGAAAGATAAAGAGGTGAGTTCAGCTGGATATCAGCAAAAGCTTTTTCATAGGTCAAGGTGTCTGTGTATGGAATGGGACATCTGAGGAGAAGGGAAAAGATTCTCCTTCACTGAAGCTGGATGATCACTTACTGGGTGAATGGGCCTTTGAGTTCCTTCCAAATATGTTATTCTGGAAACAGTGGGTCCTCTGAGATCATTCCTGGGGAAGAAGCTGAAAATATAGGACTCGGGCCCAGTTCTCTTGAAACTTATCATCTACTGGGAGGATAAGCTCAATCAATCACTACACATTTATTAAGCACCTACTTTGTGCCAGGAACAATGATAAGCGCTGGGGATATGAAAAGAGGCAAAAGATAGTCCCTACCCAATATATACAAAGCAAGCTGTCTCTAGGATAACTATATAGGCAGAGGTAAGGCACTGGAATTAGGGAAGACTTCTTGTAGAAGTCTTAAGGACTTAAAAGAGACCAGAGAAAGCATGAAGGCAAAGAGGAGGAGGAGGGTACAGGGCACAGCTGGAGAGAATGCCCAGAGATGAGAGATGCAGGATCTTGCTTTTGGAACAACCAAGAAGCCAGTATCACTCGACTGAAGAGTACATCAGGGAGTAAGGTGTAAGAACTCTGGAAAGGTAGGAGTTGGCTGGGTTGTGATGGACTCTGAATGGAAAATCAATTTAAGTGGGGAGAGACTTGAGGAAGGCAGACCTCCACCCAAACAGGTTACTGCAATAGTCTGGTTGTGAAGTGATGCGGGGCTGTCCCAGGATGGGGACAGTATTAGACGAGAGAGGGAGGCATATTAAAGAGATGTTGCAAAAATGAAATCAAGAGGCTTTAGCAACAGACTGGGTATGGGGGTAGTGGTAGAGATAGTGGGAATCCAGGATAATACGTAGGTTGTGAGTCTGAGGGACTGGGAGTATGATGTTGCTCGCTTCAGCAATAGGGAAGGTAGGAGGGGAGGAAGGTTTAGGGAGAAAGAGAATTAATTCAGTTTTAGACATATGGAGACTCAAATGTCTACCAGATGTCCAGTTAGAAATGTCTGAAAGGCACTTGGTGATGTGAAGTTGGAGGTTGGCAGAGAGATTGGGGCAGGAAAGGTAGATTTGAGAATCATCAGTATAGATATAGTAATTAAGTCTATGGTCACCAGTGAGATCACCAAATGAAGCAGTAGGACAAGACCCTGAGAGGCACCTAGGGATGGGTAGAAGACATAATCTGGGACAGGATCCAGCAAAGGAAACACAGAAGGGACAACCAGGATACCAACAATCAGAAATCCATCAAGCAGCAAGCAGTTATTAAGCGACTCCTGTGTGCCAGGCACTGGACAAAGATAGTTGTTAATGGTTGGCTTTGGGAACTTGGACTGACAAGCCCATTTATAAAAAGACGGAAAATTCAAGGACAAATTCTTTATGAAATTAACCATCATCATCACTGTCATTATCGCTGTGATAATTAACACAGAGATCGCTATACTTCAAAAAAGCTGGAGAGGAGAGATTCTGCCATCTTTCTAGTGATAACAGAACCAATAGAAACAGGGCGGGGAAGGCAAGTCCTACTTCATAGGTAATGTTTCCCTTCACTCCAGACAATGCTTTCTCTGCCCCTGCAAGGTTCTTTCTATTTTTCTTCTTTGGGGGGAGGGGAAAGGCTGTCGGGGTTAAGTGACTTGCCCAAAGTCACACAGCTAGTGTCAATTGTCTGAGGTAGGATTTGAACTCAGGTCCTCTTGACTCCAGGGCCAGTCTTCTATTCACTGCACCACCTAGCTGTCCCTCCCTGCAAGTTTCAATAGCAGTGAGGTTATTGATTAGTATAATAAATATAATAATATATATCACATATACTATAATAATTAATAAATACTTATTAAGGTCCAGTTCTGCACAAGGCTGACCACATAGGTTTGAATCACGCTGGTCTGATATCTGGGAGAATTTCATAGACCTTGTCCTTGTAAAAAAAGAGAAAAAACCAATCAGAAGTCAAAAGTGTTCCTGACTGAGAGGTCTTTAACATTCATTCATTCAGTCAGTCAGTCAACTACCATTTACTTTACTCCTGTGCTCCAGGTATTGCATTAAGTAGCTGCAGAGGCAAAAAAAGGCAAAGAGGTCTGTGTCCTGAAGGAGCTCCTAGCCTAATGTGGGGGGAAGGAGGAAACAACCTATAAATAACTAGGAACATGCAGGACAGTTACACAGTAGGTGGAAGGCTATCTGAGCAAGGATAGCACTACCTTTTGGGAGACCGGGAAGGACCTTTTGCCAAAGCTGGGAACTGAGCTGGGTCCTGAAGGAAGGAAGCCTGGGGAGGAGGAAATGGGAAACAGTGCAAAGTGTGAGACTGGAGAGAGAGCACCTGGGGCAAGAAGCTGAGATGGCTGGGGTCCCTAGACTGGAGGGTGGAAAGGACAAAGCGCAAGAAGATGGGTTTGGTCTTGGAGATAACAGGGAACCACTGGGAGTTCACTGAGGGAGTGAGGACTTGGAGAATGGATTGGCATGGGGAGAGATTTGAAGCAGAGAGACCTTTAGAAAGTGGCAATAATGAGGACCAGAACTATGGTGGTACATGTGCTGGAAAGAAAGAGGGATTTTGCGCAAGTAGAAACAAGATTTGACAAGAGTTCACATCTGAAGAGTGGCTTTGAATGCAGGTGAGTCATTGAGGGTGATAATGAGGTTGGAGCCTAGATAACTGGGAAGATGGTCATGCCCTTGACACATTCTGGCTCTCTGACCCTGGGCAAATCATTTGATCTCTCAGTGCTCCAGTGGCTCTTCTCCAATCCCACTCTCACCCCACCCCTCAGTAGCTGGATGCTCCATGTCCAAAACTTGTATTGAGCTAGAGAGTTTAGAGGCAACTCGAGGAGCATAAGCTGTGGGAGAGGTAGTGATCTGTAAGGGAATTGCCAACCCCCAGCCTCTTGGACGGCATTCACTGGTCACGACTCAGGTAAACTGAGGGGAGACTGGTAAGGCATGAACAGGATGGCGCTGGGAGGAAGGGTTCCACCCCTGTTTTGCTCAAGGCTATCTTCCGGGCCCTGGGAGAACAAAGAAGGCTCAAGATGTTTTTCTTTCTATTCCTGGTCATAGGTATGGTATTTCCTTATTAGGGCAAACTATTTGCTGATAGGTCCACTAAGGGCTCTGGTGTCAGGAAAGAAATAAAAGCACTGCTTGCTGTTACAATAAGTGGAGTTCTTCACTATCTTGTCTCCCGCCGCCTCTCAGTCATTACTTCCGGCTCATACCACCAAGGCCTTCAGGCACTGCTGGTCAGATAAGGCCCGTGGGTCTGAGAGTTCAGGCCCAGACTCCCTAACAGTGATCCACACTGGTGAAGGGAACTTCCTCATCCAGGAATCCCTTCTATGCTCAGGGCATAATATTCCATGCCCATGTGCTCCCTGGGCAAACATTTTGGGGTTCTATCAAGACTTCTGTGGAATTGTTGTATTTTTGGTCTCACGCATGGGGATGCACAGTGAATATGTGGTCTGACATACCACTGTTATACCTTCACTGGGCTCTCAAGTAAGCAAGACCACTAGAGGCAGCAGTGCCACTAGCTCCAGTCACCCTTCATCACTCCAGCCTCAGCCAGAGCTTCTCAGCCCAACATGGCAATCCAAGGGGCAGTCCAAGGGGCAGAATATCCATCTTCATTGTGGATATTCAATATATGTTACAGGTTTAGGGTCTGGGGATGCAGAATCTATGGATATAAGGACAAAAACCTCCCACCATGCCTGCCCTCAAGGGGCTTATATTCTATTGTGAAGGATGCAACATGTACACCAGTAACTAAATACAAAATATTAATACAAAGTAATCTCAATGGGGAGGAAGTGCCAATAACTGAGGACCTGGGTAAGAAGTGGAACCTGGGTTAGGCTAGGAAGGAAGCTAAGGATTCTAGGAGGCAGAGACGAGGAAGGAGGAGATGCCTGATGTGGGTAGCCACTGTGCAATGAATAGCAACTGCCAATGACATCACTTTGGGAGCTGCCAAGCTCTTGGCATTCATGATTAATTTGGCCCTCCCAACAACTTGTGGGATGAGCATTGGGGTTATTTTCCCCATTTTACTAATGAGCATACTGAGTCACCAAGGATCTCTCCATGATCACCCAACTAGTGAAATTCCAATGTGGGTTCGGGATCCAGGCCTCTCCTGATTCCATGGACACAGCTCTCTATCCATCCAGCCAAGCTGCTTTTCTGTCTGTCTGTTCCTCTCTGTTTCTTTGTCTCTGTATCTATGTCTCTCTCTGTCTCTGTCTCTGTGTGTGTTTGTGTGTGTGTGTCTCTCTCTCTCCACACACTCATACGTACATATATGATAATACATACCCTACAATGATCTTATGATGCTATGTCACTCTCCCTCTCTGGACCTCAGTTTCCACATTTGTAAAATGAAGGATTTTTCTCTTGATGACCCATATAATCCCTTCCCACCCTAAAATTATAGCCCTATGTTATATATATACATATATATATACATGTATGTGTGTGTGTGTGTATGTAAAGTATTCATGACCTCATCTTTGTAGAAGGTTTTCTCTCCCCTCACCCCTGCCCCAGCCTTCTGTAGGTTCCATACCCAAAAACTAGTATTAAGCAAAAGTCCCTGAGATAATGGACTACAGACTCAATGGGAAATTGATTTTCTCTCGCAAATATTGGCTTCAGTAACAGAATAAAAACAAAACCAAAATGCAAGCCCTGTGAACTTTTCTGCTGAAACAGCCCTAGTGCCTAAGACAATTAAGTGGGGGAGGCAGGCTCAGATGTCACATCAGGGGTGCTGCATCAAAGGGAAAGTGCATCCCAGCTCTGATCCGCATCAAGGAGAGAAAGAAAAGACTTTATGGCATATGCTGACGAGTGGATGAAGCAAAAGAAAACAAAGAGACTGGATTTTTCAATCTGCCTGTAATTCGCCTGACCTTCAGGATGACAAAAATCAAAGACTCGCATCAGAAACAAAATACCATCTGAAATGACACACTCTTTATTTTTATGATGATTTGAGGGTAATTTGTATTCCAGGCCTGAGACTCCAAGGTTGGAACTTTATGAGCCAGTGTCAAGGTAGGTCAGTGAGGCAGCTGAAAGGATGAGCAATTCACATCTTCATCCCCTCCCTCCTCTAACTCTCATCCTCAAAACACAAAGAAGGGACTCCTCCATTGCAGGCATATTGAAGCAAGCTGCCATCAATATTCCTGAGATCATGGGTCTAGCATGGGAAGGAATCTCAGAGATCATGTCTAGAGGCAACTCCCTTATTTCAAAAATGTGAATGACAAAGTCCCCGGGAAATTATGTCACATAAGATCATAGCTTTAGAGTGGGAGGGGACCTCAGAGACTAGCTAGTGGCAATGCTCTCACTTTATAGCTGGGGAAATAGAGGCCTAGGGAAATAAAAAGACTGACCTAAGATCACACCAGTAGTGAATGGTAAAGTCAGGCAGGATTTGAACACAGGTTCCTTGACTCCAAATCCAGTATTCTTTCCAATGTAGTCTGCTGCCTTTAAGAGTCTAAGCTATGGTTACCTTGCATAACATCAAATATTCCATCCTTCCTATGTAAGTTGGACAATTGTCCAAGCTTGTTCCCTTTCTGATATTCCATTACTCCCCTCCAAAAATTATGCTCCTTTTGTTCACAAGGGAAAAGAGTCAATAAAAAGGCCTTTAAAAGGTGGGTGGACCTGGCCTGAAATTACATGAGGACACAGACCAGAGTCAGGCTGGCTGACTCGGTGTGGCTGGGTTGCAATCTGCATTGTTGAAGGGAATGTCCATAGTAGGGAGGCCTGAGACACTAAAGCAGTAGAGAACCCTCCCTTCTGGTTTCTTTCCTCTCTTTGTCTCCTAATCATCATCTCAGTCATTCTCAGCCTTGTCTGCTGATTTCTTTGGCCACATCCATGAGAAGATAAGTTGAAAGAATCACTAATTTCATTGTTTCCAAAAAAAAGAGATATTTAGCATCAGGTAAATAACACACCCCAGCACTTGATGCGATCTTTCTATTTGCATCTGACTGTCTGCCATCATGCTGAGGTATCTTGGGCAAAAGTTAATATGTTTTCTCAACTTGGTACATTTGGGTATCATTATGTTATTAAGTGGCTAATTGACTCTCTCACCTGCGTTGCCATGGCTTGCATCAACAGGCACCATAACGTTGCTAAGACCGAATGCAAACAATTAACCTTCAAATGGAAGTTAGTAAATGGATTAAGGGCAAACCCAGGAGTGTCTTGGCCAACATCCACCATAAGATGTATTGGGATTGAGCCACAAGCTCTGGCTAAGAGATCAGACATTTATTTGGCTGCTCATGAAGCTTAATGTAACATGATGCTTATTGATGCTTCTGATCCCCAGAATAGATGCAGAAAAAATTAATGTGTGTGCGGGCATAAGAGAAAATTAAATGATGCGAGTGATTTGAATTAAACCAAAGGCAAGCCAGTTTCCATTGAGGTTCATTGGAGCTGATCTGGAAACCCTAAATAATGTAAGCAACAAACACATCCATAATATCTGTCCTGTCATTGGGAACTTTATATTACAATCATGGATGATGCTAATGGCACTGGCCAACACCCATTGTGTTTTAATGGATTACACTGGGATTAATCTGAGAAATAAGATACAGATCTTTCTGACGGCATGAAGCAGGTTTGATTTAAGAACTGCCAAATAGTGGTTCTCCCAGAAAGCAAGGAGAATGCAGCACCTTTCAGTCTCTGTTCAATAGAAAATATGGCTACAGATCTTCTTGGGACCTCTGGACAAGTGTTTTTCAAGGAAAAATCAGATGAAGCTCCATGGAGTGGGTGATTTCCAGGGGAGGATTTTGTACAAAGATTGTGTAGTGTTGAATCTCAGCTCAGAGATGGAAGAGATCTCAGGGACTATCTAATCCAATTCACACCAGACCCAGAATCTCCCAGCCAAGTCATCACTCAGTCTTTGCCTGAAGATCTACAATGAAGACAATCCTACCACTTGGCAAAGTAGATAGGACACTGGGCTGAAAGTTAGGGAGATGTGGATTCAAATATTGCCTCAGATACTTACTGGCTGTGTGACCTTGGTCCAGATACTCAGTTTCACCATCTACCTCAGTTTCCTCAATTGTAAAAAGGGGATAAAATAGCCCCTACCTCCAAGGTTGCTAAGAAGATCAAAGGAAAGAATATTTACAAAGTGCTTAGCACTGTGCCTGACACAGAGTAGGCACTAAATCAATGCTTGTCTGCTTCCTTTCCTTCTTCCTTCAGTGTCCTACTGTGGCTTGGACTTGGAGTTAGTTCCTATCCCACCAAAGATACTTACTAACATTTTCTAATATCCCTTCCTAAATGGATGATTTTATAACATCTTACAAAAGATCTTACAAAAATGTCTCAACTCTAAGTAAGGCTCTGTGGTGAGTATAATTTAGAGCCCTTTGTGGTTGGGTGAACCAAGGTCTCTGCATGAGGACGTAGTAGTGCCTGAACCAAAGGGTTTCTAACTCTAACTCTCAGAGAGGAAGCCCAGAGCAATGCAAACAGTCCTGGAGACTAGACAAGTACAAATTCCAACTCTATCACTTATCATCTGGGCTAAGTCACATCATCTCTTTAGGGGAAGGGGAGGTTTTCTCATTCTCAAAAGGAAGGGAGTCAAACCTATGAGATGCCCTCTGGCTCTAGAGCTATGTTCCTATGTAGTCCAAATCCCTTCCTCTTTCTTTCCCCCTCTCCCTATCCTAGGATGCTTACCTGGCTTCCCCTCACCTTGGCAGGCTGAGTCTCCAGAATCAGACAGTCAATAAACAATGTATTAAAAGGCCTCATTTCTAAACTATATGGAGAACTGAGTCAAATGTACAAGAATATGTCATTCTCCAATTGATAAACGATCAAAAGATAGAAACAGGCAGTTTTCAGAGAAAGAAAGAAATTAAAGCTACCGATAGTCACATGAAAAAATACTCTAAATCACTATTGATTAGAAAGAGGAAAATCAAAATAGCTCTGAGATACCACATCATATCTATCAGATCAGCTAACATGACAAAACAAGAAGATGATAAACGTTGGAGAAGATGTGGGAGAGTTAGAACACTAATTCATAGTTAGTGCAGCCATTCTGGAGAGCAATTTGGAACTATGCCCAAAGGGCTACAAAAATGTGCATACTCTTTGACCTAGCAATGCCACTTCTAGGACTATAACCCCAAGAGATCATAAAAAAAAATTTCATAGCACCCTCTTTGTGATGGCCAACAACTGGACATCAAGAGGATATCCATTAACTGGGGAATAGTAATAATAAATAAATTATGGTATATAAATGTAATGGAATACTGTTGTGCTATAAGAAATGATGAACAGGAAGACTTCAGAGAGGCCTGAAAGGACTTATATGAACTGATACTGAGTGAAAGGAGCAGAACCAGGAGAACTTTGTACACAATAACAACGACAGTGTGCGAGGAATTTTTCTGATAGACTTAGTACTTCATTGCAATGCAAGGACCTAAAAAATTGCCAATGGTCTCTTGAGGCAAAATGCCTTCCACATCCAGAGAAAGAACTATGGAATTTGATCACAGAATGAAACAGATCATTTTGTTTTATATTATGTTTTGTTTTGTTTTATGTTTTCTCCCATTCGTTTTAATTCTTCTATGCAACATGACTAAAATGAAAATGTATTTAATAGGAATGTATGTGTAGAACCTATATAAAATTGTATGCCATCTCAGGGAGAGAGTGGGGAGGTAAGGGGGAAGAAGGAGGAGGGAGGGGAAAAAATCTAAGATATATGGAAGTGATTGTAGAACAATAAAAACAAATAAAATTTAAAAAATAAACATATATTAAGTACCTGCTGTGTTGTGCTGAATGCTGAGAATTAAAAAACAAAGGCAAAAGACAGTCCCTGCTCTCAAAGATTTTATAGTCTAATGGGGTCTGTCTGTGTTCATCCTTTGTTTTTGAAGATGAAATGATGACATGACTTGCACTTTGTTTTGAGTGAGGGAGGGCTGTGAAAGGTCACCAACCTCACTTTCCCCTCCTGATCCATCTGAATGCAGTGACCAGATATTCATCAAGATGACTGGAAAAGGCCCAGAATGCCATGGGAGACATTGGTCTATTCAGGTACTCACTTAGAGTGAGTTAAACCCCATTCAGTGAATGGGTTTCTTTAAGAAGTAATCAGGGAATGGCCCTTTTAATGAGCAAAAGAAAAAAAACAAGTAAATCAAGCTGGGAGAGAAAGAACCATAGTTACTATTGATAATCACTCTGAAGCCAAGAGGGTCCCAAAAAGAGACATTAAGTGGAGTTTGGGCAGGAAGCTATTGTTGTGCAGTATATGAGCTTCAGAGGGCTCTGGGTCTAAGGTTTTGGGAAAGAAAAAAAGAAAGAAAGAAAGAAAGAGAAAGAGAGAGAGAAAGGAAGGAATGAAGGAAGGGAAGGAAGGAAGGAAGGAAGGAAGGAAGGAAGGAAGGAAGGAAGGGAGGGAGGGAGGGAGGGAGAGAGGGAGAAAGAAAGAAAGAAAGAAAAAGAAAAAAAGAAATATGGCCATAAACCTCAAGTTCACTGGGTATCCTCTGGCCATCCAAATTTATCTTCCTTTGGAGAGGAGAAAGAAAAGGGGGGACAGAAGAGAGCAGATGAGGTGAGTTACCCAGCTAACTGGGTCCAAATTCAGGCAACTCTATTTACTCACAGGTTTGGGTTCATCCTTTGTTTTCAATGAAGACCATTCTAATGGGGGAGACAATGTGGAAATTACTGTGTTCAAGCTATATAAAAACATAAATTGGAGAGAATCATCAGAGGGAAGGGAGATCAGGAAGGTCTTCTTATAGAAGGCGGGATCTTAGCTGGGACTTAAAGGAAACCAAGGAAGCCAGAAAGTAGAGATAAGGAAGGACAGAGCTACAGGCTTGGGGGCTAGTCAGCAAAAATGTCCAGAGTCTGGAGATAGTGTCTTGTTCTAGGAACAATAAGAGGTACTGCTGTCCATCTCCACATTCTAAGGAAAATGTTGAGTTCTTAGAACTGTTGTTCATGAGCCCCCACGGATGTGTTTCTCATTAACATCGGTCATACAGATTGAGCTGTGTTTTTAAAAGCATATTTATGTTTACAATACAATGTTTTATTTTGTTTTTTTAAAGAGTAAACTCTTCCCTCAAATTGGGAGTTCATTCTCCCTCTACACACACAATGACTCCAGGAAGAGCAGGTTCAGATTTAAACAAAGACAATGAGGTACTTGTTTAGGGAACACATATAGCAACAAGGTACTTCACTAGTCCTCATGAAGTTCCCCTTATATGTAGCTCCTTTGTGGGTCCTAAAAACTGATGACTTTCTGGCGTAAATAACCAGAATTTTCTCCTCCATATAAGGTCACACTCCCTGAAAGCTCCTTTCTTTTTCATATGACTCTCCTTCTGGATTAGTCTAAGTCTATGTCCTTCAGTGTGTTTTCATTTACTCTTGGGGTACTTGGCTGGAGCTCTTCAACCACCAGAGCAGCCCATTACTGAACTGAGCCCACCTCTGAACTAACACCAAGAGGCATGACTTTATCTTCTGAAACCAATCACAAGATGGTTCCTATGAGGCATCACCTGCCTTTCATGCAATGACCAAAAGTCCTATGATCTTTTCAAATGTATTAAAGGTTTTTCTGAACATTGTGAGGAGATTATAGGAAAATTTCTTAATAGCAAATTTATTCTGTTGAAGGATTCATTGGAGCAGAGTTGGAAACTCACCCTTGCACCATTAATTGCATTTTGTGTCTGATAGGAAACCAAATCTTTAATAAAAGTCAGATTCTCCTTTGGACAATAAGATCTTGCACCAAAAAGCTAGGTGCTAGACATCTTTGGATGGCAGAAAGCTATCTGGTTGACTTGAGTACTCAAATTATTTTTTGGCACTGATTTGTAGAGAAACCAAATAGAGTGATCCTCATTTTTCATCAATTTTTCCTTTCAATTAAGAAAAAACATTTTTCTGGTGGTTATCTGAGGCTTCTATAAGACTCCTCACTTACTTAGTAATCAGTGCTCTAGTGGTATGATGGATCTTTGATAATCACAAAGAATTAATGAACAATCAAGGCCAAGATGGGAGCTTTTATATAGCATCAAGTTTCCACTTGGATGTGATCTCTCAGTCCATTTGTTCTGCTATTTGTGCATCTATCTTCTCTCTCTTTTCTACTATATCCTCAACACTGCAGCCAAAATGACTTTCTTAACACACAAGTCTACCCATGTCCTTAACCTACACAATAAACTCCAATGGCTCCCTGTTCAGGGGTGGGGCATCTGGGGCCTCAATACCACACTTCAGCTGAATCCAAAGTTCACAATAAATTCCCTTAATAAAAGGATTTGTTCTGGAAAACCTGGATCAAATCAAAAAACCTGTATCAGTCAAAAGGTGGCACCTGAGGACCTAAAAGACCACATGTGGCTTCAAAGCATCAGGTTCCCCACCCCTGGGATCAACTGTTATCAACTCCTCTAATTAGCATTCAAAGCTCTTTACAACCTGGTCCCAACTGGCCTTTGAAACCTTATGTCTGTTGCTGCCATATACACACCGTATAGCCAGCGGTCTTCTTCAAGAAGGTCGAGTTGTCCAGGACCCCTTTTGAACTGCCCCCAGCACTGCCTGAGGACCCAGGGGCTTTGAGTTTCTTAAACATCCATGCCCCTAGGCCTGGAAAAGTCCGTCTCAGATGTGGTTTTCTCTCTGGAAAGGCCAAAACCTCAGTCACATGCTGGGAAAAGGGAAGAACGTTCCCTGACTGGGAATCAGGCCTACAAGCTGGGTCTATGATCTGGGGCCATACTAAGTCACTGTCCTTTCTGGGGCTCAGTTTCCTCTTTGTGAAAGGAAGGGGGACAGACCAGATAATCCCATCAGGCAGCAGCATCTCCTTCCCAGGACTGCCATGAAGCTTAAACTATCTAATGTACGTAAAGTTCACGGTCAACTTGAAAGAGCTCCAGAACAATCCGTTATGACAAGGGTGGCTATGAAGATAATGGGGAGTTCTTTTCTGGTTCGGAAATTCTGTACAAACAAAAGAAACTTGCCTTTATGCCTGGGATGGGTTGAGTCACTGGATCCCAAAGGAAGCTGGACCTTTTCTCATGAAGTCGCTTCCCATGCCTAGGGTTTCTGACACACAACACCTCAAAACAGTGACAGATGGGACAGTGGGAAGTAGTCAAGAAAGTGACCAATACACAGCTGGGGCTTTTTGAGGGCTAGCTCTAGCAACTACAGGGGGGGCATTAATAAGCACAGGAAAGATATTTTGAGGAGGGGACAGTATTAACAACTGGGACACCAGGAAAGGCTTCCCAGAAGAGATGGCATCTGAGATTCAGCTTTTACCAGGAAACTAGAGAATCTAAGAGATAGAGGTGAGAAGGGAGTGCATTCCAGGCATGAGGCACAGGTAAGGCAAAGGTGCACAGGGGAGACACAGGTGAATGGCAAGCGAGTAAATGTCTGGAACATGAAATGCCTTAAGGGAAATAAGGAGGGAAATCTAAAGAGCTTTATATTGCGTTAAACATCAGCAGAAGGACAGAAAGAAAAAAGAAGAGCAGCAATAAAGTATTTTAAATGGAGCATGAAGGGAGGGAAGATGCAGAAAGGGACACTGCAATTGGTAACAACTTTGTAAACATACAGTTATGTCTTTGTATGTATGGGTGTACACATATATTTTCCTTTCTAGAAATACTGTATGTGACTGAAGGTTACAGTTTGTACTACAGTCTCTCCCCTGTTCTTCATACTTTGAAATGTTTATAATCACTGATGAGCATAGAATTCACAATAAAAAAGAAAATGGAATGAAGAGAGAAGAAAGAAAGGAAGGAAGGAAAGGAGAGGAGAGGAGAAGAGAGGAGAGGAGGGAAGGGGGAGGGGAGGAGGAGGAGAGACAGATGGAAATAAGGAAGGGAGGGAAGGAGGAAGCAAAGAAGGGATTGAGGATTGGAAGGAGGAAGGAAAGAAGGGAAGGAGGGAGGGAGGGAAGAAGGAAGGAAGATTTTTAAAAAGTAAAGATTCTCATCTCCAGTGCTTAGTAATCTGCGGTATTTTTATGATAAAGTATGTATATCAATGCCATCTACCATTACTGTTATTTCTTCATTTACATAAGCAAAAATAATTAAATACCAATTATTGTTCCAACATTCCTCTCAGCAAATTTTCTTCTTTCTTTAAATGTGCTCACCTGTGACATGTGCTTGGTTGATCCTCCTGCCCCTCTTTTACACACTGCTCCCCACTCAGTATCATTTGTCAATTCTGCTTCCCCTCACTCAGATGATTTCTTCACAGTATTATCTACCACATCAGCCAAATGGGTATGTTTGACCCAGGTCTTGAGTGTGGGACTCCACAGTGAAACTTCTGTCTCCCACCCTGACTGATACACCTGCCTCCCCCTTGAATCCTTAAAGCCCTTGGTGCACTCTGTGTTCAAAGACTCAACACCAAGCTCGTTCGGTGGTCTTCATCAATCTTGTCCTTTTGTTTACTTGGTTCTTCACATTTATTATTTAGCATTCCACCAATGGGTCCTTCTTCTGGGGCTGGATTTGGAGGAAACAAGTTTAATCACTGAGCATTGTGCCTTTCCCTGATTATATCTGGGCCTCAGGAGACCAGACATGGATGATAAAGCAGCATTACATTCTGATGGTGATTTAATGTTCACAAAACATTCTTTTCCATAACCTAGACCCAGCGAGTCTGCCCTGGGTGTGTCTGTCTCCCTCTCTTTTCTCCCTCCCTTCCTCTCTCTGAGTCTGTCTCTCTGTTTCTCTGTCTCTGTTTATATGTATACATATATTTGCTTTTTTAAAATTACCACATGTGACTGAAGGTTACAGTTTTTAGTACCGTCTCCCCTGTTCTTCATAGTTTGAAATGTTTGTAATCGCTGATGAGCATAGAATTCACAATAAAAAAGAAAATGGAATGTAGGGAGAAGGAAGGAAGGAAGGAAGAGAGGAATGGAACAAGGAAGCATTGGAAGGGAAATCTCTGTCTCTGTGAATGTGTCTGTGGTGGCGGCGGGGTGGATGGGTGGGTGGGTGTGGGTGTGAGTGTGGGTGTGGGTGTGTCATCAACTTCAGTGGCTTCTACTATTATCTGGATGGTGATGGCCTACAAATCTTCTCCAGTCTTTATCTCTTGGTAAGCTCCAGGTGAGTATCTCAAGCTGACTTCTGAATACCTCTACCTGGACATCCACAAATTTGCCAGTGGATATTCCTAGTGGATATTTCTAAACACAGCGTATTCCTGCTCAAATAGCATCAGAGTTTCCCTTCACCTATAGGATTGATTACATGCAAATTCCCCTCAAATGTTTGATATTAAGAGCCTTCCACAGTCTGACTCAAACCTATCTTTTCAAATTCATCTCCTTTTCCTCTTTCTTCAACTCTCTCCCCCACCCATGTTCCAGCTACATTTTGCTGTCCCCACACATTCCATATCCCTCTTTGAAAAGGAAGGACAAATAATGACCTGTGAGTAGCAGGAGCTGCCCCACTGGGGATCCAACTGACCAGTTCCTCAATCAAACTAAGACCTGAGAAAGACCTTAGCTTAATAGCCAAGGTCTCCCACTGCATCCGGGTGTGGATCTGGCCCCTGGACCCAGATGGCTCTGGAGGAGAGAGGGAGGCTGGTAGCTTTGCACATCTCTCCCTCCCTTAAACCCAACTCATTTGTAAGTCATGGCATCAACTCGCTGATATCACAGTCATCTTTGAGAACGAAAGATAACATGTCCTACACAGCTATCCCCATGTCTGCAATGCCAACTTTCTTCATCTCCCCCTTTTGGAATCCCTGTCACTTGCTACATTGGAGTCTGAGCTCCTCGAGGGTATAGGGACTTTTTCCCCTTTCTTTATGTCTCCAGCATTTAGCATAGTGCCTGATATATAGTAGGTGGTATATAGTAGATGCTTGGTGCCTACCTCCTGCCTGGCATTTTTAAAGAAGAACATCAATAAAGTATTTTTAATGTGCATTAAAGGAAGGCAGGGGTAATGTAGAAAGGGACATGGAGCAATCTGTGACCGTTTTGTTAAACATATATGTGGGAAGGGGTTGTGTGTGTGTGTATGTACATATAGATATTTCTTTTTGAAAAACACTGTGTGTGACTGAAGTTCACAGTTCTCCCTGACTCCAGGAGCCTGATTCAACCAGCTGATCATGTTCTCCCTCACACACAAATTCATTTCTATAGACTTGAACGACTGCTTTGTGTACATTTTGTTGCCTGAGCTCTGACAGAATTGAAGCTGCCATAGAGTAGGGGCTGTTTCCTTCTTGTCTTTGTATCCCAGCACCTAGCTCAGAACTTGGTACATTGTACAGTACATGCTTCTTGAGTTACACTGACTTGTAATGCCTATTGCAATAACCTTGTGTTGGTCCCTCGACCTCAATATTGAATTGAATTCCCATTTTACGCAGGAATAAAGTAAGACCCAGAGGAGCAAGTGGATTCATTTGTGATTGTTCAGCCAGTAAATACTTTTGATGATAAGTTGACCCAAACTCAAGAGATAACCATTTTCTCCTTGATTTTTTGTAGGCGACCATTACTTTTTTCCGTCATCTATTGTGTTGGAGAAAGACCTAGGGGTTATTTAATAACCAGCTGCCTTCTGAGCTGGAGTTAATCACTACCATTATGTGTAGATTGCTGCAGGTGAGAGAAGGAGAACTCGCGTCACCCCAGAGAAAGGAGGTGTGTGAACACTGGGATCCTACTGGGCTGACATGGTAGGAGTTGTAAAAGAACATATTTGCTCTCTCTACGATGTCTTCCCCTTCATCTGATGCTTTTCATTGGGTTTCCAATTACAATAGCTCTCATTCTATGTCTCTGGATTGTCCAGCAGACTCCCCAGCAGAACAAGGCTAGCTCAGAGGTAATTAACTGGTAGTCATCTAATTGTAACCATGATCACCAGCATGGGGCAGAGGCTTTGCTGGGCTTTCTCCTTTCTGTAAGGGGTGATATTCAAGAGTGATTTACAAGCAGCTTATCACAGGCAAAGAAGA
This sequence comes from Potorous gilbertii, assembly GCA_028658325.1. Lineage (NCBI taxonomy): Eukaryota > Metazoa > Chordata > Mammalia > Diprotodontia > Potoroidae > Potorous > Potorous gilbertii. The sequence continues at coordinate 467,657,774 of CM053769.1, read as the reverse complement.
GGAGAAAGGAACTAGCCAAGCTTTCAATCATTTTAAGTGTTTTATCTGACTTTTATAAGAGGAGTAAGGGGATGCCCAAATTGTCACGTAGTCTTTGTGACTACTGCTCATTTGTCATGTTGTCCCCAAGCATTTGCCCTGAGATCTTTTGTCTTCTCTTCCAATGATCTCACCAGCTCCACTGTTCCTCTCTAAGCAGAAGACTCTCAGATCTCTGGTTGCAGCCCTGTGCTCTCCTGTGCTCAGTCTTGCATCATCAACTCCCCAGAGGATATCATCAAGGATATTTCACATAAACATCTGAAATTCAAATCCAACATGGAACTCATCGTCTATCTCTGAAAACCCACTACTCTTCCTGTGGAAGGCACCATCCTTCTGCCAGTCATTCTGGTTCACAACCCTGGAGTCATCTCTAACTCTGATCTCTTCCTCACCCATTTCCACTCTGTGACTATGCTCCATCAATACCATCTCCACACCTTCTCTTCCCTTCCCTTATACAGGAACCTTATGCAGCCACCACCTTAGTTCAGGTTCTTCTCATTTTCATGCCTGTTGTAATAATTTTTTAATTGGTTCCCCTACCTCATATCTCTTTAATCTCCACTTGAGTGCCAAAGGGATTTTCTTAAGGCATAAGTCTGACCACGACCTTCCTCCCACTCCCACTCAATAAACTCCAGTGGCTACCTATTTTACCTTCAAGATTAAAAATAAAGTTCGGTTTAGTATGTAAAACGCTCCACATCAGCCCTTTCCTACCCATAAGGAGGATTTATTCTTCCTCCTTATGATCTGTTTATTTCAGTACCTTCTCCATGCCTGGAATGCTCTCCCTCATCCCCTTTTCTCCTGAGCATCCCTGGCTTCCATCAAGAATTAACTCAAGTCCCGAGAGGGGATCCACTTCTCTCCCTACCGCATACTAGTGCCAAGAGTCTGAGATTATCTTGAATTGACTCTGGTTTTATTTTGAATGTGCCTCATTATTTTCATGTTTATCTCTAGAGTATGAACTCCCTGAGGGCAAGGATAGCTTTTGCCTCTCTTTGTAACTCTAGCCCTTAGCAAGGTACCTGGTACACAGAAAGTGCTTAATAAATGCTTGTTACCTGACTGCCCATTCATAGAACCATAGATACAGAGTCAGATGGCACCTCTGAAGTCATCTAACCAAATGTTCTCATGTTACAAAAGAGGTCATTGAGGCCCAGAGCAGAGAAGGGACTCACTCAAGTCAGTGGATGATGGTTAGTGCTATAACACAGCTCTTCCTCCTTCACCATGAATGAATGGACTTGTAAGAAATGCGTCAATGAAAGAACCTTGGGGACTTCCTGCTACATTTTCCATTTTTAATATCTTTGCATATGGTGTGTTTTTACTTGGTGTCCTTGGCCCTGAGGAGTCAAAACCAAGGGAAATCTTTGAAATGCTCATAGAGTGAATCCTGTGATGGGTACATTTGTCAGTGAAAGAAGAAGCAAGATTCTACCTTTAGGATTTATGAGAACAAAATGGTCTTAGAAATATGTTCCTGGTGGGCTCCCTGGGCATTAGGAATAAAACAGAAAGCAGCAAATTTTCTCTACTGAGAAGATAGCCACATTTCTACCTCCATCAAAGGCATTTAATCCAAAGATCTGGAATTTCACCAGTTGGAGGCTAGCCTTCTCCCAATGAAGATAACAGCTTCACCCTAGCTGTCTTCAGGAAATACAAAAGGTGAAAAATTCATAACTGTGTAATCCTGGCTCACATTCCCAAGGCTCTTCCCTCTTCCAAATAGGAAGAACTGTTCTGAACTTAATTGAGTTAGTCCCTGAAGTTTTAGATATAATATCTGTTACCAGATCTGTACTCCTAAAGCATTTATAACAGGGCAGGACCTGTAGAGGCTTTTACTTCCCTTGATGACCCTTTGGAAGACTCAAATGAAAGTTCAAGAGAACAGCTTCATGGGAAGGGTGATCTATCTCAAAAGGTTGTTTGATCAAACAACACTGTAACCATTCAATAGGGGGTGCTATACCTCAGGTGCAGGGGAGTACTGACTCACCTTGACCACCCTTTCACCTTCAACCAGACTCAAATATTTGAGGTGATACTGGTGCCTAGGATAAAAGATTTGACTTTGCTCCCAATCAATCTCTTACTCATTTCTGGTAAATTCCATGTATAGTTTAGACTAGATTAATGTCCATTACTCTGGACCTTGATTTCCTCATCCATAAAATGGAGGGAGTTGAGTGGTATGAGGGTTCAGTTCAGTTCAAGTCAATGAGAATTCATTAATGGCTTATCTTGTGCCAGGCATTGTGCATGGATTCTAGTGACAGAAATGAGCAAAAAATTCAGCCTAAAGTGTTTCCAAATATCAGGTGTGGAAGCACTGGGGTGTGATCCTTGGTAAGGCAGATTGTGACTCACGCGCCAAAATACTAACTCTTTCAAATACAACTGCTGCACAAACTTGTCTACTTTTTTCAAGGAAAAACTCCAGTAATCAAATGGATCTGAGATTCCTTTGAATTGGGAATTTTCCTTCAGCAGTGAAGATACTAAACTATCCCAGGTGACTCTCTTTCACGTTCTCCCAAAAGTTCATCACAAGGGGTCTTCCCAACATGCTGAAGGTCTTCCTCTACTTCTGACATTTCAAGGCTGGCCACCTGTCATCCCCTGGGTCCACCATATGATCACCATGTGATCTTCTCTTGAGGAGTCCTTCTTGATCCCATATTGTCACCTGCTCATAGCCACCATATTCCTCTCCACTGACCTCTGACTGAAAATAATTTTTAATTCTTCAGAGACTGCCTTGTTACATGTCTTGCTGCTATATAGCAACACCCATAGTATAATTAAATTTTAAAAAGGAAAAATACAAAACAATAAAAATGAGACAAATGTGAATATAAATTTACTTAAGCTTCCTGGAACTGCCACTTGGTGATGATTTAAGAAAGTAGAATCAGAGGTCAGATGTGAGGGTATCTATGTCAAGCTTTGATGCGGGTGTGATCTATCACCATCATAGTCAGTTGCCAGCCAGTCAGGTAGTCTCATGACAGAGATGAGTTGTATAAATTGAATCATTGAGCTACTCTATGTATTTGAATGTGGCATGTATAAACTTGAGGTTAAACAATTTTCATGTGGAAGGTAAAAATACTATAATATCAGTTATATTTCTCGGTTATTCATTTGGTATAATACAATAAGCTGTGTTCTTTTTTTCAAAAAAGAAACTTCAACTTTTAAAACTAAAATAACTCCAAGATGGTTATAGATAATTGTTTTTGCATTTCCAAAATTACATTTAAATTTAATTATGTTAAATTTATTGTTCTTTCAGATTTTTTGGAATTGAAATTCTTTCCTGAAGGATAAATGCATCACTGGTCTAAGAAGAAAATCCACTAGAGCAGAAGAAATTGGTACAAAGACACTATCGACAGTTTAAGAGGCAGAAATATAGAAACCCAGAGTTGAAAGCCCAAATCCAGAAAATCCAATCAGCCATATTTATCCCCGGGATTCACATTGGTACTGAAGAAATTGAAAGACTACTCTGATTGCTTTATAGCAATTCTTTAGCTTCAGATAGCATGAAACATAATATATTGAAATGTCATCTTGAAAATATACATGCAGAATATACTGGCAAAGCAATAGAATTTTTCCAGAGAAAATTAGATGCTATTAATGAGCAAAAAGCAGTTTTTTCAAAAACTATGTCTGTGAGATCAAACGGATTGCTTATACTTTATGAGGCTACTTACAGAATGGCTGAATGGAAAAAACCTCACTCAATAGAAGAAATACTGGTGTGACCTGAAGCTATTAATATAGTCAGAAAGTTGCTTGGCAAATAGTATCCAAAGTAGCTTCAAATGGCTCCATCTACTTGAGAGAAATACAGTGGGAAGAAGGAGTGACTACATGTCTGTGACCTTTATGATCAATTCATTGAGAAATCAAAATTTTCTATTATTCACTGAAAGTGGATGAAGAAATAGATGCCACTAAGGATGTTTGTTTGATTACATGTGTGAGATATGTTTTTGAAATCATTTAGGGAAAAGAAGGGGGTGAGAATGGAGGAAAGGGGACAAAAAGAGAGAAGAAAAGGGAGAAAAGGTGAGAATTTAAACTATTTAGAAAAACCACTGAGGCAAATACAGGCCTGTACAGAAAAAGCTTCTCCCTAGTGAGCTCTGGGCAGTTTGGAGCACTGGAGTTTCTAAGTCTTGGAGCCACTGCCATCTTTGTCCCCTGGGGCAGGAAGGATTTCTAGTACAAAACCCCATTCCCAATCAGACCTCTTCAGGAAGACCATACCCACATCATCATCATCATCATCATCATCATCATTTCTCAGGAAACCATTACTCATGCTGTTCATAAGAACACATGGCATTGTGGGTTATACTTGGGGACCCCCCCCCCACCTACCTAAGTTACAGTAGGAAAGATAGAAGGGCAAGCAGTAATGGGCAAAAAGACAAGAGCCAAAATCTCTACAGCAGAAGATGGTAGCAGGTAAGAGGAAAACAGTCCAAAGACTATAATAAATATGGGGAAGATACTCCTCTATTCTCTCCAGAAACTCTAACCAATGCTCAGGTGAACAGAAAGCCCATGTTCATTTTTCACATCAAAACTTTAGGCTGAGACTTTGTTTTTTAGGACTCAGTCTTCCACCAACATGTTGACATCTTAGCACAGAGTCAACCCTGGTTACTTGGAGGCCATACAGCTAATGGAGCAGCAGATCTGACTGGGAAGGTTTGGAGGAGCCCACCTCTTGTCCAATGACCAACTAAGTTCTGAAAGTTTCCTCACCAGAAGGCTGGCCAAGCTGTGGTCAGTTCCTTTGGCCGTGGTAGCCTGTGAATCACCCACATAAGTATTGAGTGGTCACAACCTGCATCCACAGAAGGAACCACCATAAATAAGACCAAGAATGTTTGAATATATACATAGCTCTCCAGTTTCCAACTTCCATGTTCTGATTTGATGACATTTACATTTAGATGAGGTGGACAAAGATGAGATGGGCAAGATGGGCTTGTTATAATAATGTTATCTGAGTCAGTAGAGGGAATTCAGAATTACACACTCATTGGAGTCCTGGAATGTTACAGGTCTCCATATTAGGATAAAAGTCCCCCAAGCTGAGACAACCAGGGAGGAAATCCACTAATTAGGGTGTTGTTCACAATTCTATTTTGTTTGTTTGAACTAACCCCTCCTTACTCCATTAGACTAATTAATGCCTCTCAGGTAAAAAGAGTTTGTCAGAATTGTTGAAAATGTAAATTTCACATCTTTCATCTTGAGATAACAATGCAGGAAAAACTGGAAATAAATCTTTTTCAACAGCTCAGTCAACTTCCCCTTCCAATAAATTTGAAGCCTTACCTGACCTTTGTACCTAGTGGGAAGTTATTATTTTTGTTTTCATTCATTGCCTACATTGAATATGAAAAATAGATTGTCACATTTTTTTCTTTTTAAACTTTACTAAGGCTTTTTCTTCCTGTTGTTGTTGCTTCCCAATGACTCCTTACCCTCCACTTCTCCTACCAACAGAATCCTTCTCTCCAATAAAGTACATTTCAGTGAAACAAATGAGCTGTGCTCGTGCCTGACGAGTGCCTGCCTCACTGTATGCCGGTAGGCTACCACCCCTCTACCAAAGGCTGGAGGCATCTTTCAGCATCAGTCCTTAGAAGTCACAACTGATGGAAATGATTCAAGATCAGAAGTCTACTGTGTTTATCCTGTAGGTGCCTCCCCATGTCCTTCCTCTCCTGGTTAGACTTGTTTGTCTTTGCAGCAGTTCATACAAGTCTTCCCACATCTCTCTGAATTTTCCACATTCTCTCTCCATCTATATATTTACCTATCCATATGTACATATTTACAGATCAATAATACTGGATTCCATTCCTATCTTAATGGCTCTTAGGGCACAGAAAATTCATCAGAGGCCATAGAATTCAATCCATGGAACTGGAGTATGCTTGGGAGAGTTCTTAGGATCACATTATTAATTAAAGTATTAATCACTTCATTAATTATATCATTAATCACAATAATAGTAACAGCTGGTATTTAATAGGGCACAAAGGTTTGCAAAGTGCTTTACCTATGTTAAACTCATGCGATCGTCACAGCAAACCTGTGGGGTAGGGCTATTAATATGGCCATTTTACAAGTGAGGAAACTGAGACACGGTGCAGGTAAATGACAGGACAAATTTAATCCTTCTATATAACAGCCTTTCAAGTCCTTGAAAGACAACTGTCACACTCTCCCTGAGTCCTCTTCTCCGTAAGCTAAACATGTCCAATACCTTCACCCGGATGAACTCTGTGACCCACGAATGGGTGACAGGATCCAAGAATGTTGGAGACCAAAGGGGTCTCCTGGGCCTGAACAAGAATCTCTTCCCCCTCCACCTCAGCCCCAGCAAACAGTCCTTGTAGACCTGCTTGTAGACCCATGACCTCCAAGGGGATCCATTTTACTTCTGGAGAGCTCTGATTATTAGGGAAATTCTGGTCCCTGCCATCAGACTAAAACTTACCCCTTGGGAACTGCTCCTTTTCTGGATGTCTGCCAATGGTCTCTTTAATAATAGAGGACCAAAGGAAGAGGAACAGTGATCCAAAGGGTTGAAACCCCCAATATTCTATCTAGGGGAGACCAGGGGAGAGAAGAGACTCTCATGGCAGGCTTTGGGACTTAGTTGGAGTGGGGACTTCCGAGGGTCCCTAAAGGAAGTTTAGGACTCCAGCAGGTACCTGAGGCTCTTACAAAGACATTGTCTACTCAGGTGACTTGGATCTTACATCCCTGGAATATGTAATAGCTAGGTGATACAGTGAATGAAGTACTAGGCCTATCAGTCAGGAAGATGGATTCAAATCTGGCCTCAAACACTTATCAGATGTGTGACCCTTGGCAAGTCATTTAACCTTGTTTACCTCAATTTCCTCATCTTTAAAATGAGCTGGAGAAGGAAATGGCAAACTGCTCCAGTATCCTTGCCAAGAAAACATCAAATGGAGTCATGAAGACTCAGATGTGGCTTAAAATGGTTCAACAGCAAAAGTAAGAATTGTCTTTTTTCTTTGTTTAGAGCAGTGCCTGGAGCATAGTAGGAAAATAATAAACATTTGTTGACTGATTGCTGGAGAACCAGCTTCTTTGGACAAAGGACTTTTTGTCTCTCTTGTTTCTTTAGCTATAAAATGAGCACAATGGATAGGACCCTTATCTCTAAGATCCCATCATCCCATGGTCAGCCCAGGATGCCCCTCCTTCTATGTCTTTGGTCAGAAACAAGGGATTGAGGCTAAGCAAGGGGATGAGGGACTTCCTCAGAGAGATGTATTTTGGCTGGATCCAGTCCTCCTAGGAGAAAGCAGCAGATGCATTAGGGAGCTGATCAAAGGTAGCAGGAGATGTGTCTGGTCAACAGCATGTCCCACCTGTGTGACTCATCATGCCAGGACTCAGCTCATCTCCTGGGCATGATGACACCCCCATTTCTGGGCTGGCAGAGCTAGCCTGAGTCTGAGTGGCCAGTGACTTAAGGACTTCTGCTTTTAGTTTCCCAGTTGTAGAAGGGCAAAAAAAAAAAAATCAAATGCACTCTGATGCATCTGGCATGCACCTGCTTGAGTTCCCAAGGTGCGTTTGCCTATGAGAAAGGAAGAAAACAAATCTTTGGTGTTTCACAGGTGAAATAATACTGTACATAATACAACACTGAACCAGTTGTGGTCCATTGAGCAGGGGAAAACCTGCTTTCAAATCCTCTGTTATCTATTCACCAGTGCATCCATGGTCAAGTGTTTCCTCTTTGTAAAATGAAGGGATTGGACAAGAGACCTCCAAAGTCCAAGTGATGGGGATTTTCTCTATTATTGACAGATCATCTAGACACTCCTGGACCTGTGTGGCCATGGGCGTGGTCCTCTATTTCCCTCATCTATAAAATGAAGAACCTCTTAGATCTTCATCTCTTCACCTAGGATCATATGACTTATTTTGAGAATTGACAAATGTAAAGTGATGGAAGTCCTTCCACAGTCGCACAGATAATGAGTGTCAGAAGTGACATCCAAATCCAGGTCTTCCTGACTCCAGGTCCCTCACTAGAGACACCAAAGAAGTCAAACATGGTCCTGCAGGTCATACTCCTTGGTGCTGCCTGAACCAGATTAAAAAATAGGTGGGAACGATTGAACAAAATAAATAAAAATACAGTAGAAGAAAGAGAATGTTACTATGTGGTTTTCTAAGTCAATATGCACCCCACAAGGATCCTTGGGGGTGGTTCAATGGTCCCCTTTCTCACTGAGTTTGACGCCTCTGATCCACGCCATGCTATCTTTCTTCTCAGATGAGATCATAACTAAAGCTTGGTGTCCAAAGAAAGAAAGCCCAACCAGGCCAATTCCCAAATGCACTGTGGCATTCTTGTCTTTGGAGAGGATGATGCTTGGCACAAATGAAGCTAATGAGATTCCAAGAGCCCCTGCCTTATTAGAAATTTTCACTTGGGAAAGAATGACAGAATGGTTTCTAAGGGAGCATCCAACATTGGATTTCATTTACAAATGTTAAACACTAGCCTTTTGTGTCTAGTTGACTGATTCTGACTCCCTGCTGTGGAGCTCAAACCCCCTGGTATTAGAAGGGTGGGAGGATGGATGGATTCCACACCTGTAGGACACACGGGGTGTAGCATTCCTCCACCCACACTGATCAAGAACTTCTCTGGAGGTTGTAGTCTGGGGCAGTGAGAGGCTGGCTGGCCTTCTCAGAGGCAGATCAGGAACCTCAGTTTCCCCAATGCCAAAGCCAGGCACCCATCCCCTATGTTGCTGTGTGTTCTTTACCCTTCTATTGCTTTTCACTCTAAGTACAGTTTTATTTATTAATGTCCCACTTATGGCCTATAATCTAAACACAATTTGTTAGCTAAAGAAACAATTAGCTTGTTTGTTTGAAGTATAGACAGAGGATAATTCATGAATTTGCTAATTGTTCTTCCCTGCTGGGGGATATTAGCCAGGCATTAGCCTTGACATGTGAATTATTACACTTGTTTCCAGCAAAATAATTACTTATGTCCCTCCATGGTACTTACGGGTTTGCTGCTTGTTTCAAGAACGCTTTAGAATGATGATAACTACTTCTGTTGGCTAATCACTGCCACGATTTCGTCGTAGATGGAAGCCCAGAGGCCAGCAGGGACCTGCCAAGTGGCAGTGGTCCATGATGCCTTCTCCTTGGGCAGAATCAGGGTTGACATCTGTCAGTGACCTTGAGGTGTCATTGTCAGAATAAGAATTGTCTAAATGACCTCTAAGAAATTCAACTGTATTCTCTGCCCCCTCCCACATCCCCATGAACAGGGCTGTGGAAATCTTCCTGGCCACCTTTGTCAGGGGGAATGCTGATCCTGCTGCTTCTCAAAGAGATGCTCAGCCAATCAGATGCTAAGTAAAACCTTATGTGAACTGCAAGCTTGATATCACCTTAGGGCTCACTCGAGGGAAGAACTCTTGATGTCCCAGAAGAAGACTCTGGGTAGCCATTGTTTAAAGCAACGCCCCCCCCCCCATGTGAACCCAGCTGAAGGAGACGAACATTGGGCATTGAGAGTTGAAACGTTGGGAGAACTGGCAGCAGCAGCCTCCGCTGAGACTCGATGAAGGAGCCTCCCACCTTTGAAAGTGAATTGAGCTATGGGGCAGGGTTGTGCTTGTCCTTCATTCTTCAAGAGGACTCTGACATCAAGATGATGACTTGACTTGCAGTTGACTTAAATACTAAATAGTAATTGTTTCTTTTTTACCCAGGAACCCTGAGGGTCTACTCCTCTCAGTTTAATTTTTTTTTTTTATTAAAGGAGTCATCCCTTCAGTAACTACTTAAAGAAGCCTATTTGTTGAATGGGTCTTACTCATTCAAAGTGATAATGCTATAAAACCTTAGCCCAAAAGAGCCAAGGTCTCACATTGCATTCTGGGCCATCTCCAGCCTTCCTGATGAATATCAGGCTACTGGACCCAGATGGAGAAGAAATCGTGATTGGTGACCTTGCACAGCCTTCCCTCATTCAAATCAAAGTCAACTGTAGGGCAGGGATTTGCCGGTGGGAAGGAGGTTTAGCCTAAGCCCCTTTTAAGAGCTGTCACCACAGAGCCTCTGGGTTTGGAAAGAGAATTGAGATGGTGGTGCTGGTAATGTGTGTAAATATTGTTATTGTCCTGTTAAGCTTTGTTTTTCCAGATAAAGAAGCTGGGGGCAGGAGCCCCTGGAGTCTGCTGTGCCTGGATCCAGGCAGGAGTAGGAATAGCTTGAAGTAGAGCAGTCCCTTCCCTGACACGCTGAGACAAGGAACAGGAGGAGAGCTGCGCAGGCAGAAGCCAGGAGTGGTCAGTCACAGGGCTTGGAAATCAGCCTCAAGTCAAAGTGAAAGGACTTTATTTGGACACTCTGTTTGGATTGAGGGATTGTAACTTACTGTGATCCAGGGGAATACAGTGTGATATTTTCTACCCCTTAAGGATTTGTTGTGCTAGGGAAGACCCTGGCCTGAGACCTCTCTGATTGTATTTTGGAGATACAATGATATATGTAAATTGTTATGTTGTAAGGTTTAGTTCTGAATAAATAGAGTGTTCATTATACCTTGAGATTAGACTCCTAGAATTATTCACGGAAGCAGCCCTCAGATATGCCAGTTTTACTGAAAAATTGATTTTACAGAAAAATGTAGGCCATTCACCTGGACCTCCCTCTTCCCCCTCTCTTCCTCATCTCCTATCACTCCAGCACTCTCTATTCCGCCTTCTCCTTCACTCCAGCCTCAGAAGATGAGGGGACCCTCTCCCTGACAAGGACAACATTTCTTCCTGCTCAAATGACCCCATTCATCCTATCTTCTCCCACAATTGCCCTTCTACCATCCCCACTTGCTCATTTATCTTCAGTCTCTCCTTGTCCTCTAGCTGCTGCCCCATAAACGTGCCCATACAAACAGCAGCAGGGAGTTGGTGATAGGGCCTGGGTTGATAGCCAGAGGAGTGTGAAGGTCCCTAAGCATGGTCTCTGTAAGATCCCTCTCTTGATCTGAGATCCTATGAGCAAAAAAATCTGCTGCAAGAATTATGCCCTGTCTTTATGCTCAATCCAGTGGCATCAAATGCCAACTTTTGCTCTCTGATCCCTTTGTCAGGGTCCAAATCTTTTCCCTTAAAACTTTCACTAAAATCCCAGAGTTCCTAGTCCCAACTTTAAATTCTATAGAAACAAACAAACAAAAATGCCTCCATTGAGCATGGGGGTCCTTTGTCCCAGAACAGAACTTAAAAATATCTTCTCACCTACTCACCTACAAGCTACCAGTATCTTGGAATAGAAAAGACCATGTGAAATCAGTCCTTTATTTCTTGAAAGTGCTATAGAACTAGAATAGACAATTACCCCACTTAAAGTATAAAATGCCATAACCTGACACCTTAACCAGGTGAGAACACATCCCAATTAATCAAGAACTTCAGACTAAAAAAGTACAAAAAAGTCCTTGACATCCATTGGGCAAACTGTAGTGATGTTAACAGGAAGCCTCTTCCAATTGGTTTTCATAAAAGAAGCTAGTTCGGAACCTGGGAGATTTAAGTAAGTGGTGAACAAAGAGGGCAGGTCTAGCCAAGCCCCTGGGAAGGAATGGCTGGTTGGGATTACACAGTGATGTCCTCTGTTCCACTCCACTTGCCTAGAGAGTGACCTCTGAAAGATATGAGGATTTGGGCCATCCTATCTTCCCATCACCATCCTGTGTCATGTCTGCATTTGGAGACAAAAATACACAGGATGCAGATTCACACAAAAAAAACCCAGCAAAAGCTGAACCAGACCTAGGAGGGATGTCTAAGGATGCCAGCAAAAGGATTGGTAGGAGTTGCGACTTGCATCTTGGCAATGTGGGCTTTCTAAGCTGGAGCCCACTTTCCTCTGGACTTTGTATGTGCTGGAGTGTGTCACAAATTTGGGGGGACCTCTTTCTAAAAGCCAGTTGAGTCTGGCCAACCAAATAATAATCCATCATAATCACAGGGGAAAATATAGGGGAAATTGTCAGGAGTTCATAAGCCATAAGACCAAAAAGATATGCCCCCTTCTCTAATCCCTTTCCTTAGATCCCTGAGAGGATGAGATCTGAGGACTAACTTGTTAATGGGAGTGGGAGTTGAGATAACATGTGCCACAAATGTAATCTGGCTTCCACTCAAGCCTGAGGGGTTTGTTGTGCTGGTAGGACATGGAGGGATATGTAGCCCCTGACAACAGGAAGAATGTCCAGTGTCAAGCTACATCTCTGTGTGAATTTACAGGAGGCAGCTTCAGAAGGGATGCATGAAGAAAGGAGTTCCCAGGAGGCAATGAAGAGAGATGGGCTTTGAATGGGGGACAACAGCCCACTAAGCCATGGCCATGCCTGGAAGCCAGCCCCGTCCATGTCCTCTTACTTCCAATGTCTCAAATTCTGGAGACGTCTGAGAGAGAAGCTCTCCATGAGATTGTTCTCTCTCTCTTTGCATGAGCTGAGATCTGATCTTGCTCTCAGCAGGAGAGCCTATTTACTCTTGAGTATTTTCTGGCATATTTTAATCTGTAGGGCTTCTCCACTCCCTGCTTGTGCTTTTATTTGGACAAATGCGCTTACTCGTTGTTCTCTATTTGTGACACTCTTTTGTGTAACTCATGTTTGGTGGGAAGTATAAGCTGGTGAGTGCAAAGGCTAGCCTCTCCTTGAAGATAATCGGGAAGTAGCTTTCCTTCACACTCCTTACTCTAGACCAGAAATACAATCCTACCCCACAGCCCTTGTGAGAACTGGAGGAGAGAGTGCTTTGATTCAGCCATCCCAAACCTTGCCTGTTCCTCACCACCCACTCCCGCAGCTACCATGGTCATGGCACAAGCATGGCCCTTCTCCAACTCTTTGATGAGTGGGCAGACTCCATGCCACCCTCGCACCACATTTATATATTTAGACAACCCACACACATATCTGACATGTGGGCACCATAGCTCACACAAATGTCAAATACTATTGTGATTGTTTCTATTATCCCCTTGTGTGAGGGGTAATAATGGTCTAATGCTTTTAGCACTGCTGGCCTGACTCCCTCCTCTCTGTCCAAAGCAGCTACATTCTGTCTGCATCAGAAGGTAAACCTGGTACCCCAAGAGGCTGTCTCAGGAGGCATTTTATTTTTAATTATGGTAAATCAGTCAGTCAGGATAAAGCATTGACTAAGTGCCTACTATGCGCCAGGCATTGTGCAAAGCACCAGACCCAGAGGGAAGCCCATTTCCTCTAAAACCATTACTCACATTTTGATGGCATGTTAAGGTTTATGATAGCAGAAATCATTCCCATTTCACTGGTGAGAAAACTAAGGCCAATTATGAAATTTGTCTGTGGCCATGGCCCAAAGTGCCCAGACAGCATCCAACCCCAGGCCCTGGGCTCTCCACTACACTATCCCCCTGCACGACCTAACCCTCACTCAACTCAGGGAGGGGGTGCTGAAGGGCACACAGTCAATGCCTTTCTGTGGCATGCCATGAGCTCCAACCATAAGTTTTTACACTCCCAAGGATGAAGAAAGGGGGAACATTGCACAGAACGCAGACAATATGAATGCACCACTACTTGGCTGTGGTTGTTGAAGGAAAAGGCATGAACTTGTACAGGATACTCCCAGTGCCCACCAACCATGATGACTGGTGATTGCCATGGTGGCGCAGGCTTCTCTGTCTTCCCCCAAAGCTTCTCATCAGAGCTTGCACCATATCCCTTTCAAATCTACCCCCTTTCTGATTCTGGAGCCTTGATCATTTCATCAGCCCCACAAAGCTCCACTCCCCATGTTGGGTCCAATTTTCCAAATCCAATTATCTCTCCCTGGTCACGTTCCCCTCTATATGTTGTCTTCTCTATTAGAGAATAAGCTCCCTGCAGGCAGGGATTGTCTTTACCTTTAGCTTTTTATTCCTATCACTTAGCACATAGTAAGTACTTGGATAAATGCTTTTTCATTCATTCATTCACCTGTAATTTAGAGTTCTAGGGCTCTGATGGATGACTTGCCCAGGGTCATAGAGCCAGCATGTGCTAAATTTAGGACTCATATTCTCTACCCACTACACCACCATCTCTAAGTGGCTTTGATATGATCCTTCAAATACAAACTCTCCTGTGACATCCAAGTTCTGTAAGACAGGCTTTACAAACCCTGAGTCTCAGAATGGTTAAATGACTTATCCATGGTCACTCAGCTACAGAGTCAGGTAAGATTAAACTGCTCTACTCCAAGGCCTGTTCTTTCTCTATCAACATCTAGGACCAGGAGAAGCTTTCTTTCTGCTTTACTGCAGCCACAAATTCACAGGTGGTAGTTCTCAATTCTAGACTCCATGCTGTTTGGACAAGAGATGTGTCAGTCCTTACTCTCCCTCAAATCGTGACTGTCATAACAGTAGATACCTATCCATCAAACTGAGGATATAGCAATCTTTTCCTAACCGAGCTCTCCATCTAGGGCAAAATTTTCCTCAAAGTACATCAAATAACCTTGAGGCTGCAGTGAGATTGAAGACTTCACTATGCAAGCCTAGCCTGCATTCATCTAGCTGTCCATAACTCATAATTATGCTTTGTGTATTAAAGTCTCATATCTTTGACCTATTCTGTGCACCAAAAACAGTTTAACCTTTATCCCAAGACATGTACATCATTTTCCCCCTAGAAAGATGAATTCATATTATGCCATCAAATCAGTATCAACCTGACCTTTAAACACATCAGTGTTTCTTGGAAAAATATTATGGGGAGGATGCCAACTGTGGTAAACAATATTAGCTCCTCCAACCCACCATTGAGTCATGCTGGGCTGAAGCTTATCAAAATATGGGGTTGGGAATCAGCAGGGACCAGAGATCTTCTGATAAACTCCACAGGATATGAAGAATGATGTAAATGCAACCGAGCTAGCAGGCTGGTTTCTCTATCACTGTTCCAGAGATAACTGTGAAGGTGAATCATTTACCACCACCTACCAATCCAAATGATTTCTAATTCTGAAGGAGCCACATTGATTTCATCAGTAGCTAGCAATTTACTTAGCGGAGATCGTTATATTTATGTGTCGGTGAAATCTTCACAATAATTATATACTGGTGCTGTCTCCAAAGGGCTATATATATTCTCATTAGTCATATACTTCCAAGCTTATTATCCATTTTTTTTGTAACAGCCTTTGAATCATACAAAGGAGTTGTCTCCATATGAACTTCGGTTCTTTTAATTTCACTCAATTCAATAAGTATTTATAAAATTCCAAGGACATACAAGGCACTGGGAATGCAAAGAGAAAAAGGAAACATCCCCTGCCCTCAGGCAGCTTATATTCTACTGGGTGATGGGGCAGAGCAGGGGCGAACTTAACTTCCAGATTTGGCAAACAATAGGATGACTGCACTCTTCACCCAGCTCTACTGCATGCTTTTTTGAACAGGTGATTTTAACAGGTCTTGCTAACCAAAGAAAAGACTACCCTGAATGTATTGGAAGGTAAGGGAGAAAAACTTGGTGAAGTCTGGAATAATTTTAGAATATTGCCAAAACGCCTTGGTAATAGAAATTATTCAGTAGGCAATTCAGTTCAACACTTATTAAGCACTGGCTGTATGTCAGGCATTCTCCTAGGCACTAGGGAGAGAAAGACAAAGGAAATCTCCCCGATCCCTGTGGGAGTGAGGGCAGTGATCAGTAAATGTCAACTCTGTACATTGTATCCCCAAGGAATCTGATTCAGAATTGGAGGGAATCAGGGTGGTCTCCCGGAGCAGAGGACGACCAAGCCAGGGATTCTGAGACGCAATGTTTTGTTTCCAACTTGACCAGCACAGAACGATGAGTAAAAAGATGGTGATGTTTCCATATTCCTTGAGTAAACTCTCCCAGTAGGGTCCCCTTTGCAATATTATCTGACCTCAGCAGGCAGTTTCATTTATCTGACACTATTTTTGTTGATGGTGTTTTGAAGCTACTGCCCAAAGCAAGTGAACAAAATGGTGTCAGGAAGGACTGAATGCTTTTGTTTTTCAGAGATGTTAATGTCATCCAGTCAATCAATCAGCAAGCATTTTTTAAGCGCCTACTATGTGCCAACCACTCAACTGCAGGGCTGCAGATGAACATACAAGAATGGAATCATCCTTTGTGTTTATAGTCTAGTGTGGGGGAGGGGACTGATGCTTACCAAAATGGGTTGCCCTGGTGAGTAGTGGATTCCTTCTTCACTGAAGATCTTCCATCTGAGAGGGGAAAGGAATAAGGAAATAAGCATTTACATAGCACCAACTACAAATGCCTGAAACATAAGTGCTGTTATTATTTCCTTTTCACATTTGAAGAAAATGAGGCAAATAGAAGTTAACTGACCTGCCCAGGGTCGTTGTTGTTCAGTCATTTTCAGTCGTCTGCCTCTTCCTGACCCTATTTGGGGTTTTCTTGGCAGAGACACCAGAGTGGTTTGCCATTTTCTTCTCCAGCTCATTTTTATAGATGAGGAAATGAGGCAAACAGGGTTAAGTGACTTGCCCTGGGTCACACAGCTAATAAATGTCTGAAGTCATAGTTTCCTGACTCCAGGCCAAGAACTGCGCTACCAAATGGCAAGGCTGGATGACTGTTTTCCATGTTCTAGGTGGGATTCTTGTTCAGGTACAGGCTCCCCTAAAAGCCTCTGAGGTCCTTTCTGACTGAGATTGTGCAATGCCACGAATCTGGCTTTGTAGGAGCCTTGTGACAATGGCTCATTTTTATTGTGTCTTAATCTTTGACAACAATGAAGCATATTAAGTCCACTGCAGGCATAGGGCAAGTGAGATGGAAAAAGAAGCCTAAGAATCAGCATCTAGCACTAGAAGGGGCCTCGGACACATGACCGACGACATCTCTCCCACCTTGAAAGCTATTGATCCAGTGATATTTCTACTCTGTGCTCTAACCCTATACCTTCGGATGGATGCTTGATGGCCAAGAGAGGTTGTAACATGCCCAGAGTCACATAGCTAATGAAACATGTCTATGTGGAGGGGCAAAGAATGAGCTCTCCTCTTTCCTGGTTCAGTGTTGAAGTCAATTCAACAAGTTTTATGAGCCCCTATGATGTGCTAGGCACTGTGTGCAAGAATGGAAAAATCCCTGCCTTGAAGGAGTTTACATTCTTCTAGAAGGAAATGACACGTTCACACACAAAAGAAGAAAATCTTTGCAAGTAAATATGAAGCAATATTAAAGTGATGAGGAGACGGACAGGGAGACAGAGGTAAAGAGAGAAAGGAGAGTAGAAAAGGGCAGACACAGAGAGAAAGGCAGAGACAGAGACAGAGAGATGGACAGAGAGAGAAAGAGACAGAGAACATGCCTTTAATACCTAAGAGTCTTGGGGAAGCCCCCCACCCCCTACAGAAAGTGATCCCAAAGGTTTGAATCTTACAGTTCCAGATTCTCTGGGCTTTAATGCAGAACTTGGCTACCACATTTTTCTGTCCTATGGACAGACACGATATATCCTGAGTCCCAGCCAATGTCAGTTTTTGAAGGGCCCCCGGGGACAAGAAAGGCAGGTCTGGCAGTATGGTGACATAAATGTTCTGTTCCCTCCTCTGTCGGCTTTGCTGATTTTCTGAGCCAAGGAGAAGATCACGGCAGATGAGCATCCTAGGGACTCCTTGAACTTCCGCTACTGAGAGTAGGCAATCAGACCTCAGAGCCGGCCAAGAGATTCTGCAAAAACCCTTTTATCTTAAAAAAAAAAGTGGGGAGAAGAAACAACTGGAAAAGTTCCAAAGCCCAACCCAATTCCCCCCTTGAAATGCATCCTTTCCTCCAAATTACTTAGAAAATTCTTGGGTTTAAAATTGCTGAAAGGTAATAACTGCTCTGTCCTGTGAAGCTTTAGAACACCATGGTAAGAGAGTGTGGCACTTCTAATCAACCATTAATTAAGCACAGTGCTGCAGGCAGGGACCTGAGGTCTCTTAGAGCTGTCCCAGGCCCACCATGTCAGGCTGCCATCCCAGCTCTGCCTCAGGTGCTCTGGGCTTCTCCAAGGATACAGCTCTGGGTCTGGATACAGGAAGACTTGGGACATGTGCAAGTTCTGTGAACCTGAGCAAGTCGCTTAACCTCTAATTGCCTCAGTTTCCTCGACTGTACAATGGGGAGAATAGTAACACCTACCTCACAGTTAGATGTGAGAAACAAAAGAGACATTTGTAAAAATGTACTTGGCACAGTGGTTGTCACATAGTAGGCCCTATATAAATGTTTATTACATACACACACACACACACACATGCCTCAGTTCCTGAGACCTTCTCACCCTAGAAGTCTCACCTCCTGAGTTACATCTGGAACCTCTATTTTGGGGCCAAGTCCAGATCAGTCAACATTTTCTCTCCCTACTTCTGCTTCTGACTCTCTAGATTTTTACCCCTCCCCACCCCCTTTACCCTCCCACCCCAATTCTGCTTTCAGCTCCCTTCTGTGTATTGTCTTCCCCTATTCGAATGAAAGGTCCTTAAGAATGGTATTCATGTCCCTGGTGCTTAGCAACTGTGCCTGGCATACAGTAAATGATGAATAAATGCTTGTTGCCTGGCAGTCCTCACCTGTAAAATGAGGGCATTAGCCTAGATGGCCTCTGCCTTGTCTTCAAGATGGAGATTGACGATTTTACACTCCTTGGACAAGTCACTTGCCACCCTCAGTATCCTCATGTAAGATGGGAGTAACCAGAGACCTCCCTCACAAGGTTCTGGTGAGGATCAAGTGAGGTCAGATGGGTCAAGCATTTTGCTAAGTTGAAAGCCCTCCATAAATTCACCTATCATAATTCATTCTCAGTACTTCATTAGCCTCATGGTTTTCCATGAGACTCTGACAGAAATGGTCTTGAGACACATCACTTTGCA
Source organism: Potorous gilbertii (assembly GCA_028658325.1). Classification (NCBI taxonomy): domain Eukaryota; kingdom Metazoa; phylum Chordata; class Mammalia; order Diprotodontia; family Potoroidae; genus Potorous; species Potorous gilbertii. Next base: position 467,638,682 of record CM053769.1, on the reverse strand, counting down.
CTAAACCCCCCAGAGGCTGCATAAATGACCCCATCAGTCCAGCCTAGTGGCCTTCCTTCAGGTGGACTTGGGGTTCATGAAGGTGCTTCCCACTCTCATCCCTGGGATTCTATTTTCTTATCACATCTGACAGTCAATGACTCACGGACTATGGCCAAGGAAGATGCAACTGCTCCTTTTGTGGATGAATGAAGGTGTTCGAGGAGGCAGCCTGGACAACCCACAAGCCAAATTCCCCCCTACTCCTGATCTTGCCTGAGCCCAGGCCCTCCCCGAAGCCTCCACTCAGTTTTTCTTAAAGTGCATGTCCAACCATGTGATCTGCCCCACTCAATAAGTCCCAGGACTCCCTACTACCTCCAGGAGTGAGGGAAAGCCCTTTGGGGGATATTATGAGCTTTTCCCAGCCTGACCCCTTCGACCCTTCTGATTTTCTGGCCCTTTCAGGTCTCTCCCAGGACCCTCCATTGCTTGTCTTTGGTCCTTTGCATTGGCTGCAACCCCCATCTTCCCTTCCTCTGCCTTCCTTTCAGACTGGGCCAAGCCAAGGACCACCTCCTGCAGGGCCTTTCTCAGTTTCTCCAGCTTCTTCCCTCAAGGGTTCCCCTCCATCCCCTCTGTCTGTGCTAGTTAGATGAATTGCCCACTGTGGCACAGGTGTGAGTATCCATTCCATGACTCCAGTCAAGCTGTCCTCTTTCCACCATACCCAGCTGCCTCAGTGAGATGGGGCATCATCTTCAAGTGGAGGTTGAGTGACCACCTAACCAGAGGCATTCTAGAAAGAATCTCTCTGATGTTCCTTCAAGCTCTGACATTGTAGACTCTAGAACTGCCATGACTCTTGGAGATCACACTGTCTGACCCCATTCATTTTACAGATGAGGAAACAAATGTCCCCAAGGCTTGGTACCTTCCCCTGCCACAGACGCAGAGCTGGTTAGCTCCAAAGTCCAAACTAGTACTGAGGTCTCCTAAGTTCTCCCCCTCCTTCCAGCCATTTCTCTGGCTGCTACAAATCAGTTTAATAACCGCTTTCCTTCAAGACATGGGTAGTGACTGGTTAGGGACTCTGCACAGGCTCAATGTGCCAGGGAAATCCAGGCTGACTTTAGACCCTCCCTTAGTCTGTCTACACTTAGCCTGAGCTGGGAAAGACAGGGGACAGACCGAATCTGCTCTCTTGTGCGGGCAAATGGTTCACATTAGCTGTGTCCTCACTGTACCTCACTCTCATCCCCCACTCTGCCCCGACACTCATTCTGACTTCCACAGAAGACTGCTTCATCCATTCGTCTTAGTGATCATTTTACACTGCTTTGGGGCTGGATTTCCTATGTGATCTATGGGTCCTCAGCTCATCCTTATAGCAGAGTTTATCACCTTTAACCTCACCTTATGAAGCCTTAAAAGTGTTTGCTTAATTCAACCCCTGACTCTGATCAATCTGGGATTTATTGAGTGGGGTGAATCACATGGTCAAACCTGGCAAGGATTTTGTGGCCCAAGAATCAACTTGGAGCTGCTAGCTTGGGAGACTGGAGCCTCTGGTGTGTCACCTGGACCTACACCCTCCTTTTAGAGAGGTCCAGAACCCAGAGCTAGTTAGCAAGCAGCACAGACAGGATTCAATTCAATGTTCAACTCAGCAAGCTCTATTGCTGAGAGTACAAGGCCAAAAAGGAAACAATCCCTGCTCTCAGTCAGTCAACAATCACTGATGAAGAACTTAGTGCCAGGCCCTGATACCAAAGATGGACATACAAAAACCAAACATCCCTGCTTCAAAGAGCTTCCATTCTATGCACCCATCGTTCTTTTAGGCATCCTCTTCATAGCAAAGTCCAATAAGCTCTCGTTTCTGCAGATAGAAAAAAGTGAGGCCTTAATTTGAAATGATCAGTCAGGCAGTCAACAAACACGTATTAAGCACTTACTGTGTGCTGGGCACGTATGATGATGACCATTGTGGTCGCAATGAAATGGATTTGTTTTTGCTACATTAAACCCATTTCCTTTTTGGAATCTTGGGCTCTAAAGAGCATCCTCTCCAACCTTCCTCTACCCCACTGTACTGAATGCATTCCCTCTCCTCCGATCTCTCACCCTAGCAGGGTGAACACCACCAAGGCAGTGACTAACACTTCTCCAAACTTTGCATCTCCCCCATCACTCATGGGGTGGGGACTCCCACATAGCTCAAGGGATCTAGGTTTTGATTTTGTTGGGTTTTTTTCCTTTTTAAGGAACTAGACAGCTCTGGTCAGGATACCAGAAGAGAGAAGGATCAAATGTTAAAACCTTTGGGAAGGCAACATCTATGAAAAATAAGAGATAAATAATGAGCCCAACAGCCACAAAAACAATTATCCAAGCTACTACTTATATGTTAGCTCAAGTGTGTAAAGCACTTTTTTACATTTATTATAACACCCAAACCTCACAACGATCCTGGAAGCAGTTATTCCAGGAATCTTATTTACAGATGAAGAAACTGAGTCAGACAGGTCATGAGACCTGTCCACAGTTCCACAGCTCTTAAAGCTGAGTCAGGATTCTAACCCAGTCCCTAAGACTCCAGCACCATCACTCTTTCTACTAGACCATGGTGGTCTCTGATATTGTGCCTCAAAGGCACTCACTGTCACAGAAATAGCGACCTGGATTTCAGCCACGCATCTGATAAAGTCTTTCATGATGTACTTGTGGACAAGATGAAAAGTGGTGGGCGGGTTGGCAGCACAGTTAAGAGGAGTTGGGGCCCGCTGCCTGATCAGGCCTGAGGTACTCCTATGAATGGTTGCTAAATGCTGGCAGGTTTCAAAGTGGGAGGGAGAAAAAAGCCCTCCTTTACTGATTCAAGGCCCTCCTTTATGAGTTCAGATGGGACAAGCTTTAGGTAGTTCCAAGTGACCTCTGATGGTATTTTGAAGGACAGGAGGAAAAAAATCATTTCAAGTTTTTTCCTCTTCTGGGCATCATCTTTGGAGGTGTTACATTGTGAAGGACTTGTCACCAAATCTCAGCTCATACTATAAAGTGATAATTATCAGAAACTAGTGGGACTGGATAAAACACACACACACACACACACACACACACACACACACACACACACACACATCAATGGAACAGGAAGAGAAAATGAAAGATGAAAACCCAAGGCAGACAATAGACTACTTTGACAAATCCAGGATCAAAAAACCTTGGGTACGGAGACCACTAGTCGATAAACTCTGTTGGGAAAATTGAACAGCAGCATGGCAAAACTGGGATTAAATCCATATCTCACACTTTGTACAACCGTAAATTCCAAGTGGATCAATGATCTAAATTTAAAAAAAAGAACAACACTTCCTATATTGTAAAGTGTTTGCCCAAGGATTTTAAAAGAGTTTTTTGAGGACATTTTGGGCATAAATTATTTTGATGAAATGTGTTCACAGTCTGTCCAATATCGTGTGGCATGTTGAGTAGGGTGTTGGACCTGGAATCGGTGAGACCAATGTACAAAAGCCACCTGTGTCAGTCATTAGCTAGGCAGCCCTGGACAGATCACCTCATCTCTCTAAAGCGCAGTTCTTTTTTCTGTACACTAAAGGCAATAAAACTTGTAATCGTGACCCCATAGGACTGTTGAGTTCCTAACATATGATGTGACTAAAGGGTTTTATAAGCCTTAAAGGGCTGTGTAAACATCAGTTCCTAATGCCAGCTTCTGCTGCCGATGTTACTGGCATTATGCCTCCCCTCCCCAACAATGAAGACTGCTTTCCCACTGGGTACCCACTGGGCTGGTATTTGGGCCAGTCCTCTCCTGGATCCAGTTCCCTTGAATGAAAAAAGAGCAATAGAACCTGGGAGTCCCCACTCCATGCCTGGATGAATCTGTGTCTTGTGTGAGCATTAGGTTAGAACCTTTCAATGCAAGGGGAAAAGCAGTGACAAATCTTTATTAAACAGTGACTGCATTAAGGGCGCTGTGCATGGGCTAGAGGAGATTCCAAGTCTAGAGAGGTCCCAGGCTTTGCCTTGGGAGTGCTCACACAGCCATAGATAATGTCCCCTGATATGCATATATTCAGTGGCATCTGGAGGCACACAGAGGAACCCCAACATTCCAAAACCTTACCAGGGTTCACCATCTTATCACATTAACTTTCTTCTCTGGCCAAGCTGGATGAACTATAAACTCTTGCCCACTTGGCACCTGGAATGCCTTCTGCAATGTCTCAGCTCCAAAGCCACATCCTCCATGCAGCCTCCTTTCTATACTCCAGTCTCAAACTTTCTCTCTTGCCTCTGAGCCACCAACGTGTTTTGTTTGTATCATCCTGGGGATTTAACTGGAATCTACTTTGTGCCTTTACATCACTGAGGTAAACTCATGGGGGACAAGAGACTCTGTGAGATCCCTCTTTGTATCTTCCTTAATTTCTAGCAGAGTGTCCTGCACATAGTAGGGACACAATTAATGTTGGAAGGAAAGAAGGAAGGAAACAGGAAAGAGAGAAAGAAAGAAAGAATATTTTATATTTGGATATGGAAAAATGTAGTTTCACATCAATTCTAGTGTTTACACAGAGATATTTGGGAAGGAAAAAGATTTTGCCTCTCCTCAGTGAGGGCCAATCCTCTTCACCCCCTGCTCAGGCTTCCCTCACCTCCCAACATACTGTTTGCAAAGTGTGGGATTTGGGCAAGAGGGAAAGGAGGGGGGAAGAGGAGTAGGAAGGTGTAGCCACTAAGAAGGAGGCTGGCAGGATCAAAGCTCCTCCAGCATCAGTGGGGGCAGGCAACCTCCTCCATCCTCCTCTTCCCTTCTTCCCTCACCATGGATTAATGTCTTTCACTGAATGCAATCAGAAGCAGCCAGCGTTGGAAGGGGCTTTAAGGCTCATTTAAACCAATCTGCCCATTTTACAGAGAGCAAAACTGAAGTCCAAAGAGGGCAAGTACCTTGGACAAGGTCACACATAGCAAGTATCAGAGCTGGAACTCAGACCCAAGTCCTGTACAATTGACCTTCAAGTTTCTAAAAATCTAAGTTGCTAAGTTATCTTGTATGTGGTCTGTACTTAGTATTGTATATAGGTTATCTCCCACCCCAGCCCCAAGAGACTATAAGCTCCCTCAGAACAGGGTCTGCTTCTTTTTAGTCTCCATATCCCAACTGGTCTTTAGTTAGTGTTTGCTGGGGGAAGTCGGACAAACAGCATTTCTTCCATCGGATGCCATCTTCAGAGCTATAACAAGGAACTATTGGTTCCGAGGTGAATCGACCTGAGTGTGAAGAGTGAGAGGGAGGCCAGTGACATCCAGGGCACCTAGAAGCAGGGGCAAGCAGGCATGGAGAGGGGATGGGCTTCCTCTAAAAACCCTAGAGAGAAAGGTGACTCCCAAGAGGTGTTAATAAATGCTAACATATATGTAGCACCTACTATCTGCTAAGCACTTTATTCTCTCATCTGATTCTCACAACAGCCCTAGGAAGTAGGTACTGATATTATCCCCATTTTACAAGAGAAAATTAAGGCACACAGAGGTTAAGTAACTTGCTCAGGGGTCACCGAACTAGTAAATGTCTGAAACTGGATTTGAATTCAGATCTTCTTAACTCCAGGCTCAAAGCTCTGTGTACCAGAGTACCAAAGAAACAATGAGGAAAGTTTGTTTAATGAGAGAGCTGGTTAACAAAGACAGGACACAGGATTCACACAACCTGGGTGAGCTAGTCAGCCAAGGACAACAAAATGAGACCAGGGATGGCAGTCACAACAGGGAGGAAGAATTGACTCCCTCCCTTCCCAGGAAGTCTCCTCTGCCATGTTGGCACCCTGGGCGAAAGCCCTAATTGCCCTCTGTAGGTTACTCCAGTCCCGTTTCTGATAGGAGTAGAAAGCTGAAGGAAAAGAGATTAAAAATATGAGCCACTCTGTGTTATACAACATGAACTTTGGGCATCTTGCCACTGAAACAAAAGCCAGATTTCCTGATTCTAGAGTCTCTGCATTCCTTCAGCAAGCAGTCCTGTCAGCCTGGGATGCAAGTGTGTCCTGGATGGTTATCAAATTAACCACCTTATAATCTAAAGGCAAGTATGAGCTCTCCAGTCCCAGTCAACTCACCATTAAATACTCCAGCTTTGCTGATCAATAAACTATTGGACTGTTAATATATTTAAGGCATATTTAAAGTCAGGCAGGAAAAAAATGTTATTAACAAAGTTTCTCTGTAAGCATGTTTTTAATTTCATCTGTCATTTTATATTTCATCCTCATGGCTGATGTTGTAAAGATCTTAATCCATAAAGTTTGAACAAAGAAGGCTGTAGAGTCAGGAATAAATCATCCATATCCTAGGTAGAGTTTCATGATCAAATGCAGCCTCTTTATTAATATGGTCACAGGTATTACTTCCAGTCAAGATGGCACAAAATGTGTCAAAGATCCTGCAACGGAAACAAAGTAAAATTAGTTTGAAAGTGATGGTCATTTGCAATAGAGCCCAGTGTTAGTTATTGTGTTTACAAAGCCAGCAGAAAAATTGGATGGACACCTTCACTTGCCTTGAATTTTCCAAATGCTTTTCATAAATATTCTGTCTTTCTGGTGCAGAACAAATATGTAAAGAAAACATCAGTTCTGGAGGAATGCTATGGGGAAGGGGTGGGGAGGGGGGAAGATATGGTTCATAAATGTGCATGTGGCCAAATGGACTAGAGATGAAATTGATAACATTTCTTTTTAAAAAGTAATTTTTCAAAGCAGTATGTTAGAGACCATGAAACATGACAGAAGTAAGTCCATCCCTGAGAGACAATGACTCTTTCCATTGTCCTTGGTCAAAATTATTTGGGGTTTGTCAGGGAAACCTTTTTGAAGGCATCCTTCCAGATTGGCTTTTCCAAGGTATCATCTTGTGAACACTACCCTACACTGGCAAAAATGTTCATCAGCTGAGGTTAGACTTTTGGAGTGTCAGTAATAATGTATCTGATGGCAGCAAATGGAAGGACAATTAACATAGTTGGACTTCTTTTTTTGTTTTCAGCTGGTATTTCTTTTAGGTTTGCTTGGTCTAATTTTGCTCAAGACTTGGATCTATGGAACCATGTAAGCAACATCAAAACATTTGCTATTTCAGGGGGAAATCTAAAAATACAAAATAAAGGTTCATGGAAGAAAGTTCAGCAGGATATAAGACAGAAAAGGAGATTGGAGTTAAGGTGCAGAGTCCCATAATCTGCAATTTCTACACTGTATCTCTCAGCACCCAACATTTTCTCTACCTGTCCTCAGTGCTTGGAATATTGTCCCTCTACTATGACTATTGATCTCCCAGCTTGCAAGTCCCAACTAAAATCCCACCTTTTATGGGAAGTCTTCCCCAGCCCCTCTTAATTCTAGTAGCTTCCCTCTGTTCATTATCTCCTAGTTATCCTGAATGTATATATTTGTTTGCCTATTGTCTCCCTCATAAGACCATAAACTCCTTGAGGACAGGGACGGTCTTTTGGATCTTTTTCTATCCCCAGATTTTAGTATAGTAACTGGCACTTATTAGGTGCTATATAAATGAATGAATGAATGTGTGTGCGGTATAAACCTCTGTCTTTAGAAATAATCATTTGGAAGCTCATGAAGGATGAACTGTGAGAGAGAGAGAGAGAGAGACAGAGAGACAGAGAGAGAGGAATTAGTGACAAGAAGACCAGTTAGGAGGTCAAACAGCCCAAGCTAGAACAGACAAGGATCTCAGCTAAGATTGGTAATGAGGGTGGAAAAGCCAAGACAGAGCTAAGAGAGACCGAAAGCCTAGCAGATTGACAGGATTCCTGTATAGACTGGATATGAGAAGGCTGGAGTAGGTGAAGGAAAAGTCAGATTTGACTCTATGATTACAAGTTTGAATAGGTGGAAAATAGTGGCATTATAATGGCCAACATTCATATATTGCGTAGTATATGCTAACCCATTGGATTTTGCACTTAATCTTTGAATTTAATTTACGCCTTGCTGCCCTCTTTGCTCTATTGCCTTGGCCTAACCATGAACATTGGATAGGTCTTTATTACTTCCTTCATTTCTGTTCAATTACTTTTATTCTTAAGGACTACGTGGGAGAAGTATTTCATGTGTGTTAAGTCATTTGATCCTCACGTGCTATATTATTCCCATTTTACAGATGAGGAAACTGAAGCTGAGTGAGACTAAATGACTTACCCAGGATCACATAATTAATAAGGGTCTAGAGAAGGTTTTGAACTTGAATCTTCCTGACTCCAAGTGCCACACTTAATTCCCTGAGTCACCTAGCTGTTCAGAGAAATATACAAGTTAGAGGGAAGGGAAGATTTGGGGTGTTCAGATTTAGACATGCTGCATTTGAGGTTCTAGACTCCAGCAGGCACTTAAAAATATAGTCCTGGAGCTGGGGAGGTTGGGAGTAGAATCCTAGATTTGGAGTCATCTACATAGAAATGATCATGGAGCCATGGAAATGGACATGTGTTGAAGGAAGAGAGGCTGGACCAAAACATGGAGGAGCAAACAAAGCAGACAGAGAAAGAGCAGGTCAGGGAGGGGATGGTGGTGGAGACAATCATGAAAGTACTGGGTCAGAAGTCAAGGGAGAAGTATGTACCAAGAGAAAGGGGGTGAAGGACAGGAAGAGTATGAGGAAAAACTCACAAGGAAACTCCCTTCTCTGTACTGCCATCCAAAACCCGCCAGAGCAATCCTCTGCTCAGAACTCCCAGGAACGAGCTCCCCATGATCCCTCAGCCTGCCCATAAAGTCACCTCAGCCCAATGGCAGACTTCAGCCTCAGTCTTCTACCTCCCACCTCCATGTTTGCTCCACCCCCTCAATTCGCCCTTTCTCAGAACCCTTCCCTTACTTTAAGGCTCAGTTCTGGTGCTGCCTGGTCTTCCTTTCCCAGCTGGTTAGCACTTTCTCCCTCTTCCATATTATTGCATTACCAACCTGGACACATTCTATATCCTCCCAGTAACCGTTAGCTCCTTGAGGGCAGGAGCTCTTTACATTTTTATCTCAATTCCCAGTGGCATGCACAGTATCTTGACTATAATAAGTGCCTAACTAATGCCTATGAAATATGGAAATGAAATGCCCCAAAGAAGTAAAAGAATAAGAAAGACTCAAGAAAAATGTAAATGATTCAAAATAACTCATATGCAACAATCCCTTGACTGTTCTACAATTCCCCTCATCATCCCTGTAACTTTTCAGCCTCAGACACCTCTCCTTGACCACAGCTTTTTTTATAAGTTGTCTTCTCTTATATGAATGAGTTCACTGAGGGTTGTGACTTTCACTATTTCTATTTATAATTCCCAGCTCTCAGCAATGCTTGGCAGACAGCAAGCTCTTAATAAATATTTTTCATTCATTCAGTCAGTCATTTAAAGATATGAACAAACCACAATAGAATTCTCAAACTATGAAAAATATATTCTGGATTAAGAGAAACAGAGGTAAAAATGTCAGAAGAAAAATATATTGAATATTGAATAAAAATATACTGAATCGATTATATATAGAATTGGAGATATTTAGCCTAGAGAAAAGAAAATTGGGATTGAGAGTAAGAGGTGGGATGGGAAAGATGTTGATCCCAACAGCTTTTTCCAGGCTTTAATTAGGGAATTAAATTGTGGGCTGTTTTAGTTTATATTAACATATTATTTTATATTTTCTACTCAAGAGTAAATCTGGCTGGGGTTTGGTTTTCAAGTTAACCCTTGTACATGTTAACACATACATACACATACACAACACTCAACTGATTCTGCCCACAGCCCAAGAATTCCTAGTCATAGCACTGCTATGAAACATAGTTTCAGAAATGCTAGCTATATCAGTAGCCAAGAAAGAGAAATTAAAGGAATCTGCTTAAACAAAAAGAAGGCTAAAGCATTTTTATCTATAAATGGCATTGTGGTATATTTAGAGAACCCAAAAGGCTCCATGAGAAAAATGAATCAATATAATAAATGATTGCAGCAACAAAGTGAGACAGAAGATAAACTCACAAAAAATCACCAGCTTTCCTATAAATCACTAGCAGAAACCAGTTGGAGAGGATAGAAAGAAAAAAGATCACATATGTTATACACAGAGTAAGTGCTTGAGATTCTTGTTGAATTTAATTGAATTGATGACAAAATCTATTCAAATACTACGTAATTAACATACTAAAACATATAATAGTTAAATACAAAACTAATTAAACAGAAATAAAGGAAGTAATAAATAACTAGAGACACCCAATGTTCATAGCTAGGTCAAGGCAGTATAGCAAAGATGGCAGTGAGGTGTAAATTAATTCAACGATTAAATGCAATACCAATAAAAAAATCCAGTGGGTTAGTAAAGTCATTTTAAACATTTATAACAGTGAACAAAGTGGATGATAATGCCCAAGGGAGTTGTGAAGGAAAGGAAGTGGGGGAACTTGTCTTACACAATCTCAAATTACATTGAAAAATTATCAAAAATTCTCTGGTGTTCTTTTTGTTTAAGAACTAAATTTATGGTACAGAGAACCATAAACCAGAATTGGCAATAAAAGTATAGACAAGCTTCTGATCAGTCCAGCACCATAAAACTCTGGGGAAGTAAATCAATATTGGATTTTAAAAAACTGCTGGGAAAATTATATAGCAGCATAACAACAAATGGGATTAGAGAGGCCTCTCACACCATATACTGTATATAATCCTAACTGTATCAATAAGCTACATTTGTTAAAGGTAAGCATCAGGAGAATGAGAAGTTAATCCACAGAGAGGTCAAGGTGAAAATTGTGGGAAAAAATGGTCACTGGAATTAGACATAAGATCATCGATGAGAATGAGAATGATAAAGTAGCCTCATTGGGCTGATTGGATCACAGGAACTTAAGGAGCAGATACAGATTAAGTCTAAACTATTCTTTCTAGTAGTTTGGCCATGAAGAAGAAAGAATTAGGACAACTGCTTTAGGAGACAGTGGTATGGCAGCGAGGTGGTACATCAGTCCTGGAGTCGGGAGGACCTGAATTAAATGCGGCCTCAGACACTTACTAACTATGTGACCTGGGCAAGTCACTTAACCCTGATTGCCAAGAAACAGAGAGAGAGAGAGAGAGAGAGAGAGAGAGAGAGAGAGAGAGAGAGGGAGAGAGAGGGAGAGATCAGAAAAAGTAATTCTTTTCTAGGATAATGATATGACAGTAATGGATAAAAAAATCCAGGTAGAAAGAAAGGGGCCAGGAAGACATGAGCACAGTTGTAGGCTTAGGGGATGGAATCAGTATGGAGGGAAGGGTTAAAATTCATGAAAGAACCTTATAGGCTTTGATCCTCAATCTTCTTCAGGGTCTTATCCAGACTTTCTCTACCAAGGCCTAGAAATCCCTTCATCCTGGAAGCTTCTTGCAGTCCTGGAATTCACACCTTGGAAGCATCCTCCACCAGCTCTTTCAAAACCTCCATTTAAGAAGTCCCCTCCACCATTTCTTTCCTCTCTAAGCTTCTCTTTAGACTTTCATTACCATGCCCACCCTACTCCCAGCCTCAAAATTCTTCCTCAGCTGCTTTTCAGTTCCCTTTTATATATTATCTTCCCCCATTAAAATATAAACTCCTTAAGGCAAGAATTGTCTTTCTGCTTGTATTGGTATTTCCCCAGTTTAGAACCATGCCATACACAGTAAGAGCTTAATAAATACTTAATTGATTGGCTATTGACTGATCCAGAGATCACACTATTAGACACATACCCTAAGGATGTTAAAGTCAGAAAGTTTCCTCCACAAACACCAAAATACTCATTAAAGCACTTTTTTGTGGTCAGGGGGTATTAGAAACAAGATAGATGCTCACTGAGTGGCTAAACAAGTTATGGTACATGGATGTGATGAGATATCATCGTCCTCAGAAGTGATAAATGTGAAGAATAAAAGAATGATTGGAAAGACTTATATGGACTATTTCAGAGTGAAAATATGCAACAAAAAAACCTGAACACTACTTAATGATAAAGACCAGACTCATCCCCAAAGAAGAGATGAAAAAACTCTCCCTTCTTTGGAGAGATTGGATTAATTATAATCAGTAACATTTCTATACTGCTTACTATGTGCCAAGCACTGTACTAAATGCTTTCCAATTATTATTTTATTGTGTGTGGAACCTTGCATAGACTGTCAGACTAGCTGAAGAGTCTCTGTTAGTTTGGGTGAACCATGTATTTTCTCTTTCTTATTTTAAATTTTTCATTACCTCAGAGCAATAAATGGGATAGGGAGATATTTGAAAATGAAGGTAATGGAAACACAGAAGATAAATAAACATGTTTTCAAAGCATGAGAAAAAGGGGGACATGGGGGGTGGAGCCAAGATGGCGGAGTAGAAAGACTCACCTATGCTAGGTCCGAACCCACAGCCCACAGATTTCCTGTAAAAAGAACTCCTGACAAATTCTGGAACAGTGGAAGCCCCGCAGCAACACAGTGAAGGAGATTTC
>CM053769.1:467555109-467625648 GCA_028658325.1 Potorous gilbertii | reverse complement strand
CTTGATTTTCAAAATCCTTTTTGAGCTCCTCCATGGCCTGAGCCCATCGGGTATCTATTTCAGATATTTGGGATACAGAGGCTTTGACTCCTATGTCTTTACCTGATGGTAAGCAGATCTCTTTGTCGTCGGAGAGGAATGGCAGAATCATCTTCTCAAGAAAATAACCTTCTATGGTCTTATTTTTTTTCCCTTTTCTGGGCATTTTCCCAGCCAGTTACTTGACTTCTGAGAGTCCTCTCCACCCCCGCCTAGATCCTCCCAGCTAGTGCTTGGGGTCTGAGATTCAAATGCTGCTGCTCCTCAGCCTCAGGGCTTTTGGCGGCAGGCCTGACCGATATTCAATGGGAGTTTATCTGCTGGTGCTCAGGTGGGGGCAGGGCCGCCTCTCAGGCTCAGTTCCCTCAGGGGGCTTATGCAGAGATCTTTTGTAATGGAGCTACTGTCGAGCTCCTGCCTGCTCTGGGAGCCTCTGGCCATGCTGCCTCTGCCTCTGCCACAGCAGCTGCCTCCCTAGGGGGTTCGAGTCCCAGAGATACCCCGCTCCCCTCTCAGCCCGTCTCTCTCACTGACCTGTGCATCTGTGGGTGGAGGGACCTTCGTGGCCACCGGAGATTACGGTCCCTGAAGCCTGCTTGGATCTGCTCACTCCTCTAAGTGCCGCGTGGCTGGGGCAGGGCAGGACAGGGCTCTGCTCCCGTCCGGGGTGTGATGGACCCCTGGGGTTGGCTTTTCAGGGCTCTCTGCAACGGAAATCTCCTTCACTGTGTTGCTGCGCGGCTTCCACTGTTCCAGAATTTGTCGGGAGTTCTTTTTAAAGGAAATCCATGGGCTGTGGGTTCGGAGCTAGCAAATGTGAGTCTTTCTACTCCGCCATCTTGGCTCCGCCCCCTCTTCCTTCATTTTTGAAGAGGACCAATGGTGCCATGGTGATGTCTTGACTTTCTGGTGAATTGGATTAAGTGAGGCAGAGCTGCACAAATCATCCATCTCACTCTTTTGGAGTCATGGAAAGCCCAGTGGCAGGACAGGGCATGAGTCAAGGTCATGGCCTTCTCTCCTCTTTGGTAGCTGCCTCCTCTTTAGTGAGATTAATCAGTTAAAATGGGAAGCTATCCAAGGTAGGACCAGAGTTAAGTTCCCCACCCCCTCCTCTCACTTGCCTCCTCCCTGCCCACCTCTCTTGAGGCAAGGTTTCGAATGGTTGGGGAAGGCGCAGTAGAATCTCAAAGTGAGTCAGCCATGTTCCTTCAGGGCAGGTCTAGAGGATCCCTTGTTGACAAAACCGTATTTATGCTCAGGTACAAGTTAGATGACAGCGATTCTTCTCACAGAGGTTCCACTTGGTATCTTATCCACAAACATCCACTCAGCCTCTGGGCTTCCATCCAACCCTGAAATTCCAACTGTGTGATTAGGCGTATTTTTCCCAGGAATTAATAGAGACTAACAAGACCTAAACTTCTTAAGAGAATCATAGGTTTTCAAGTAGGATGAGGACTCAGAAACCATCTAATTAAACCTCATTTTACAGATGAGGGAACTCAAGACCAGGGAAGTGAAAAAGTCATGTGAGAAGTTGGTGGCAAAGCCAGCCCCAGACTTCTGGTCCCATGACTCTCTCAGGGCATTCTCAATGTTCTTCCTAATCAAGTCAAAGTATGAGTAATCAACATTAGAAAAAGAAGTCTCTAAAATCTATCAGCCATTTCTCATCATCATCATTACTATGAATGTTAAAATACTTGGGGAGGGACTTCATGATATAGTTAGCCCAGAGATTTGGAAGCAAAGAATTATCCTATTACTTACATAACAGACTTCTCTAAAATGGCAATAGAGTGATTTGAAGATAGCAATTACTCTGAAGCAGAGGAAAAATATGATTTTATCTGGCTACTCATTCCAATTTGATGATTTGGATGCCTTGTCAGAGAAGTACTGGGTCTTAGAGGAGGAGAGCCCATTTGGAGTACAGTTCTGCCTGCGATAGTTACAAGCTGTGGAACCCTGGGCTATGAGCAGTTGACACACTGTCAAGTACACTATCAAGACCTCCTGCCCTAGAAAAATCCCAGGTTCATCCTTTCCGTATCCAAAACACCTTGCCAGACAAAGCTCAGCACAGCACAGTTAGGGAAGATGTCCATAGAGGCCCCAAAGGACAGAACATCATGAAGTCCAATTTCTTGGATATGATGATGACTAGACAAGGTGACTGATGAACTCTTCTTTCTATGGTGTATCTATAGCGATTCTTCTCACGGAGGTTCCACTTGGTATCTTATCCACAAACATCCACTCAGACACCTTTTCATCTACTCAGCCACTGCCCCTTCCCCCCAACCTGGACCTTTGGACCAGATATCCTCCCTTCTCAGCACCCACCCTAACTCTGCCCTGGGTGATCCCAGACCAGGCTTCACATCTACTCCACAAGTATCTTCCCTAACCATTTAGCCTCCTTCCTTTCTGCAACATCCATACTCAGCTCCACTTTCTACCTCTTGCTCTGGGTACCAGAATTAAATCAATGCTACTTGTGCTTCTGCCCTATGGCTCAACTGCCCATTGCCACGACTCTCCAGAACATGACCCCCACTTACATTCTAAGTGCTATCTCCCCCTTTTTGAAGGGGGGGGTCCTGGAGAGCAGAGATTGCCTCCCTTTCACATTTGCATGCCCAGATCTTGGCACATAGTAGGCGCTTGACAAATGCTTTTTCATTTATTCGTTCCAGTCATTGAGATGACCTCAACAGCTGCTAAACATTTCAGCAGTAAGTCAGTAAGACTTTGCCTCCCTTCCTTATAGGGCAGATTCTCCAGACTTGAACCTGTGCACTTGTTTTACTATAAAGGTCCTTTTTGTAATATTTGTGGCATTGTAAGATTTCAAATGACATCCTTACCTCAGCATCTGTTCATGAAAGATACAGCCATTATATGATTTCCTTTACTCAAGTGACTTTTAAAAATTTTTCTCTATTTAAATGTTATGTTACATCTAAATGAGTAGTTCTTTTGCTCAGCTTTTGCCCTTGCCCTGAAGGAATTGTGAGGCTTCAAGTTAATAAGCTTTGATTGGCCTAGTGATCACTGGGATCAGAGATGTGAATCAGATCAAGGAAGAGCTCTGACATTCCGCGGGAGCACATGTGAAACTGTTCAGTATCTTTCATCCTGAGAAATCGGCATTGGACTACAATGCTCTCAAGCCAAATTCCTTTTCTTAATGTCTAAATGATGCTTCATTTGCAATTGCTTTGACAACAACTTTAAATGGTTTATTTAACACATTTTTCCTTTGATACGGTTCAGAATCACAGAATCTCAGTGACAAATGACTCAGAGTCCAGCTCATCGCTGACCAAGAGTGCCCAGCACAGTCAGCCCCCAGGGAGGAGGCCCCTCTCCCTCTGAGACTGGCCATTCCACTGGAGGAGAGCCTCAATGCTTAGCTACTTGTTCCTGGTGTCAAATCCAATTGTCCCTGTTCATATCCAGTGTTCCTCATTCTGGATCAATGGACAGAATAAATCTCATGACAGTCCTGAGATATCTGAGAGACAATTATCATGTCTGTTTGTGGTCTTCAGCAACCTCCCTTTGCTAAAGACTAGGTTTAGAATGCACAAAAGTCTTCTTTGGAGGAAAATCGCTGAATGGGCTTGAAATCCAGAAACCATCTAAGCTCCCCATCCTCCACAAACACCCACAAGACTCCCATTTTTCACAACCTAATACACCTGGAATTGAATTAGGTGGGGGGGGGGGGCTCTTTGCACAAATCAGCTGTACCTGGCCTTTGGTGTTTTAAGATTCATTATTGCAAGAATATCTTTTATCCAAGTGCATTTTCTCACCCAACTCCAGCTTGCCCAGGTGGGTTAATGGAGGATCGATTGCTTTCCTGTTTTCTTCACACACACACGCACACACACACACACGCACACGCACACGCGCACGCATGCACGCACACACACACACACACACACACACACACACACACACACAGCATTGCTGCCATATGCCTAGAAGCAAACTAGTCAAAGCACAACGTCAGTCAATTAAGAGTAAATTAGCCTTGTCTTCCCATTGGCTACTGAAACCATGGCTTCCTCATCCCCATTATGAAATGAGATAATATTTGTTAAGCACTTAGCACAGTGTCTGGAACATATACTCCTAATACTCCAGGAATATCCTTGCTAATTTCTACAATTTGGGACCATTATATCTGACATTTGAAAGTGCTATAAACAGCAATAATATGGAAGGAGGAGAAAGGAAGGCATGAAGAGAAAGAAGATAGAAAGAATCAAGGAAGGAAAAAAGAAAGAAAGAAGAAAGGAAAGAAAGAACAAGGAAAAAGAAAGGGAGAAAGAAAGAAGGAAGGAAGAAAAGGGAACAAGGAAAGAAAGAAGGAGGGAAGGAGGGAGAGAAAGGAGAGAAGAGAGACATGGCTTTCGAAACCTTCCAGCAGAAGCCTTCATGTGGCTCTCCTGGGAAAGGCTCTGAATAGCAGAAAAAGAGGCTTCTGGAGGCAAAATGCAGTTTTCTGATTTTGCCTTGGGCAGCCCAACTTCCGCTTGACCTAAGAATTCAATTATGTTCCACCAAGCCTTACTGAGTACTTATTTCATTTATAAATGTTTGTTCCTGAGTCTAAACAATTCCCACAGCAATACAGATAAGTCCATCCTCTACTCTGGCCTTGCAGAGTTTCCTGGCACACAGAGGGGTCAATTATTTGCCAGGGTCATTGAACCAGTTCATGCGGGTCAGAGGTGGCAACTGGCCCCAGAAGGCCAGACCTTTAGTCACTCTGCTACCACCTCTAGCACACACACACACACACACACACACACACACACACACACACACACACACACACACATAGTATATGCAAAGTAAAAACAGTAATTTTCACAGTGAGAGCCTGTTAATAGCTAAGTGGAAGGTGGAAGGTGGCCCCTAACTAGGCTTTGAGGGACTGCAGCCCAGTGGTGAGGAGACAGTTCATTCCAAGCCTGGGGGGCCACTTGTGCAAAGTCATGGAGGCAGGAGATGACATAGGAAGCATCCTGTGAAGAAATCCATGAGTCACAACCTACTTGTCTGAGTTGGCTCTTGCCACAAGCCAGAGAATAATCATGGAAGTGCACAATGTGGGGAAAAGGCCTATGAATTGCATGCTGGTCCTTTCTACACACCACAGATTGTAACTGGCATTATTGTAATCATCTTAAAAAAAACCAGGACGAGCAAGTCAATTTTTCATCATCTGTCCTAAGACGGGGGAGAAACAGTACAGGTAAACCCAAATGGGGATTTCTATTTAACTTGGGGAGTTGTTTTCAATATGGGCTGTAAGAACATGTGTATAATCTTAGTTCTCTTCCCCTACCACAGAGGAGCAGCCCAGTTGATCCTCAGCCAGCAGCAGCCTTTGCCTCCCACTAGAAACACTTGAGTTTCCAGGGGTTCCCAGCTGGAGCAATGGGATCACCTAGCATAAACCTCTTCACTTTGCGGGTGAGAATAGGGGAAAGAGATTTTTCAGGGTCTTGCATTCAGTAGCAGAGCTCAGATTCAAACCCAGGCCTTAGGAAGACAAGTATACAGGGTCCAGGGCTGCTAACATCTAGCTCTGAGTTCCTACCCCTACAAGCAATGACAAAGTGATGTTAGAAAGTAGTTCAGAGCTCTGTCTCCTAAATTACTCAGCTATGACCTAGCAGCTCCAAAGAAATCAAGGCAAGAGGCATAGAAAAATGTCTATAAGCAGGATCTTTTACTACAGCAAAAACCTGAAAATAAAGTAGATTCACATCAACTTCAGAGTAGCTGAGTGAATTATCATATGTGAAGATAATGCAGTATTATTGTGTGACAAGAAATGACAAAAGGGATGAATTCAGAGAAACCTGGAAAGATGCACAGGAACAGATGCAGAATGAAAGGAGCAGGCTCATGAGAGTCTACATAATGAGACAATACTGTAAAGGAAAACAGCTATGAAAGACCACTAGAGGTGCTGACCTCCAAACACTGGGCAGAAAGATGAAAGCCTACGGGTGCAGAATGAGACATACAATGTCCATGGGTGCCAATGGGTGACTTTGTTTTGTCTGACTATGCTTGTTACCAGAGGGTTTTCTGAGGGTAGGAGGCAGAGGGAGATGGGTACAGGTGTCTAGTAATAGTGGTGCTCTAAACAGAAGAAAACAAGAGTCCAGAGCATCATTGAAACATTTCATTACGGCAGAGAGGAAAGCAGAAGGAAGGTCACTCGGGAACGCAGATAAGAAGGACAATTGTGTCACTATCTTGGTGAATTTATTTCTTTAAAATTACTTAATTTTTAATTTTTGGAATAAAACAAGCATGTCTATACTATAATAAAAATGCAAATGAAACTGCAAATCCATTATGTATAACTTGTTTTTTTTTTTTAAATGTAATAAATTTATCATGTACATTTTTTATTTTTTTCCTTTTTTTCTTCCCCCTTACCCCACTCCCAACCCTCACCCCAGAGGTGGTGACCATTAGACACAAATAGGTGTGTGTGTGTGTGTGTGTGTGTGTGTGTGTGGGCGCGTATACCTACACTTGATGTTCAGGCTTATAATTGTTTTTTAACTGCAATGTTATGGTTAATGGCTCCTGCTTAAGGTTGCTTCTAAGTTCCCAACATACGTGATTTAGCTCTGGCACCAGATGGCCCCTGATTTATCTGGGCTCATTATCCAACTTCCAGACTCCTATGTTGCTCATGACTTTGGTTATCCCCCAAATTGCCAGCCTCTGTCCTGCCTTACTGAATCCCTTAATCCAGACTACTAGGGTTTTCAGGGCCCGTCTTAATAATTGTGGTTTAAGAGACTATGTCCTCCAGCTTTTTCAGGACTAACACAAAAACACATCCTACTATATCTGCAATACTAGACTCTAAATGCCAAGAAGTCAAAGGGTTTGACCTCTCTCAATTTTGTATCTCCCTCACTCCCCAGTCCAATGCTCTGGATGCTTATAAAGTGACTGTTGGATTGACCTGAATACAGGACCTAAGTGAACACAATGAGTGATTCAATACAGTTTATTGATTATGGTGAGAGAAGTCAAACCAGAGATGACTTAAAAGGGATGTACCATAAGATCAAAGGAACCCAAAGAGTCCCATGACACTTGGGCAGAGACTGGTGAGTATCTGCCTCAGGTCCTTCTCCTCCTATCTACTCCCCACTTGTCTGTCCTGTCCTGCCCAAACTCTGAGGCTCAGATGCCTAAGGGTTCTTCTGGACCCTCCTGGATTTAGAGTGATTATCTATAGTAACTGTTGTTGTTTCCCTCCCAGCCTAATGTGTTTCTTTTTCTTTGCCTCTTACAGGGGCCATGCCCTGGCTACTTTTTAAAGGCCAAGTGCTGCGCTGAGCACTGGACATATGAGGGAAAATATGTATTCCTGACTAAAGCAAAAAACCAAAATTAAGTGCCCATTGAACAGAGAGACCTCTCTGTGAAGATTTAAGATCTAGTCCCCATCTTCATGGAGCTTCATCTAGAACAATGGTCTTCAAAGTACATCTGGGGGTGCATGAGACTGAGACTTTTCACAATAATACATTTAATTTAATATCAGTACACATAATCCCCCATAATTTTAAAAAAATAAAGAATTCCTGAGACCAAAATTTTGGAGAATGAAGGAGACAGGCTGGTCATGTAGCAAGAATGAAAACTAGCAGACTCAACAAAAAGAAAAGGGAAAGGAAAGGAAAGGAAAGGAAAAGAAAAGAGAAAGGAAAGGAAAGGAAAAGAGAAAGGAAAGGAAAGGAAAGGAAAGGAAAGGAAAGGAAAGGAAAGGAAAGGAAAGGAAAGGAAAGGAAAGGAAAGGAAAGGAAAGGAAAGGAAAAGAGAAAGGAAAGGAAAAGAGAAAGGAGAAAGGAGAAGGAAAGAAGATCATGCCATCATCCTTAAACAGGCCTATTCAGTGATTGGGCATTACTTCACCCTAAGTGAAGACCTCTCCCAGTACATCCTGTGTCATCTCCAGTCATCCTGATGAATATCTGGTCACTGGATTCAGATGACTCTGGAGGAGAAAGAGAGGTTAGTGACTTGCACAGCCCTCCCTCACTCAAAACAAGGTCAAGTGCAAGTCATGTCATCATTTCTCTGATGGTATGGTCTTCTTCAGCAATGAAGGATGAACACAACTCTCCACTTTCCACTAAAGGAATTTTCCTGAAACCCAGGTTTGACCATGTCACCCCCTACTCAACCAATTCCAGTGGCTCCAGATTGTCTGGGGGATACAAAATTCCCTAGCGAGTGTTCCAAGCCCTTCATAACCTGCCCCTTCCCACCTTTCCAGTCTTCTCACACCTTACGTCCCTGACACACGCTCCTGGATCCAGTGACACCAGCCTTCTGGCTCTCTCTGATCTGTGAACATTCTCTCTGGCCGTGCTTCCTGCTTGGAGTGCTTCTCCTCCTTGTCTGTGCTGTATTGCCCTTCCTGGCTTCCTTTAATCCCAACTAAAATCCCAGTCATTCCTCCCTCTTCTTTCAAGTGCCTTCTCTCTGGTTTCTATCTCCAATTTATTCTGCATGTAGCTTGTTTGCATATATTTGTTTTTTGGTTGCCTTCCCCATTGGATTGTGAGCTCCCTAAGGGCAAGGACAGTTTTTCACTTCTTTCTGTATCTCCACTGCTTAGCACTGAGCTTAGTGCACAGTAGATGCTTAAGAAATGTTCATTGATTTTTCCAGTTTTCCCAGAAGTTTTTGTCAAATAGTGGGAAAACTGGAAAATTGCATGGCAGAAACTGGGCATAGACTAACATCTTACACTATATACCAAAATAAAGTCCAAATGAGTTCATGATTTAGATATAAAGGTTGATACTATAAGCAAAATAGAAGAGCAAGTAATAGTTTACCTGTCAGATTTATGGAGAATGGAGGAATTTATGACCAAACAAGAAATAGAGAACATTTTGAAATGCACAATGGATAATTTTTATTACATTAAATTGAAAAGTTTTTTGCACAAAATCAGTGCAACCAAGTTTAGGAGGGAAGTAGAAAATTGGGAAAGAATTTTTACAACCAGTCTGTGATAAAGGCCTCATTTCTAAAATATATACAGAACTGAGTCAAATTTATAAGAATACAAGTCATTTCCCAGTTGATAAATGGTCAAAGGATATGAACAGGCAGTTTAAACAGAAAGAAATTAAAACCATTTATAATCACATGAAAAAAATACTCTAAATCACTATTGATTGGAGAAATGCAAACCAAAACAACTCAAGCACCACATCACACCTATCAGATTGGCTAACATGACAAAACAGAAAAATTATAAATTCTGGAAAAGATGTGGGAAAATTGGAACACTAATTCACTGCTGGTGGAATTGTAAATTGATCCAACTATTCTGGAGAGCAATTTTTGGAACTATGCCCAAAGGGCTATAAAACTGTGCATATCCTTTGACCTAGCAATACCACTTCTAAAGTCATATCCCAAAGAGATCATAAAAATGGGAAAAAGACCCACATGTATAAAATTATTTACAGCAGTTCTTTTTGTGGTGGCTAAGAACTAGACATGTAAGGGATGATCATCAACTGGGAAATGACTTGAACAAGTTGTAGTATATGAAGTAATGGAATATTATTGTGCTATAAGAAATGAGGAGCAGAAAAACTCAGAAAAACTTGGACTTACATGAACTGATGCTGATTAAAGGGAGCAGAATCAGGAGGACATTGTAACTACTGTGCTATGACTGACTTTGATAGACTTAGTTCTTCTCAGCAATGCGAATCTAAGACAACTCTAAAAGACTCATAACAGAAAATACCATCCACATCCAGAGAAAGAAATATGGGGTCTGAATACAGATTGAAGCAGACTATTTGCTCTCTTTTTTTGTTTAGTTTAATTTTGTTTTTTCTTTCTAATGGGACCTTCCATTAATTCTAATTCTTCTATACAACATAACTTATGTGAAAATATGTTTAATAAGAATTCTACATAGAGACTATATTGAATTGCAGGCTGCCTTGGTGGGGAGGCATGGGAAGGAGGCAGAGAAAATTTAAAACTTGTGAAAGTGAATATTGAAAACTAAAAATAAATGTATTTATTTAAAAAATGTTCATTGATTGATTGAAGACACTGTCAAGTTGCTGTCATTGAAGAGACTTGCTTCTCAGCCTCAGGTGAGATCACAAAACTGAATTTTCATATTTACAAAACCTAATATAACTCAAGTCTTTCAACAAAGAAGTAAAGAAAACCTGTATAAGTGCATCACCTGAGCCTAAATACTGTTTATGAAAATTATACTATTTATTCATACATGACAATCATTTTGTTCAAATTATTTTCTTCCAGAATATATGTAGAAAGAAAGAAATAGCTTTTCTTTATGTGTAGTAATTTCCAGTGAGCCCCTCTTTGTATAATTTCCTTCTCATTTCCCTCATCTCCCTTCCCACAAATATGAGCACCACAAACATGGCCCCTGAGAAAAAAATGGCAGAAAAATGAGGAATTTAGTGATTGATAGGTCTTACTGAGGAAATGAGGTAGAATAATTATGCAAGTGAGCTGACACATGGAAATAACCTTCCAGGACACTGACCCCATATTTACTCACCCTCCTTTCTGCCAATGACCATCAACCATATTCTACATTGGCTGCCCATAAGCACAACCCCCTATCCTCTTGCCCTCACCATCACCTGGAACTGTTCCACTTGGGACATTGCACTCTCTGATCTCAACCTCCCTTTAGCTTTCCACTCTTCCCACTCCCACAATTTTCTTTGTGCTCATTTCTACCCTCAATTATAGGGTCATAGATTTGGACCTGGAAGGGACCTTGGAAATCATCTCTATCCCTGTTATTGTACTGAGGAGGAAGCAAAGGGCCACAAAACAGAAATGACCTGGTCACCTAGGGAGTATGTGGTAGATTTTTAATTTGAACCCAGGTCCTTAACTCTGTGTCCAGTACTTAATCTGAGTTAAGCTGCCTCCTAGCCTTCCCTAACCTCCAGTCCATCAACTCCCTTCTGCTCTCACTTGCTTCCCTATCCAGCTGATATATTATGGTCAAACTTCTCATTTTCCTCCTAGAATTCCTGGCCCACTAGACCTTCTGCTTTACCTTTTTTGACAGTCCCCAAGTTGGGTAAATTCTCCCATTCAACTTCTCTGATCATACTGCCATTCTCCTAGGACTCTGAACATGGTTGGAGAAAGCTGGTTCTGTATAACACACTCTACTGTCAGCTGGATCCTAAATGCCCTTTGGAAGTCATTGAATTCACCTCTAGCTGACCTCTTGCAGGATTCCTCACAAAAGTCGTGCTGCACTTTTTCTATTTTCCAGCAATGCCAACCTTGCCCCCTCACTTCCACCTTGACTCTCACTTTACTGAGAAATTTGAAGTCACCTGACTAGAGTTCCCTCTGCTTCCACCTTTCTGCCCCTGCATCTCAATTTTTTTCTGTATCCTTACCTATTGTTTTTCTTCTTTTTTTCTCTTCCTTTAGGATCCAGAGCAAGTAATTTAACTTCCCAGTGCTCTAGGCAACTGAAATAAGATTATAAATTGTAAATGTTGCCCTGCATTGGTTGAGGGAGTTTCCTCATTGGGAATTCTCTATATCATTTAAATCATGTCTAGTGTTCATGCCTTCTGCTCCATAGAAGCCATGTCCCTCCCTCCTTTCCAGGGCTAACCCTTTTGCCTGTCCCTAGAATTCATCCCTTCCACCGTCTTTGCTCTTATCAGTTAGCCTTTGGTTTCTGTGCATCATGAACATCTCTCCATCCTTGGACTGCTTTCCTTTGACCTACAAAAGGTTCCTCTTCCCCATCCTATAATTTTTCAAACAAACCCCTTTCCTTTTGCTCCATTACCCTTTCAAACAACTACCCCATACCTGTCTTTCCTTTGGTCACCAAAAGTAGTCAGCCCCTACTTCCTCCAGTTTCTTAACACACCCAAGAGGTAGAATAGTATAGCAGAAAGAATGCTGGAATTGGGTTCTGATGACTTGGGCTCAGATTCCTCT
Organism: Potorous gilbertii; assembly: GCA_028658325.1. Classification (NCBI taxonomy): domain Eukaryota; kingdom Metazoa; phylum Chordata; class Mammalia; order Diprotodontia; family Potoroidae; genus Potorous; species Potorous gilbertii. Next base: position 467,613,540 of record CM053769.1, on the reverse strand, counting down.
TCTACTAATACCATTGTTGGCCTGGGCACTAGCTGATTTCTACAGGTCCTCAAAGCTCTAGATCCTGGATCCAATGGTCTCTCCCTTATTCTCTCCTCCTGCAGCTGAGCACCACCTCTATGGCTCTACTAAAACTTCATTCTTATATATGACTAATTGATGGCTGGAGCCTATGACCTTTTCTCCATCTTACTCCTCCTGAAACATGTCCTTCTTGAAGTTCTTTCTTCCCATGACTGCCATGATGCTGTCATTCTTACTCCTGATCAGGCCACCACCTCTAGTCCCAACCACTACCCTCATAGAATTTCATGCTTCCAGACAAGCTCTAAACATAGCCCAGCATTTCAGATTCAACCTGCCTAATGTTGAATAGATCATCTTTCTATATATCCAGCTCTTCTACTTCAGATGAGCATTTGTTCTTGCTCCTTATGACATGGGTCACCCAGTAACCACTAGAGCTGATAGTTCATTTCCCTTTGTTTTCAGATAGTATGTTACCTAAACCATCAAATCTCCAGCCTCTGGGTCAATGGAACCTCTAATTTATAGAAACAATGAAGTTAGGAAGTCTACCTTGTTCTGTAACTGCTTAGTGTCTTTTTTCATCATAAGCTTTCTCCAGAATATCAGTCATCCTGATCAAAACTTCCCGATTAGCCCAGTGTCCCATAGACTAGATCTGAACAACATCCCTTTCATTGTCTCTTGGGTGATTGCCATGTTCTTTGCATTTTGCTGTTTTCCTGATGCACAGATCAACATAGGCAACCCAACAGAGTTAAACATTTCTGCCCTGACCTAGTAGAACATAAGCAACTTGAGGGTAGAATTGGACTTCATTTTATCTTCTTATTCCCACCACCTAGCATAGTGCCTTGCATGTAATAAACATTTGTGGGATTGAATGAATGAATGAAGGAGTTCCTTCCAATTAATCAGCACTGTACAACTGTAACTGAAATGACTTTAAGAGGATTTGTATCTTTTGGCCCATTCTCAGTCCACACATTTTTTCTTGAAGTTAGTGATCAAGATCAATATTCATATTAAGAACCTGTTCAATCTCTAAGCTGTCTATAGATACTGTTCCTATGTTTATTTCGCATGTTATTTTTTTTCAAAGATTGATCATACTGTGTATACCCTTTGATCCAGCAATACCACTGCTAGGTCTATATCTCAAAGACATCCAAAAAAGGGAGAAAGGACATATTTGTACAAAAATATTTATAGTAGTTTTCTTTGTGGTGGCTAAGAGTTGGAAATTGAAGGGATGCCCATCAGTTGGGCAATGGCTAAACAAGCCATGGTATAGGATTGTAATAGAATATTATGGTGCTATAAGAAATGACAAGCAAGATGATTTCAGAAAAACCTGGAAGGACTTACCTGAACTGCTGCATAGTGAAATGAACAGAACCAGGAGAACGTTGTACACAGTGGCAACAATATTGTTCAATGAAGAACTGTGAATAAGTTAGTTATTCTCAGTAATACAATGATCCAAGACAAAGCCAAAGGACTAATGATGAAGCCTCCAGAGAAAGAATATTGTTTGAATACAGACTGAAGCAGGCTGTTTTTCACTTTCTTTCATTTTTTTCTTTTATTCTAGTCTTCTTGTACAAAATGACTAATATGGAAATATTTTACATAATTGCACATGTATAACCTATATCAGATTGCTTACCATTTCAGGGAGAGAGGGGTAGAATTTGGAACTCAAAACTTTAAGATGTTTTTAAAAAATTTTTAAGATTTATCACTAAGACAAGTTTAGATATCCTTTAAAATAGTCATTTCTTGGCTCTCAAGGATAGAACCCATTAATAAGACAGACATGGGTGAAATGCAAGTAAGGGAAGAGACCACCATTGATTGTATTTTCTCAGTTCTCCCTATTGACTTCCTTGATTGTATTAATAAAACCACCATCACCCAAGCTCAAAACCCAGGGTCATCTTTTGACTTCTTTAATCGTTTTTATACTCTAATCTATTTAGCTAGAGTCCTTGAAGACACCAAGGGAAAGTGACAGAGTCAGGTAGGTAACCAGCATTTATTGAGCATTTACTATGTGTCAGACATGAAAACTTGGGTTCAAATCCCACTTCTTTTCTTAATTGAGGAGTGGAAGGGGGAGAATGGGCATCTGACAATAAAATTGAAAAAAAATTCTGTCTCTGACACTTATCAGCAAAGCCTATGTTTCCTCATCTAAATGGGAATAATAATGCTTGTAATACCCATTTCTCAGAAATGTTATGAGGCTCTAATAAGGTAATTTATATAAAGTACTTTGCCAACTTTAAAGTGCTATACCGGTTGGTTCCCTCCTTTCCAGAACCGTTATCCTCACCACTCACATAGTGACTAAAGGGCAAAAGAAAGAGGTTTAACACCTGCCTCTGGCATTTCGTAATGGTAAAACCCTGAGAAAGCCCCTTCACCTATCTGGGCCTCAGTTTCCTCTTTTGTAAAATGAGGGGGTTGGCCTCAGTGACCTCTAAGATCCCTTCAGCTATAGATCTTGGACCCTAAGACCCCAATTCCCATTTCTGTTCCATCCTGCCCACAGGTTCCCTATCTTAGTTCTCTCCCAGTTCCAACATGACCCAAACACAGCTACTCCTCAGCTTCCTCACATCACTCCTCAACTCAAAAACCAACAGCATTTACCTCATCAGGCACGAGGTTTTCAAGGCCTCCTCAATTACCTGACCTAACCTTTCCCATTTTATCCCAAGCTACTTGCATTCCTACGCCCACAACCCTGGGCTTTTCTCCCTCCGTGTCTTAGCTCACACTGCTCCCCCCGATTACCTTCACCCCCTCACTCTGATGAGGGGAGAACTTCCTCTTTTCCAAAGTCTGCTCAAACGCCACCTCTCCTGGGAAGTTTTCCCTGATATTCCCTGGCTGATAATCTATCTATCCATTATCCATTATCCAAATTCCTGTAGTCCTTCATTTATACCTCTGCGGCAACTGGTCTCGTTAGTCAGTCAATCAGTGAGTACGATAGCATTTATTAAGCACCTGTTATGTGCTTGTTTTATTTGGTAAATTAGAAATAAAAATATTTCTAAAAGACCTCAAAAAAGCTTACAATCTAAGACAACACTAAAAAGGAGCTTGAAATCGAGGTGGGGAGGAAGCCGTCAGTGAAAAGAGAAGTCCCAAGAGAAATGAGATGCTTTGAGCTGAGCTCTCTCCTTAAATAGACGTTGGGAGCCCATGGTCCCTTTCTCCAGAGGCACTGGGGATCATGCTGAGGCAGCATGGCTGAGGAAGTCTCCAAATAATGAACATTCGTTAGCAGGTATAAACAGGTGGTTTGTCCAGTTGCCTCATCTCCCCTGCTACAGTGGGAACCCCTAGTAGGCAGGTAGAGGGTGGTTGCGTTCTTTGTGTGCTTCAGAACCCCAACTCAAAGCCTTGCACACAAAAAGTCTGTTATCAAGGTTTGCAGAAGGAATGAAGTATTCCACTGTGCGGTGAAAATGTTCTCATTGAGATTTCAAGTTACATTTCTCACTGAAATGGAGTTGATTTGCACCATCTACTGGAGTAAATCACTATGCACGCCCAGATTTCAGAACAATAAAATTATATTTTAGGATCCATGTATGATGAAGAGAAGGGCCCTTCTGACATGCTGGAAATACCAAATGCTAATTTACAACAGAAAATATTTTCTAAATTCAACTGTTTGGCCATCAGATTTAATTATCGAGCTAAATTAAGACATGGTACTGTTGCTTATAAAAATAAAATGATTAAACCAATAACATCCACCAAAGAGATAAAAATACAAATTAGAAGGCAAGCAAAAATCAAAATACATTGTCATTTGCCCACTTAGTCTTATTTTTTTTAAAAAAGCATTCAAGCAGACAATTGGAGAATGATAGGAAACAAGCAAACAGGATAATAAAGAAACATAATTCAGCATTAATTAAAAGAGAAGTCACCCAGTGAAAATGTGATAGCCTTTATATTCCAGAGCAATAATCGTTGTCAGGGCTTAATTACAGGCTGAACACAAAAAGACAAAATTTTCATTTAGGCTTTTGATGTTCCAAAAGAAAGCCCAACCCCAATGTTTCTACTTCCAAAGCTTTATTTCTGAGTTTAGAGGAGCAGCATTTAATATCACTGTATAATTGACATGCCTTTAGAAAAATGACACCTGTAACATCTACCACTCCCTAAAATAGTTTAGAATGGCAGCCCCATTCCTTCTCCTTATTCAAGACCATTTTTCATTTATTTTGCACCTATTATTGGTATTTTGTCTCCAGACTGATTTTTTGAAAGATGTCAAATGTTAGCTATCATTGGCAAAGTCAATCAAAGAATATCGAATGTTAACAAAAAATGTTTTTATAAATAAGTCTTCCAAAAATAACATACAGGAAACAAAAATCTGATTGACATTCACATTAGAGAAAAAGCATTCTATGTAAGCAGAATCCGAGTTTGATTTTCCTTCTTGGACGGATGACTTTGTACAGGATGAGCCATTGGGGACCACAAGGTGTCACAGGAGCCACAAGGAAGATTTCCTTTATCTAGATATTTTCCTTTCCTTATGATTTTATTTTAAAACTTCTCACATTTGGTAGAAAAGAAGGGTGTTAGTTTCAACTGGAAAGTTCCTTTATCTTTAAAGTGATAATTTTAGAAAAAAAATAAGCTACTTTTAGGGTGATTTCTGAATACTCCAATATTTCCAACTAACCCTCTTCAAACCGTGGGAACATGGTCTGGTAACACTCTCTTTCCAGCTCACCTTTACAGGGTACCTCCTTGCCTTAGAATGTAAGTTTCTAATATTTTTATTACAAAGTATGGCTCTTGCGGGGTACAGGGGTGAGTTACATAATGGGAAGTTAAGGCACGTAAAATGCAATGTAAAAACAAAAAAAAATTAAGAAAACCAGAGTGGAAGCCCTTGGCAGGCCATTACTATTCTAGTTGCTTGTATCTATATCCTGAGGGCTTAGTACAGTGCCTGGGACATCTGTTGTTCAGTCATCTCAGTCATCTTCGACTGCAAGACTCTATTAGGTGTTTTCTTGGCAGAAATATTGGAAGGGCTGGCCATGTCCTTCTCCAGCTCATTTTATAGATGAGAAAACTAAGGCAAACGAGGCTGGATTTGAACTCGGGTCCTCCTGACTCCAGGCTTGGCACTCTATGCACTATAGTGTAAGCACTTGGGTTCTCTAGCTCTCATAACTATCTACATAAATTTCTCCAATTCATTCTGTAGGGAGCTAAGTTACTTATTCTATACACTTATCCCTTCCGTATTGCAACTTTCTCCATTGTGGTTTCAATATATTGGTCAGCATGAGAAATTAAATGGTTGCGGACAACACAGAACCTGTGACCAAATATTTAACTCACATTTTACAAGAAGGTGTTGTAAACACCATAAAAGAAAAAGAAAAAATTTCAAACTTCTTCTCTGGTACGAAGGGAGGCCCAAAAAATTTTATATGGATTTTCCAGATTTTATTGGCATTGTGCCCCTAATCCACCCCTCCACCCTCCACTCCTGTGATGTAGAAGGGATAACCATGAGGTCTCTTTGAAATCTGTGACAAGAAACTTCTAGATGAAGTTCATAAGAACCTGAACCCTAGAACAAAGAATCCAAAGGGGCCTTTGCTAGCCCCCAGCCTAGCTGTAACCATCATGGTGAAGCATCTGTCCTTCCACAGGAACCCAGCCACAATTAGAGCCACATCCTTCATCAAATCTTTTTGGCTCATGCCCCAATCCAGGGAAACTCTGGAAATGCAATTTTTGATTCACTTTGCTCTGGGCAACAAGGTCCTCAACAACCCTGACAGAACATGGGATAAGGTATTGATTTGTGCTTGTGTGTGTATACAAACGTGTGTCTCTATATAAATGCATATATATATGTATATATATATATATATATATATATATATATATATATATATACACACACACACACACATGCTTATAAACATATGCGTATAGAGACATAATGCATATAAATGTATATGGTTTTACCAACAAAAAAATAGAATGAGCTCATACCCAGCTCATAAACAGTTAGGAAAACTTTCCAATTTCCCATAGGTATCTCTACAGACCTCATGACATGATATATATATATGATATATTCCATATATCTTGGTACTGCTAGAAAATGGATATTTGGCCATCCCACCCCACTCCTATGATAACATCCATATGACCAACTGGTCAAGTCCGGGTTGGCTCCTCCATGTTTTAAGGTTATAGTTGCATATCTTGCAGCTTCTTGACACCAGCCACTCCTCAGGTTTCTATGGTTTCTTAGTGTAATGGGGGTCTGAACATGGGTCAGTCTCTCCAGTACACTTACAAATTTTGAAAAATTTGCCCTAACATACCATCCATGCCTCTAGTCCTTAATCATCCAATGGGGTCCCTGGGGAGTCCTAACTGTTGTCCCTCTCCTTACTCCCCCCAGTGCTATACAGGATAGAGTCTCAAAACAGTCGATGTGGAATGATCTTATTCAGTCCCAGGCGAACAGGCAAAAATCACAATTGTCCCCAAATACAAGTTTTGCAGATTTAATAAATAAGGAATGTTTCATGAAATTTCCAGAAGATTACTATTTGCTTAATTCTCAGGCACCTGACCTGGTGCTCTAATGGTCTTGCTTGACCCAAAACCAAAAAAACAACAAAAAACCAAAACACCAGAAAAGAAAAAGCAAAGTTTAAGAAAGCTGTTTGCCTGGTCCATACCCAGATTTCTACACTACAAGTTGCTCTCTCTGAAGGGACTGAGGGCCTGGGTGAATCAGAAATCCCATCCCTCCTCCCACTCAGGCCTGAGATCACCAGGCTTGGCTAGTTCCCTGCAAACAAACCTGGAAACATCACTGGAAACCTGGGCTAGGTCATACTTTCCTTGTTCCCTCAGGTTCCACTCTTCTCTTTGCTAATAGGATCAATTAATTCCCACTAATGTGACAACAGTAGTTTTCCCTCCTCCTCCAGAGTAAACAAAACTCTTTGGATGGGAGGGAGAGTGGGGTAAATAGGGTTCCTCATTCCATGTAAGTCACACCCCCCATGCAAACCCCATGATCTTGGCAAAGCTGCCAAGCCCTCGAAAACTATAATGGCCGGGAGAAGAGGAGGGTTTTTCTAGAATCTTCTCCAAGCACACTTTAAAGTAGGACTGGCATTTGTCTGACCAGTCAGTGATACATCCCCTGTCTGACTGGAGACCAAATGATTTCTGAAGGTTTTTACCAAGGTTGACTCTTGCACATGGTTTCCATTACCATGGGATAAATCAAGAAAAAATTGCATCTCTCAGGAAAAAAACATGCAGATCATACTAGCATTGTTTTGTCCAAAAATCAGAGGATCTCAGATTAATTTAATGCCTTTCTAAGAATATGCGTGATCCCACACCCAGAGCCTTAATTAGCCAAAACTACACATAGAGTAATAATGGATGGACAGTGAGGTACACAGGGAGAGAGATCACACTACAAAGAATAGTTTGAGGGCATCCAAAATAAGTCTCAGGGGGACAGTTACATTACAGGCTCACTTATGCCAGGAGGGGCATCCTGGTTCCCAAGGGGCTCCAAAGAAGTCAGTAGCATCCTGCAGCCCTGATGGGTTATAGGGATAGTGCTCACCACGCAGTGAAAGCATAGGCTCCTACTCTCCTACATGTCAGCTTCTTGGAAAGCCTTGTTTGCCCTGGGTTGGTTACAGCCCTGGCCACTCAATTCATTGGACTGATTTTGTGGATAAATAGCCAGAGGTCCACTTCCAAGAGTAGCTTTTTTCCTATCTTTTTTTCTGTGCTGCTCTTTCCTTCTGACTGACTTGTCACAAAGACAAAGCCAAGTGCTTTTACAGAATGATGACAAGGAGGTGCATGGATGTCAGATAATTTGGGGATTTTCTCCTTGTAAAGGGTCCTTTATACAGAAATCTGAAAGCATGCCAGGAAATTGGGACAGACTGGCCCTTTTGTTGATATAAAAATGATCACAAGCATTTGTGATAAAGAACTGAGCTCTGGATATTTTGCAGTGTAGCTGGTGGGCAGGAGAATGCCAATGCCAATGGATAACTACATCTGTGCATGCCGGCTCTCATTCCTAGAGAAAATGAACATTAATGAAAAAATGAAAAATAGCCCACAGGAGATCCCTTCTTGGATTCACCCAGAAATACCTGTCTGGACCGACCTTTCCTTGTAGTTTACTCCATCTCAGGAATCCCCACTGAGTTGAATGTCAAGGAAAAAGGGATAACATGTTCTCTAGGCCAGTGGAAAACACAATTCTTGCATTAAATTTTGGGAACAAGAGTCAATCGGTGACTGTAAAGCCTTATGCCCCAGTGCTGGGGGGTGATAATCCCCCCACACCCCTAATTCACTCTGTAGACCATGTGGTAGATGTGAGATTAGCAAAATGATTCATTAGCCTCTCTGAAGGAAGGTGCGGGACCCTGACTGAGGACTTGAAAGAGATTCCCCCAAAAATAGCATCTTTCCCATCCAAAGGCTCTTGGGCTTTCTTGTGTGCAATGCATTTTCAACCCATTCCCGGCTTAAAGAGTTATTGATACTAATGAAATTGCTTTTAGGATTAAAGGAACCCAAGAACCAGCTGAGGAGGGCAAAGACTACTGGGGAATGTCATAGGATCATAGATTTAGAAGTAAAAGGGCTGAGGTCATTGAATTCAACCCCCTTCATTTTACAGATGAGGAAACTGAGGGAGAGAAAAATTAAGTGACTTGCATAAGGTCAACCAGGCAGCTTTAAAGATGCACTGTTCCAGTTATGAAACTAATGGGGGAGAAAAGGCTGCTCCCAACCAATGTCCACATCTGTTCTGGTTCTCCCCTCTTCCCTGTGGGTGACACCATCTGTAGGGATCTAGACAAGTGTTAAATCCCATCACATCTAAATTATCAATCAAGCTTTAACAAGGAGACACAAAATATCCCTTTGTTGGTCATCTACTGCCTGTGATTTCTGGTTTAACACGGGCCGGTGAGATCTTGTAACTCTGGACCACCATGTTAGCCCACTTGTCATCACCAAGGATGCCTTCCCCCTTGGGTCCTCTTCTTTTTCCTAGCCCCAGCAGACCAGACCCCACCCAACTGTCTGACTGCTTTTGGAAGGATGGAAGGCACTGACTCTGTCCTCTGACAAGATGAAGGCCCACCAGGACTTAGACCTGACCTGCCAATGTCCTCCAGTCCTCCAGACCAGCCTTGGCCCCCCCGAGCTACTGATCCAACTCCAGGAGCCCCTGGGCCCATCATCATCCCTCGATGGACCAGTTCTGTGGGTTATCTCCCAGCGATAAAGGTCCTTCCTCCTTTTTGATTCATTCAGGAGATCTTCCTCAATTCCCTTCTCCAGGCCCCGGCCCCCACCCCCACAGTGCCGGAAGATTACTTATTCCCGTGCCTTAGGCACTCTTTACATCCGATAGACCTGGAGCTCTTTACGGCCCCCGGCTCTCCGGTAAGGGCTGGTCTACAGCCTCTGGCCTGGTTTCCCGTCCCTGGGCCTTTCCAAGGGGCCAGAACCGGACCCACCAGGCCAGTCCCAGTGGGACAGCTCAGCGGCCCCTCCCCTCCCCCGAGGGCGTTCTGTCCAAAGGAAGGTCTTGGTTGGCGGCCGAGAGCTGCGCGGTTATCTCGGGGTTCAGGGGCCTTAAACCCAATTCCCGCTGGATCCCTGGGCCCGGACACTGGGTCTGGCCCAAGCCCCGCTTTGGGGCTACTTCGGGGCCCTCCCCCGCGGGCTGTTTGTACTGAGGGGCCGCCCTGCAGCCTGGCTCAGGGAGAGCCTCGCACACCGCAGCGCGGCCCCTCCATCCAAACCCGCGGCCGCTCTTGGGGGGGTCCCGGTGGAATCTCAGCCCTAGCCCAGCACGGGGCTGGGTCCCAGCTCCGCGGCATTGCCCAACTGCCGTCCTGGGCCTCAGTTTCCCTCTCAAGTACAAGGAGCCCCTTAAACCGCGCGTCCTCAGACAGGCAGGCGGGCTCCCGGGCCGGTTTTCCTAGCCACGCCCCCAGACGGCGAGGAGGAGGAGGGCGACGAGAGAAGCAGTAAATCTCGTGAGAGTTTGTCTGCCTCAGGGGAGCACGCGCATGCGCAAGGGCAGTTTCGAGTGGAAGCGTCGCTCCGCGCCGAGTTGATGAGTCTGCGCATGCCCGGGGGGGGGGGAAACAATGTGGCCTGACCTCGCGAGATTTTACATGGCGACGCTTCCGTCTCCCGTGCGACCGTCCTTCCTTCCTTCCTTCCTGCCTGGCCGGAAGTGGTCCGTGAGGAGCAGTGGGAGTCGCTGCCCAGGCGGCGGAGGGTCCCTCCTTCCGCCTGTTCCGGAGGGAGGCCGGGGCCGGGCCGGGGCCTGGCCTGCGGCGGAGCCGCCATGGCGGAGCCCAGGGAGGCGGGCGCCGAGACACCACCGGGGCCCAGCGGGCTGAGCGCCCTCCCGGGAGAGGTGGCCGAGGAGCCGGCGCCGCAGGTAACCGCGAGGGGCCCGGGTAGGCCTCCCAGGGCGGGCACCTCCTTTCTCTTCTTAACTGCAAGGCCGATCCGACCGGGATCCGGCTCTGGAGGACCTGGGTGCGGATTCTGGGCGGGGCTCTGGAGCCCTTGGGCATCTAAGCGAAGGGGGCTGGGACCCCGAGGGGGCTGGCATCCTTGGTCACTCCTAGATCTCCTCATTGGGGGCAGACCCCGGCTGCACCTCCCCAGGGTGGGGGCGCGCCCTCCTGGGAGCCGCCCCCCCCAGCCCAGGCTGCTACTTTACCTTGTTGCAAAGTGTCCTACAGTCACCGCTGGGGGCTGGACCCGAGTCCCTGGCCTAGGATTGGGGGAAGCTACTAAAGGCTGTTTAGAGGGAGGTTTGAAGGTTGGCAGAGGGTGAGAACACATAAATGCCTGTAAATAGAAAGACTCGGAGCTGCCACAGTTGGCCTGAATCGGACCCTAAGGGACCCTTTGCACCAGTCTCAGTGGGGTTTTCTTTGCACAGGTACTGGCCTGGTTTGACGTTTCCTTGTTAATTAGTCAAAAGGGACTGATCAGGGACGTTGTGCAAGCCTTACACTGTTGTTGGAGTCAAACTGAGACCTGGGAAGGACCTTAGCTTGCAAGGGCCAAGTCTCCCATGGCATGCTGGCCTGTCTCCAGGGGTCCTGATCCGTTCTGGCTCCAGAGGAGAAAGTGAGGCTGGTGACTTGGCACAGCCCTGTCTCTCCTAAATACAATCCACTTGTAAGCCATGGCATCCCCTTCCTGGGGTTATGGTCCTGTTCCAGATGTAAGGAAAAAGTACTATTCCAGCCTTCAAAGGGTATTCTTAAGGAGGGGGACATCATTTAAACAGATAACTGTACAGAGTCTATGAAGGTGAACCTAGGGGAAAGTGGTGAAGGAAACACCCCAAGAAGGGCCTCCTACAGTAGATGGGATTAAAACAAATTTAGGTTGGGGTTGGCATGCATTCTGAACATGAGGGAACAGCCAGTGCAAAATTGGGAGTCAGGAGATGGTATCCTGTTCTGCAGAGTTCAGCAAGGAGGCCCAAGTTTCTTGATTGTAGAGTTTGTGGAAGGCAGCAAAAGGTGAGAAAATGGAAAAGGTCAGAAAGGGTCAGGTTGTGTAGAGCTTTATGTGTCAGAAGAGGGATTTCTGTTTGATCCTAAGAGTGTTGAGGCAGAGTTCTAACATTTGACAGTCAGGCCTGACTCAAGCCACCAAGAAGGCTAGCCTGAGGCCGAGGTATAGGAGAGACTGACCTCCGAAACGTTGGGGCAACAGAAAGTGGAGGAGGACCCTGAGGAGGGAACGGAGGCGCCAGGAGGGTGGGGAACAGCAGTAGGACCAGAGGTCCCAGAACTGAAGAGTAGAGAGCAAGGTCAGATTCACTGGTTTCACTGAGGAGTCAAGATAGGAAAGGGAGGAAAGCTAGCCCATGGTTGAGATGGAGGAATTATGGTAGTCATGACTGTAGCATGGTTGTGTGAGGTGGAAACATGCCATATCTTGTCTCAGTCCAACATTTATGAGAAGTTTTCTCCCGTGAATGAGGGTGGTACTGGAGAGCACTCTGTAGCCAGAGGCCCTGGGTCACTACTGACTCATTGGCTCCTTTCAGTCTGATCTGGGACTTAGTTTTTACATGTCAAATGAAGGAGTCTAAGGTCAATTCCTGCTCTAAAACCTGTGAATCTTTTATTATGAGAGACATCTTATCACCATTTAACAGATAAAGAAACATTTAGGTTAAGAATAGCTCACAGTCACATTTTGTTTTCAGACCTGCAGAGCATTTAATAATCCTGTGGAAAACCATGTGGCTATTCCAGTTTTACAAAAGGAAAAACTGAGGCCCCAAATCAGCTCAGCTTGAGAAAGTGATTTTTCTAGGTCATACAGCTAGTCACTGACAGTCTGAGTTCCCTAGTCTCATGCAGTTTTGGAGTCGTCGATCTGAATGAGACCATCTAGATCACATAGGTCAATGCTCGTTTTACTAATGAGGAAACAAGCGTAAGTTAAAATGAATGAGGTGCTGAAGATGACCCAGTTAATTCACAGCAGAGCTGGGTCCGAGGGACCATGACAAATGGCCATTCTGGGCTACCCCTAGTGCAAGACTAGCTGAGCCCCATGGAGGGGATGCAGGATCAGCAGGGAGGGGATCCAGTATAGCAGTGCAGTAAGTGAGCGTTTATCAAGGGCTCCCCACATGGTGAGTTTCCAAGAATGAGTGTGACCCTCGTGTTCTTATTGAGAACAATCCCTTCAAAGATAGCTCCTAAGCAACACAGATAGATGGGCCTGCAAGTGCAAGACCCAGGAGGCCTGAGGCTAGGGACTGGGCCAGGGCTTGCAGGGCGTATGTGGGCCTGGATGGTAGAGGCACAAGGAGGGAAGGGTACCCCTGCTGGTCCTCCTTAACTAGGCATTAAGCCCTCACCCCTCTCCCACTTAGTACAGACAGAAATGACTTAACCAAAGTCCCTTCTTGATTATTATTTCTGCATTTTATTTCTTCTGTGCCCAGGGTCACTCAGCTGTGTCTGAAGCTGTATTTGAGCTCAGGAAGATGAGTCTACTGACTCTAGGCCCAGCTCTCTATCCATTGTGCTGCCTAGCTGCCCCTTCACATTGTATTTAGGACAAGGCAGAAAGTAGCTTACGGGGTGGATAGGTCAATTGTAAGCTAAAGAGTAAAATATGTTTAATAATTATTGACTAGTTTATGTTATTTTGAAAGTAATAGACAAAAAGGGCCACTATAAATGTAAGTTTCTCTACAATCAGGAATAAACAGTGTACAGTTAAGCTGTGTGGAATGAATCCATTCCTTATAAAAGTCTAGTGTGATTATTTTTTTCCTCTAAATAATGGTACAAAATTTTTGGTTCCTTTTAGTAACCTTGATCAAATAAGCTGTTTTAATAAAAAAACAAACTTTTTTTATATAGTGCTGAAAGAGATATGAGCACTATGCTTTTGTCGAACAGGGATCAGTGTTACTTGTGGGAGGCAATGAAGTGAAGAGTAGGGCCGTGGTGAAGTATTCATCTGCCCCTCCACGTGCTGCCTTTGCCCGCCTCGAGGAGAAAACAGACCTCAAACTTCCACCTGCCAACTGGCTACGGGAAAGTGCCAAACTTGGCCCAGCAGGAACCACCATTCTGGGCAACAGTAAAAGGAGCAAACCCTTCTCAAGGTAAGCCAGCATCCCACATGCCTGGAACTTTGCCTTCTCTCTGTCTGTTCTTGCTAGGACTTAGTGTGTCTATAATAACAGTCAGCCTGGAAGCAGACATGATGCTCTGTCTTTGGATTCTTTTAAAAAATGTCCAAAAAGTGTCAGGTTATCATTAATTTATTCAATTTCCACATGATTCTTCATAATGCTGAGCGTGAATCTTTTTGAGCAGACCTTGGCTCTTCTGAGATGCTAAGAATCCTACTGCCACCTCTTACTCTTAGCATTGATTATCTATAAATGTAAACCTTTTACACCTAATCTCTCATATTGAATAATTGAATACGTGGAGCTAATATTTGCATAATACTTGGAAATTTGGAGGGGTAGACTTAAAATGGGTGGGGGCGGGATGGACATAGGCCTCCAGAGTGACATGCTTTACAGTGACAGTAGGCATCTTTACAGATTTGTGTTACTGTTGGCTAGAAATTCTATGTTCCTAAGGAATTGTTGATCATGGAATGACAGGATCGATATTTAAAAGCTGGAAGATTCTTTATAATGGTTGCTGGTCCAGCTCCCCCTTTTTACATGACCCAGCTGAGGCCCAGAGAGATGAAGCAATTTGCCCAAGGTCATACTGATAGTAAATGGGAAGGGTTGAGGTCAGGTGCTCTAACTTTCAGTCCTGTGCCTTTTCTGTTATCCAGCATGGCTGCCCCATAATCTCCACACCAGACTCCCACATATTTAGCCTGTTGTCAGTACCTTGAAGGATTTGTGATTGATGGATGCTGACTGCAGCCCCAGTGCTTGGTAGATGTCCTTTCGCCAATGGTGCTGAACCAGGCTGAGGAACATGGAACCATTCATCAGCTTATTACCCTTTGCTGAAGCTATAAGAGAGGGGTTTGTAGATCTGCCTGAAAGGCTCCTCTAGGAACTAAAGCTCTCATGTTGAGAATTTGAATCCATGGCTTCAGTTTTTCATGTTTATTTTGTGTTCATAAAACCCTCGGAGTTGAGAATTTGAAGGAAATGTAGAGCACCTGGCCCAGCCTCTCATTTTACAGATGAAGAGACAGTCATAGAGGTCACTCAGAACACTGAGCAAGGATTCAAACCCAACTCCTCCATTTTAGAGCCACCATTTATAGCCCTTATTTATTTGAATGATTCCTATAGAGAAGTTTGTTTCTCTTTTCATTGAATCAGTGAATCCAGGGAGCCATTCCTTTGAACAGTGACTATGCTGGCTTTGGAGCCCAAGACCTTGGGTTCAGATGCCATCTGCTGCAGGCATCATCTTGAACAAGTTACTTCACCCTCTTGACTTCAGTTTCCTCATTGGTAAAAAGAAGGAATTAGATTAGGGAAGAAATGATCTCTGAGGTCCCTTATAGGTCTAAATCCTGTGAGCCTCTTCCTTGGGAGGCTGCTGGTACCTTCAGGGGGAGGGCTTTGACACCCAGACCCCCCAACCCCCTCAGTTAAGCCAGAAAAGTTACTTCTCATTGTGGCTACTGGGTATGGTCCTATAGATGTGAGACTGTGAATCACTTGTGTACAATACCACTTTTTAAAATGGAGTAATTTATTAGAATCACATCCTTTAAATCCCTTGGCTATACTTAAAATTGCAGAATGGGAACATTTCTCAAGGTTCTGAAATCCTCAATGTTTTTACAATGTTAAAAACATGCGCTAATTAAGACGTTCACCTTTGTTTTCTGACATCTGTTTCCTGTGTCCAAAAAGCAGTAAAGCCTTTCCAGGCTAGGAGGTGATTTAATCCAAACCTCTTGTGTTATAGGGAGGGAACAGAAGCTATGGAATTAAGTGACTTACCTAAGATCATGTAGCTCATAAGTCTCGAAGTGAGGCTTTATCTTGTATCTTGCTGAGTCAGGATAATGAAATAACAAAATCACTTACTCTTAGAATTCTCTCAGGATCACTGTTAAGTGCACCATATACTATTCAGTGGCTTCTGCATTGATGTAGCGAAAAGGCCCCTAAATGTAATTTTGGTGTTCTGCTCTATTTTCTCCCCCTACACCAGAATGAAATCTCTTTTATTGGTTACTTCCTTGTCCACAAAGTGGATTTTGGAATTTAAGAGGAAAGGAACAAGCACTTATTCAACTATTACTATGTGCCAGGCACTGTGCTAAGTGCTTTACAGATAAATCATTTGGTGAGTTTTAATTAATTAATAAAATATAATAAATAATAAAATATAATACTATGATAATTAATATTTAATAAAAAATATTAAATTGAGTAATTTTAGTGATTTCGAACTCCACTTCAACTAAAGCTCTTAAAGCAAAGATTCTTAACTTTTTTTTGCATCAAGAAACCCTTTGATAGCCCATTGGCAGTCTGCTGAAGCCTAAGGATGTCTTTTAAGAATAAATTTTTTAAAATTTATAATGAAAGGAAATGGTATATTTTAATTAAAACTCAATGAAAATAAAGATGTAGTTTTTTTCCCGACCCAAGTTCATGGCACCCTGAAATCTATCCATAGAGTTCATGAATACCAAATTAAGAAGCTTTGTTCTACATGGTACTATATGCTCCTTTTTAATCTGTAGTTTCTTTCTCCCTAATAGCTTTGGTATGGCATATGACTTCATTGACTCTGTTGGAAATGATGTGGACGTTGTATCTGATTCGGAAGTATGTACCCACCATTGCTTATCTCCTTGACAGCGTCAGTCTTTAAAGTTGGTTGATTGGGAGTTGGTCTGGTTCATCTGCCTTATGGGCAGGGGAATTAGGGGTGGGGAGACCTTAGAGCACAAGGGAATGGGGCCTGGATTTAGGGTTTCTGTGGCTCATAATTCTTATCATTTTTGAAAATGTCATATGGTGCGTAACATAATAATTTCTCTGATCCTGTTTTTGAAAGCTTAGGTGTCTTAAGCGTAGCTTTTCATAGAAGGTACTTATTTATTTGTACATAAAGAAACCCAACTGGGTGGTTGTAGTCTAAATGAAAGCTAAGACAATTAGAATTTCTTTCCACTTTATTGTTTTTTGTTTTGTTTCTCTGTTCCAAGAACATCAAAAAGCTCCTAAAGATTCCCTATAGTAAGTCCCATGTCAGCATGGCGGTCCATCGCATTGGAAGGACTCTTCTTCTGGATGAACTTGATATTCAGGAACTCTTCATGAGATCATCCCAGGTAAAATGATTATAGGAAAACCAGCCATAGACTTTGTTAAGATCGTTATTAATGTGTTTTCAAATGTAATCTTTGATTAGGATGTATTAGTTGCAATATTGGGAAAAAATGTGTTGATTCTCTAATGTTCTGATATAGTAAAATGTACTTTGAAAGATGCATAATTGCTGTCAAGGCAGATTATAACCTCTCCATGCCTTATTCTGAGCAATTCTTGCCTTTGCTTTCCTATGAGTCCTTCGTAGAGTATCCACCCAATGCCCCAAGAAGCCTTCTTTCTCTTCTTTTAGTGTCTTGGAAGGACAAGAATGACATTCACATTGTTGTGTATGCTTGTTTTCATTCTTGCTACATGACCAGTCCATCTTCTTCATTCTCCAAAATTTTGTTCTCAGGAACCCTTTATAATTAAGGACCCCAGATCTTTTGTTTTGGGGGTATGTATATTGATATTAAATTAAATGAATTATTGTGAAAATAGTCTCAGCCTCATGGGCCTCCAGACACACTTCAAAAACTGTTTTACTCAATGAAGCTCCATGAAGATGGGGGCTGGATCTTAAATCTTTACAGAGAGGTGTCCCTATTCATTGGGCACTTAATTTTCATTTTTTACTTTAGTCAGGAATACATATTTTCCCTCATTTGTCCAGTTCTCAGCCCAGCACCTGGCATTTAAGAAGTAGCCAGGGCACGTCCCCTTTAATGAGGCAAAAGGGAACACGTGAGAGTGGGAGGGAAAGTGCAAAGAAAAAGGAACACGTGAGGTTGGGAGGGAAAGTAACAGTTACTATTGATAATCACTCTAAAGCCAGGAGGGTCCAGAAGAACCCTTAGGCAGGGGCCCATTGGTGTCCATGCTTCAGAGTGCAGTAGGTTTTAGGAAAGGACAGGATAGGGAAGGGAAGAGGCCAATAAAACCAGAGTCAACTGGGCATCTTTTGGCCATCCAAATTTACCTTCCTTTGGAGAGGGGCGTGAGAGTGCGAGAGGCAGACAGGAGAGGAGGAACCGAGTTATCCAGCTAGCTGGGTCCCCATTCAGCCAGCTGTGTCTATTCACAGGGTTGTGTTTGTCCTTTGTTGTCAGAGAAAATTGTGCCATTATTCTTAAACAGGCCTATTCAGTGATTGGGCGTTACCTCACCCTAAATGAGAACCTACATAGACCTTGGCCTCAAGGGACCGAGCTCTCCCAGTGCATCCTGGGTTATCTCCAGTCATCCTGATGAATATCTGATCATTGGATTCAGGTGGCTCTGGAGGAGAAGTGAGGCTGGTGACCTTTTACAGCCCTCCTACTCAAAGTCAAGTACAAGTCATGTCATCATTTCTCTGATGGCATGACCTTGTTCCGAAGCAAAGGACGAACACAGCAACAACTTGGCATTTAATAAGTAGGTACTAATTAAAAGTAGATTGGCCAACTGACTATTCTGCTTCTCACTTGCAAGTCCTTGTTAACATGTTGTAGCCAGTTTTTGCCACTGCTGGTCTCTGCTTTGCTACTCTACCCTGAGGACCATTGGGCCTCTCTTTCCAAGTGAAACCAGCCCTGTGTATGGCACCCCCTCCCAGAATGGGAGCTTCTTGAAACCAGAGATGATCACCGTCTTCTATTTGACTCTCTAGTCCTCAGTACGGTGCTTTGCACATAGTGAGTCCTTAATGAATTTGGTAATTCGTCCATTCATTCTGTAACTAATTCTTCTGACATCATTCTGTTCTATGATCCAGTCATATGGTGTCCCTGGAAGAATAATGGTGTGACGTAGTTTAGCAGAGATGAGTCATTTGGGTTAATGAAAGGGCTCTATTCAGTCGATCAACATTTATTAAACACCCACTGTGTGCCAGGCTCTGTGCTAAGTGCTGGGGATACAGAAGGAGGCAAAAGATAATTCCTGCCCTCAGGGACTTTACAACCCAGTGGGAGAGATAGATGACACACACCTACCTTACCACATTCAAAATAAACAGGACTAGGAAAGGCTTCCTGACACAATCCAGAGCAGATCACTATAAGAACCCTAACCAGTTTGCTGTTGTGTCCATCTGTGGCCCTCCTCTGGCTTCAGTAGAGTATCAGGCTATACTAGCTGCAGTCTCTCTTCTCAGCTGCTTTTGGGCATTTTGTCCAGAGATCGACTGCTCTTTGTATGTGTGTCCTTGTGTCTGTCCATCAGTCTTCCTTGGTGTTTGTAGTTATCTAAATTACTGTCTTCAGAAAGAACATTTGTTAAAATTATCAGTATTTCTATAAGGACATGTTTATTAAATAATGTCTAAGAACAGACATTTCCTGTCCTCTAGAGAAGTGATCTGGGAGCCATTATGATGACGTGTTTAATGCCCTCTGCTATTATTCAGACAGGAGATTGGACTTGGCTCAAGGAGTTCTACCAGCGGCTCATCGACCAGAAGTGGCAGCGAAAGAAGAAAAGCAAAGAGCATTGGTACCAGAAGGCAATTCTCTCCAAGTTCTTATATTACAGGTACTCGGCACCTCACAGTTCATCCTTCCTACATCTTGAGCTTCATGGAAAAATAAGTAATCTCTTGTTTAAGACAATCTGCATCTTGACTCTGGTGGGATGGCATTGTATTTATTTAAACCTTTTATTTAAAACTTTTTGAGCACTTTAGCTGTGGTGGCTGTGTATTCTCATAAGGCTTCCTGTCCTTGGCCAGACAGCTTAGCCCCATAAGCAGGGAGCGTTGAGGTGTCCTTTTGGTACCTTGGGTACCATTCTTGGGTGGTGGCACTCAGACATCTGGCTTTGTGTTTCAGCATCAATGGCGATGGTGCCGCTCAGCCTGTCCCATCTGCAGCAGAGCGAGGAGTCCCTCCCAGCCCAGATCAGACACATGATGACACTGAAGGGGCTTCCTGGCCTGCCCCTTTTGAGATGCCGTCCTCTGTTTCTGATGATCCAAGTGCATCTAATCAGGTCAGTTGGTCAACACTTCAATGCTCACTTGTGGTAGAAAATAAATGGGATGAAAACTGAAGGGTCAGAGGGAAAGATGGACAGCTCTCCTTGGGACTGTGGATTAAAGGAACAGGGACCCTTTTGTCTACTTACCCTAAGTTGTTGGGTTTCCAGAGCTCTCATGGAGACTAAATTAGAATTGCAGACAGAATTAATTCACAGAAATTCCCCACATTTTCTTAGTTTCATTGCCACTTATGGGACTCATACAGTTGTGCATTTGTGGATTGTTTGAATTCTCTGTTTTAAACATATAGGGGTGCTTAGTGCTACATCTCCCTGAACACAGTTGGCACTTGCCTGACCTGCTTGGCCTGAACAGGGTCCCAGGTGAAATAGTTGAAGCACTCATTTCACTTCCTTCCCAGATCAGAGGCAGGAGAAGATGAACACTTGGACTCTGGGGCAGCGTTGTGTGTTTCCTTTCCAGCTTGGGGCTTCCCCATTCCCCCTCCTCATCTTGGGCCTTTCTCATCCCTATTTAATAAAGAGGAGAGCGCTCCCGTAAGCATTCTGTTTAGTTTCAGACAACAGGATTGGCAAACTTAGAAGAATAAAGGCAAGACAATTGGGTGAACTAATGTGGGGATTTTCGTTTCATCACAAATTTAACAGCATTTGACCATTCTGTGTCCTTTGAATAATTGAAGTATTACTGAAGACCTGTCATGTTAGTGTTTCCACATGCTTAATTAATTCTAAACCAGCTTACGATTTAGTCCAGTGCCATTATGGGCTGATATTTAGGCATATTACCCTTTTAAAAACATCATATGGAAAAGCATTCTTCTGAATGTTCCAGAAGTGCTAGGGGCTTCTAGGTCTCTTTGAGGAAGCCTCCTGGATATCATCAAGGCATGAAGATTCTCTGTCCTGATCTGCACTAGTCCCTTTGGACCAAAAAAGAATGATTGTAATAAGTTCAGAATCTCAGGAGCATAGCATAATTTGTTTTTATAGTTATCTAAAGAGGATGAACCTTGTATGCATGTACTAATATATACTATTAGGTGTAACTTAAGTCAAGAGTGTTGTTTTTTAAAATATGGAGTGAGGTTTTTTTTAGAAGCAATATAAAAAGCATCTTAAGGAAATGCTTCATTTAATATCATTCCTGTATTTCTTACCTAAAATTAAGAAAAGTAAGCAGTGAGGTTCCCATTCCCACTTAGATAAAGCTTAAAAGCTTGAGATTCAGAAATACAAGAAAGGAAGAAGCTGTGAAAGGTAGGGAGAGTTTGAGGGAGCAAATGGCAGACAAGACTCCCCAGCTCAGTTGCGCGTTCTTTGCCACATAAAACTTCTCCTGCTGTCAAAAGAGTCGGCATCATTGTGCTGCTTTGCCAAAAATTTCATCAGCCAGGCATTCCCTCATCAAAATGCAAAGAACTCTGGGAAGATTCAGGAGCTGTCTGTCATGTGAAAACTGACCAAATTGGGCCTTGGGCATTGTGAGATAAGGCAGTGGGTCAGACAGTTGGTAAGAAGCTGAGCCAGATATGTGCCCCCTGCCATAGTGGGCCAGCAAGAGGGGGCTGGAGTGGGAAGGTGCCCCACACAAACTCATCACCTTTCAGAATGTTCTGGGGTGAATCTGCATTCTGGAGGAAAGGAAACTTTTTCTTTTCTGTTTTCTTCTTTATTCCCATGTATAGGAGCTCTGGACCCAGAAACTAGGGCAGTCAGATTTCAAATCAACTACAGTGTGTATTTAGTAGTCTTCATTGACTAACCTGGAGCCTGTCATCCAGGGAAAGTGGTTCTGTGATCAAATTACAGACCTTGTAGGACACAGAGTGTAATCAAACATACTCAGTTCTATATTGTGGCTACTAGAAGGAGAGAGAGAGAAAAAAAGAATGGGTAAGAAGCCCTAGTGGGGTGGGGAGGCCTTGAGGTGGAGACCTAGCCTCCTTAGAACATGCACACCCAGCTGCAAAGACCCCCATTCAGGAGAGCGCACACTGAGCAAGCTCTGGATCCGAGAGCAGTCTGAATAAATGGTGCCAGCATTTTTGGGGTGAGCAGAATTAGGCCAACAGCCAGATTTGTCCTGGGAGCAAGAGGTTTCTTCCTCATCCTGGACTCAGTGCAACTGATCATGAAAGCGTGAGCAGACTCCTACCATATCTCATGCCTCTTGGCTTGTATGAGTCCATCCTTTGGGGCAGAATATCACCTTCAAAGTGAGCTTTTGATGTTTTTAGAAAGACAGTAAACCTCACTTGAGGAAGTGCCGATATTGTTTTCATATCAGTAACTTCACTGTGAGTCATTGCGGCTGTGGTGATGGAGTGCTAATGTAAGCTCCCTGGGGTAAAAAGATGCCGTGACGGGGATGTTGGGGCTCCTAATAGACTAGAGAATTGTACTGATATGTACTTTGAATGTTTGGCTTAGTATACTTGAAAAATAGGCGATTTTGTGTGATGACAGCAGAATCACTCCTTATCCTTGCACTTTTCACAGGGAAGTGAGCCTCTTGAACCCTCATATATAGTGGGGCATGTGGCCTCAGCCCCAAAAGAACAAAACCTGACTACTTTATTCAATGACGGTGAGAACAGTCAGGTATGCTTTCTGTGGTATCTGAGCTCAAAGACCTAATTCTCAATTTACTTGATCATTTAAAAGTTGATCTCAATTGGAATCAATAGGGAAAAAAGTCCAATTACTTCTAGAAATAGCTTTTTGTAGCATCTGTGATATTTAAATTACTGTGATTGTATAGTATAGTTTTCTTGTTCTTTTTTTCTTCATCTTTCATAATCTTTCTGTGGATCATAGGTGAAAAATGTGGTGCAAATAGGTGAAAATTTCTAATTTAGTAATTTTTTTTAAACAAAGGGTCTTAAGAATGACTTTGTTCGGAATATCTTATGGACCTTTGAGGACATACACATGTTGGTAGGCTCAAACATGCCCATCTTTGGGGGAGGACGGTATCCTGCTGTTAGCTTACGCCTCAGGTAAGTTGAAAGTTGTATCCCTCTCTTGTCCTTGTCCTTGTGCATTTTTCCTTTACTATATAGTTTCCAGTATCATTGTGAAATTTGCTTTGAGAAAGTTATGAAATCGTAGCAAATGCATTGAACCACCAGGAGATCTGTCTCCTCTGCTTATTAGCCAGCACATTTCTGGACTCAATAATAGGAGTAACCGGACTGCTTCTGGCTCATAGCTTATGACAGTCATGGAGTCATGTATGGCAAACCACTCTGGAATGCCACATGCCTTGCAGATGTATCAGTCTTTATTGTGTTCATTATAATATGCTTATTTTGTGGCACTGAGAATTATGACAGCTGCCCCTTTTCATTTTGTTATTTTCATGATTTAAGCTGCTGCTAAAAAAGAGCCAGTGTTTCCAACCTGTGTTGAAAATCCTTTAAGCTCTCTTTTTTTAGCATGAGGGTTTTGGGTACTGACCACTAGGGAGAAAAAAAGCTTTTTTTTTTGGTCTTGGTCTTAAACCTAAATCTCAGGGTTGTGGTGATGTAGGTAGTAGGTAGAAATGTTTAGCTGTTAATTTGAGAGTGACTTCCCTGTGTAACTATTTGAGAATTTTTTTGGTTAACTGAGACTATTTAGCCATAGTGCAGACCCAGCCAACTTGCATTCTGGCACGGACAAATGAGGATATACTTGTGAGGTCGTGGATTGTGGCATCCATCACATCAGCCTGGGGCATCCTGGATTGTATGTGGTGCTTGTCCTGGCCTTACTGGCTTTCTGCTGTGACATTTCATTCTAATGTTAACTGCAAACTGACCCATTGCTAAGCTTCTAGGAATGTGCATTTCCCCTAGAAACAGTTATTGACAGTTGAAGGTGGCATTCGATTCATCATGAGACAGCTCTTGCCAACTCAGTCAGTTAATCCAGGAATTGTCTATTTTCAGGGATAACAACAAGCCAATTAATGTACTAACTGGAATTGATTATTGGTTGGACAACTTGATATGCAATGTACCCGAGTTGGTGATGTGTTTTCATGTAAATGGAATTGTACAGGTATGATAAAATGTAAATATCTATTTTTCCATTGCCTATTAGAATGGAACCCCAGGTAGAGGGGGATTTTAGTGATATTTGAGGAGAGAAAATGTGTCATGAATAAAAGTAATGTAGAAACTGGAATGTTTGTGAATATTTAATTAGCAGTGGTGCTCTATTTTAAAATGACAGGGAAATGGAGCAACCCAATGCTTTCAGGAGAGCCCTGAGGTCAGAGCTTAGGTTTGTTGCCGTTGGTTCATGGGGCTTACTAAAAGCTTTCTGTGGCTAGAACTTGGGCAGAGGGGCTGTTATTCTTCCCATTTTACAGACGAGGAGACAGAGGCGAAGGCTTTGCCCCAAATCACACAGCAAGGAAGCTTCTGAGATCATCTTTTAGCCTAGCTCCTCCTGACCCCTCTGCCAGCATTCCCTGAAGCTTCTAGGTCCTCTCCAGACAGGCAACTTTATGCCCTTGCTGCCCTGCATCTTGTACTTGTGAAGTGCCTTTTTTCTTCCATTCAGCCCCTGGCTAGAGAGAGAAAGAGAGAGAGAGAGAGAATATGTGTGTGTGTGTCTGTCTGTCTGTCTGTCTCAGCCACCCCCACCCAGCTTTGTGTCCTCTGCACTTGAAGTGTGCCTGGGTCACTGATGATCCCCTGAGGCATCCCTCAACCAGTCAGCAAGCATTTAAGTGCCTACTGTGTGCCATGCTCCATGCTTGGCCATGAGGAAGCAGAGAGACACAGATCCCCCCAGACCTCATTTCATGTGGACATTGAACTGTTAATAATGGCTTTGGAGCTCCAGTCCTTCAGCATCCATCAGATCCTTTGAATCTATTGCCATGTTAGTCACCACCCAGGATGCATCTCTCTCCCCCTCTTCTCTACACTCCTCAGTGGCTTCCTCTTGTCCCTACTATTTCAATACCCCCCTGGGGAGGCCCTGGGATCTGTAGTTTTCCATTGTGACTTATTCGCAGCCTGTACTTGCTCGAGTCTTCTGCTCCCAAGGTTTTCTCCTAAATCTAGTCCATCTATATCTTGATAGAAGTATGAAATGATCAAGACAGAAGAAATTCCCAATTTGGAGAACTCCAATTTTTCTACTAAAGTGATAAAAGATATTGCACAGAACATTTTGTCATTCCTGAAATCCAATTGCACCAAAGAAGGGCACACCTACTGGCTGTTTAAAGGTAAACTGGTTTCTGTGATGGCTCAGACCAGATCAGGCATGGTCCTTTGATGGCAGAGCCTTGCAAAGTGTTGGGGTCTCCCTTTCAGCCAGCGGCAGTGACATCGTCAAACTCTACGACCTTACTACCCTTTGTGAAGAAACGGAGGACAAATACCAGAACCCCTTCACAGTGCCTGTGGCCATTCTCCTGTACAAGTGAGTGAGGGGCACATCTCTGCCAGGGAGAGGGCACCCAGAGTGCAGGAGCTGGGCCGGAGTGGGGTGGAATGAAGGGTGGAGGAGGCGCCCACGGAGTTGTCTTTGCCAGAGCATCTGTGTGGGTGCTGGTGTTCTCTTTTGTAGGGTTGCTTGCAACATGATGATGAAGAAAAATCAAAATAAGAAACACTATGGAACGATCAGAACATTGCTTCTTAATTGTCTGAAGTTACTGGACAAGGGAAGACACCCTCAAGTAAAACGATATTTAATATATGCTTTAAAGTTGTGCTTTGAGAACTCTGGGCTGTGTGATCACCCAGAGTCCTCCTGAGTCTGCATTTAGTCAGCATGGAGAGAACAGGGGGCCATGGGAGCCTTTGTTTGGTTTGGAACTGCAGCTCCTTTGTGAAAATGTCCAACATGCTTTCTTCCAGTTAGCGTGAATCATTCAGGTATTTGGGGAACTTGAGTACGTGTAGGGTAAAGTATTCTGATGGTGTGGATTCCCCAGACGTTCTCGGTCCACACTGATTTTCACTGTGGTCATATGTGATTGTGGATGTTTGAGAACCCAGGGTTAAGATTGATGGAGAGGTGACAAGGTACCTTCCTATCTAAATGCCTCACAATTCACTGATAAGGAAAACAGGCCGTGTTTATCTTTTATTCTCACATTCTGTGGTTTCATGCCACTCACCTGGCCTTTCTTGGTATTCAGACCAGACCCTGTTGCCAGACCCTATCCGAAGCCACTCCATGTCTGTAAAGAAGGGCCCAGGGGGGTAGATTAAATTAGAGAGAGGATCAGGCCTCCAAGGAACATCATTTATCATTCACTTTCCAGAACCTTGACTAAGAAAAAACTGAAATGACCTTTTATCTGGTTGGGTTCTCACTAAATCTTTTTGATTGTTATAAAGCAAAATTCTAGCCTCTGCTTTTGGAGACTTTTCAGTTGAATGGGGCCCAGTGAGGAAAGTGCTTTAGGAACTAAGGGGAGAACAACTTGTAGACCACATCTGCATGGGGTTTTTTTACAAATTGCTTTCCTCAGTAGGGAAAAAAATAAAACCCATCAAGCCATTAACGAGGTGGTATAGGAATTATCTCCACTTTATACAGACAATGATAACTTAGCCTCACCTTAAAATGGATAGTGTGGTATATTGTAGCGCCATTGTAGACAGGAGTCCTTCCCATTTTGTGATGCATAGACATCAGTCTCTTGAGGATTTTTAAACATCCTCAATTTTATTGGTAACAAGAAATGATTTTGAAGAGTTGCTATGTCCTTAGCATACAATATGTTGAATGGCTTTCCTCCAGAGCTTTCCTTTCTGTAATACTTTTCCAGTTTCTCTGAAAACTAGCGAGTGCCTTTTATTAGGCTGTGGTCTGTCTCTAAGCCTTGTCATCAACCTCTGAGCTGGGGGACTCATTGGCAGGCAGGTGCTTCTTCATAACTTTGAACCATAGCAACTCTGGAAATTGGCCTTACTAGGATGATTTCTTAGAGTCCTCCACATGCGATTCATTTCATGATAGTCACTCACACCTGTTTTTCTTTGTTTCTTTTTCAATAAGATTATTGCTTCAGCCAATTACATGCTTTCTGAGCTATTTCAGTTGGATGAACCTAAAAAGGAAGACAAATCAGATTCTCCTTTAAATGAGAACTCGGATGAAAGTTACAGTGAGGAAGAGGAAGAGATGCCGGACAGTGATGAGAACGGGTCCTACGGCTCAACCTCTGACCCCCCTGATGACAAGAAAGCTGTAGCTGTGATTAAGTCTGTGGGAGAATTGTCAGTGCCCGAGAAATACAAATCCATTCATCAAATCCGAGTGAGCCATTGGCAGATTAATATAGTGATAAAGATACTAATGCGGTTGGGTAACATTTTTAAAAAACTGGTTGCATAGTTATTCTGATTTTTAGATAGTTCATTGTCCATTAGGTCTATGGGATCACATTTCAATTTGAAGATAACTGACTGGTTCCCCAGGTCCCCTCTTCTCCAGGGAATCGTTCCTAACTTGTTTTGCTGGTGCTCTTTCCCTCCTCCCCATTCTGATTGCCCTGGGGCAAACAATTCACCTTGTCTGTTTTATCCTGGTTTGTGACTAGACCAGAGCAGAATAAGACAGAGCTCTTCCCTCCCTCTTTTTCAGCCTGGGATTCAGCCTTGACTTTGGGCTACACTTGACCTCATGATTGAGTAAAAACCCCATGTCTTTTTACAAGAACTACTGGGGCATTGGCTGCATTGATTCCATCCTGTATTGGAAAGTTAGGTCAGTTTTTTCATTCTGCAGTTTAGAACTTAATCTCTTTGTCCATATTATTATTAAATATTATTTTATTTTCTTATTTACTTTGGCTCTTCTTAGTTTACTGAGGTCTTCTTTGGATCTGGACTCTTGCCTTCCAGGGTGTGTTACCTCTCCAAACTTCATGTTATCTGAAAGAAGTCCAACGTGCCTTCTTTCTGTCTTTCGTTTTTATCAAGTCATTGATAGAAAGGTTGGATACAGAGACAGGACAGGTCAGCACTGACCCATTAGTTCTGTTAATGTGCTCTCAATCTTTTTAACCCTGTCTTCTGACCCTGTTGAAAAGTTTTCATTTATGGGATGTGCTTAACAATTGAATGATAACATTAAAAGCGAAGACTTAAGTTATTCCTGTCACTAATTGATTTCCTTGAAAATTTTATGAAGTTGTTGTTGGAATGACAACCATATAGGTTTGTTCAAATTTTCAAAAATTGAGCTTTTAAAATCTCCAATTTCAAAAATTGCATCTTAGCTTTTCATATCATCCAGGAATTCCATTAGTAAAACAGTTTGACAACAATGGAGGTTTAATTAAGAATTCTTAACTAAAATAGAATGACTTACGAGTTCTGGCCTTGGCCACATAATCAGGGGGCCTGGCGCCTATGGATATCTTGTGGTTGCTTGGGGACTGCTGGCACCTCCTTCATATTAGCCTCGGTTGTTTGTGCTCTCTTAGTCTGGACTGGGACGACTCAGAAAATTAGCTCTGAAATGCCCAGCGCTGTTGGAGAATGCCTTGAGATCCCAGGAGGTGGAATGGCAGGGTGGGAGGGCCGGTTGTGTTCACGGAATGTTCTAGGTGACTCTCCAATTTGCTTCTTGTAGCCCAGCTGTGCATTCCCTGTCTGCCACGACACTGAGGAACGCTGTAGGCTTGTGCTCAGCTACGTTCTAGAGGTCAGTTTACTTTGACTCTTCTTCAGTCCAGCCCCCTTTAGTTGGTGCATTTCTGCAGTGTCTGGGAGGCCTCAGGAATGGGTGGAAGGAGTTAGCAGCTGCTGCCCATGTCTGATGTAACATGGAAAGTGAAGTCTGAAGCCAGGAAGACCTGAGTTCAGAAACAGCTGCAGATACTTACTAGCTATATGACCCTGGATGGGTCACTGAACTACTGTCTGTCTCAGTTTCTTTAACTGTAAAATGGGGATAACATAATAGCACCTCGTTCCTTAGGGTAATAGTGTTTGTAATGTGCTGAGCACAGGACCACGAACACAGTCAGTGCTCTAGAAAAGCTCATTATTGTTCTTGAGCAGAAGCAGCATGTTCAGGTGGTCCAGGAGCTCCATCTTGTTCAGCTGTTGTAGACCAGCAGTTACTAGTTCAGTGGCTCAAGGCTGTTTAAATTTAATACTGGGTTGACCTTCAAGTTAAATGCATGTTCTGTGCTTTTCTTTCTTTTTCTTAGGGTTTAAAATCGGTGGACAGCAGCATCAAAAAAGAAAGTGACCTTCCTGCTGCTGACCCCAGCACCCCAATCCCATTAAAATATGAAGATGAATCAAGCAGTGGTGGTCCTGAGTGTCTGGAAAAGCAGATGGCCTTGTTTTTAGGCAAAAGTAAGACCTTTGGAATGGAGTTGCCCTTGTAACTCCCAATTAAGGCTTTTGTTGAGAAGCTAAAAAAAAGACTGTTCCTTAAAAGGAAGGGAAAAGTTTCTCATTCCAAATATGAGCCCCATGCTGATAGGGAGCCGAGTTCTTCCTGCCACTGTGGGACCCTCACATGGCAGGGATCTCTCCTCAGCTTTCAGCAGAGCTCTCTAGTTGCATGTTCATCATTGTCGGACATCCTTCTCTTTCTGTCCTTGCCTGGTTGTTAATTAGGTCATTTAGGAATCAGAGAATCTCAGTTGGAAGGGGTCTGAGGTCAAGGAGGCAGGCCCTGTTTAACAAGAAATTCCAGCAGAGTTGACCCCTCCAAGGAGGGAAGGGTCTCTGCTCCTACTGGAGGCTGCCCATCCAGCTTTGAGGACTGACCAGGGGGTTGGGAGCAAGGCTTTTACAGAGCTTGAGGACAGCTCATTTTCCCTGAGTTTTCCTCTATTCAGTCTCCTGTGGTGTGATCTTGAGGCCCTTCACTGTCCTCCGCAGGGGGTGCCCTGACTGCTCACTAGGCTTCCCAAGAAATGGTGCAGATCATGTAGATAAAGCAAAGAACCAGATGTCACCTCTGGAGCCAAAACTTTGGACAACACTTCCACATGAAAGTCTTGCTCGGAGTTTGTCTCTCCTCCATTTGGCCCTCTGTCTTCATATAGCCAGCTGCTGCCCCTTTCTCCCCATCTTCCATACACTGACCTCCCCAGATCATATTGGCCCCTTCCCTGGGGGCCCCTCTCCACTCAGTTTTGAGCCACTGCCCTGGCATCGAGGTATCTTGACTGAAACCAGGACAAACTCTTGACATCTCCTGAAGCTGTGTACCATGGACATCTTGTTACTGCCCTGTTGTGCCCTATCTCTGCTGGCTCTTGCTCAGAGAAAATACACTGCCATGCAAACCAAAACTCCCTTGGATGCTGCCCCTGCCTGGGTGGGCTGTTTGCCCATGGCACATCATCTCGTTGCAGTTGTGTCCCAGCATCCGGTGGAGGAGCTGACTCACTCATACTAGCCCTGAGGGCTTCCCAGAGCCCCAGGAGGTGCCGTGGTCAGTGAGGGGTCATGGATTGGACTTGACCCAAGACTTTCTGCCTTTGGACCTGGCTCCCTGTCCACAACTCCAGTGGTGCCACACTCAGGCTTAGATTACATGTTTTATCATACTTTCACTTTCTTAAACATTTTCCAGTAACCTTTTTGTGTGGTTCCTGAGGAATCTTTGCATGATGCCTCTCTCTTTGACATGGCTGCTGTCTGTCAATCTAGCCAGATGGCCCAATGGGTGGAGTGCTGTGCTTGAGGTCAGGAAGGCCTGACTCTAAATTCGATTCCAACATCAGGTGCTTATCAATGCTGACTCTGAGGAGGGCCTTGCTGGTGGGAGTGGGGAAGGTTTTCTGCATAACCTTTTTGTGGCTCATGGATCCCTGGGGATGTTCTTGCTCCCAACCTTCACTCAGAAACCCAGGGTTAGACAAAGTTTGGAGGACCCAGAACCCAGGTTGGGACTTTTTTTTTCTGTCTGACTCAGTTCTTTCCTGTCTCTTTCCTAGTGGGCTCCCTCCAGGAAGGCCGTCGCTCCACTCAATCTGGAATGACCCCAGGTTCTTGGCAACATAAAATGAAATTACAACTGATCCTCAAGTCATCCAAGGCTTACTATGTCCTGTCAGATGCTGCCATGAGCCTCCGGAAGTATGGACGGGCCTTACGCTACATTAAGCTGGCCTTGCAGAGCCATGGTGAGTGACTGAAAGCAGTGTCTGTCCCACTAAGGTTTAAAGACCATGAGCTGGGGCAGCCCCAAGTGATAAGAAATCTTTGCCTTGGGGACCCCTCCCCCCTTGCATCCCCTTCGGCCCTTGCACCCCAAGGAACCGAGCCTGGCATATGAACCTGGGGTGTGGCTACCCAGTGACCTCAAGTCTTTTAGACGACACTAGCAGAGTTTCAACTTGAGTGGGCCTTGTGGTCACCAGGTTTAGGAGAGCCTCTTGCAAGGACTCATCCTCATTCAGCTGCTGGCTGATGTTCCTTGTCATAAACCTTGTATACCACATTCCTACCCACTTCCAAACACCCTCCAGGACAGAAGAAGTGGGAGGGAGGTGACCGAGTGGGAGGGAAAGTGGGCTTGGTACTCCAATCCTTCCCTAGTTGGCTAGCCATGTACATGCCCTAAGCACCTACTGTGTGCCAGACTCTGCTTAGCACCACAAAGAGAAGCAACCCCTGCCTTCTAGGAGAGAAGTGTCTGAGGGCGAAGAAGAGGGTCTTCAAGTAGGGCAATGGTGGTGAGAAACTGTTAGTGTGGGGGGAGCGGGGACTAAAGAACGGAGACTCTGGCTCCTCCCTGCTTGCCCAGAGCTCCCCTGGGGAGAAGGGTCAGAGACGCCCCAGGGAAGGAAACTGAGCAGGAGGAAGGAGAATCCCCTGCCCTTCCCCTCTTCCTCTGCAGGGGCTGTCCCTCCTCCCCTCAGACCTCCCTACCCTCTCTGTGACCACAGCCTTCTAGTCTTTGGCCTCTTCTCTATGCAGCCAACACCCCAGCCCTGGTCAGCTGTACGCTGGCTTGGTTCTCCCTTCTAAGGGCTTAGGTCTCCCACTTGTGCAGGAAAGCCAACTTTCCTGAGTAGCCTTAGTTATATTTCTCTCCAAACGCCCTCCCTTCTCATCCTAATCATAGCCAACATTGATAAAAGCCTTTATTGTTGGCAGAATATCTTATTTGTCTCTCTGTATCCTCACAACAGCTCTGGGATTGCAGGCTCTTATTATCCCCATTTTACAGATGAGGAAACTGACCTGCCCAGCATCACCCAGCTAGTCAGGGTCCGAAGCTGGATTTGAACTCGGACCTTCCTGGCTCCAAATCAGGCCCTCTCTGTGGTACACCTGGCTACCTTGCAGTCTCTGGCTTTTGAACTCATCACTCAACTGAAACAGATTTCTTCAGTTACCAGGGATCTCAAATTGATAACCCAGGGACCCTTTCTCAGGTCTTCTTCTTTTTGGTAGCCTCCAAAGCATTTAATACCACTGACTGTTAGGGATTTTCCCAGCATCCTCTGTTCCAGCATCATCAGGGGCCCTTCTACCAGGAATGTTCCCTGACAGTCCATCCTAAGTCCTCTTCTCCTTCTCTCTCTCTCTCTCTCTCCCCCCCCCCCATCTCTCCCCTTCCCTTTCTCTTTTCACCTCCCTCTCTCCCCTTCTCTCTTCCCCTCCCAGTTGGTTTTATTAGCTCTTAAGGGATGGATGGAGTCTTCCAGATCAGAGGGTCCTGGCCCAGACTCACCACAGCCAAGATGAGCTCGCTTTTCACCACAGTCCCCCATCCCTTCTTGACTTGGCTCTTTTCCCATTCACTTGACAATACCTATTGATTCTGCCTGCCCCATGTCTCTTGTTCCATCCATCCCTTTTTGGGCATTCATACAAAAGCAGCCTTGGATCAAGCCTTCATCCTCTGCCCTCTGGCACACAGCTTCTCCCCTCCCAAATCTGGCTGCCGTGCCGCAAAGTTCATACCAGGTCATCCACTCCCTAGGAAGCTTTGGCAGCCCCAGCTGTCTTTGCCACCTGGTTCCCATCTAACTTTCCTTCCCAATTTTACATCCCTCAGATAGACTCTATGTCCAGTCAGAGTGGCCTTCTGGCTTTTTTTCATAAAAGATATTCTCCCACCTCCATGCTTTTGCACAGGCTGTGTCCAGTGCTTGTAACACACATCCACATCTTAGAATCTAGGCTCTACTCAAGCGCCGAGTCCCACTAGGGCCCTTCTTGACCATCTCTCTCCTCCCCACATTTGGCAGAGGCTTGGGGCTGTGTGCACATGTATAGTCACCCTGTCCCCGCCCTGTATGCACGCTGGTCAGAGATAGATCCCATGTGGGTGAGGAGGGGTGGTTTGACTCTTGGCAAGACAATTAATTGTTGTTTCTTTTCCCTCCTCCGATTTCCACGTAGATACTTATTGCTGCCTCTGCACCCATATGCTTTCTGAAGTCCTCCTGTTTCTTTCTCAGTATTTGACTCTTTGTGGTGATATCCAGTTAATGCTTGCCCAGAATGCCAATAACAGAGCCGCATACCTGGAAGAATTTAACTACCAGACCAAGGAGGACCAGGAGATCCTGCACAGCCTGCACAGGGAGTCCAGCTGCCAAGGTAGGCCCGAGGCAGGCTCACTGGCAGGAAGGAGGCGCCTTTCCTTGCCCCAAGACTGTCAGAATTTCATGTTTGTTAGTGGAATGTGTCATTTCTCTAATATGTGGGTGCCCCAGAAATCTTTCCTAATTAATAATAGTGATAGGTAGCCTTTCAGCCACACCTACTACATTCCAGGCATGGGCTTAGCAGCCCTGGGAGGTGGTCTTGTTATCTCCATTTGACAAATGAAGAAACTCAGACAGGCCAAAGTGAAGTGACTTGCCCAGGGTCACCCAGCTAGTAAGTGCCTGAGGCTGAATTTGAACTCCAGTCTTCCTGAGTCCAGACTATGCCTGTACTCTGTGGCACCCCTATTGGCCTCAGTGAGTTGTATTTAGCAAATACTTGTTTTTGACTAGGTCAAAGAGGCCTTTCTTTGCCTCATTTCTTACCTAGCCTTAATCATTGAATGGGCACTGCCTCAGACAAACTGACACCTGAGCAAGGTGTCAAGTTTTAAAGGGCCGAGGTCTCCCACCACCTCTGGGGCCGTCTCCAGTCATCCTGGTCTATATCTGGCCACTGGACCCAAATGACTCCAGAGGAAAAAGTGAGGCTGGTGACTGCACAGCCCTGCCTCCCTCCAATACAGTCCTCTTGCAGGTCATGCTATCTCCTCCCTGATTTCACAGTCCTCTTCCAGAACAAAGAACAGACAGCAGCAAACATTTGTTAAGCACATAATGGGTGCTGCTCTGGATCTCATGAGATGATTCTTCAGACTAAGAACATGTCTCTCTACTTTTTTACTTTTTTTCTCTAAAGTTTTCCCATCTAACTCCTTTTTGCCTGCTAGACTGAAAACAGCTTCCTCTCTGAGAGGACAGCACTCAGTGAAAGCCAGTTAGTAATTACCTTTCAGAGGGCTTTGGGGGGAGCCTGGAGGAGAAAGGCTGCTGCAGGCGACTCCTCCTACCTTTTGTAACCGCCAATAGTGGCTTCATTCAGGCCGAGCACCAAGTTGTCAGGACCTTCCCAAACCAGCCTGATTGGTAGCACGTGGCACAGTGATGATGCTATGCTGGGGCGTCTTTATCTAACTCTCCAAAGGTGATAAAAGGTCCCCCACCTGTGACAGGAAGGAGATGCAAACATGAGGAAGAAAGCAGAAGGCAGCTTTCTCTCTGAGACTCATTCCCTCTCTAAAACATCTGGGAGGGTTCTGCTGCTGTGCCTCCCCCACAGTGTCTGCTTTTGATAAACACAGGGCTTGCTCAGCTCACTTTGAACATGTGCTGTTCAAGCATTTATTAAAGCCCAGTGCCTCTCATGAATTAGATAATAAGGGTTTATTCAGCAGAGTCTGTACTTAAGTGTGACATCAATACATGACTACATGTGAATGACACTCGGGTGCACCTTTTTATGCCTTTCCATCTGGTATTTGATGACCTTGAACCCTTAGTGGCTTAGACTGTTAGCCTTTCTCTCTTCTGATGAATAAACCACCACAGTATTTAAGATGTTACCTTATGCCTTAAATCCTGTTTTGCTTGTATTGGGAAGAGCATCATTTACATAATGACTGTTTAGGAAGCGTCTTACATTCTTAAATCACTTTCATTTTACATTGTACTCTCCCCGCTCCTTTACTCCCCAAACCTTATAAAATGAAAAGGGCGTGGTGGGGCCATGGGAATTGACGTGATGGAGAGGCTATACAGTGACCCCTTGGCTCCCGCCCCCCCAGTGATATCCCACCAGAAAGAAGAGAGAGCAGAACCCTCCTGAGACAGGCTTGTCCCCTCCCATGACAAAGATTCCTAAAATGTCCTCTGCATTTCCATTGCTTTAGTTGTGACATGCCAATTTATGGGCATCTTTGTTCTCAGTCACCTAGCCTGGGGTCCACTCATCATGTCTGCAACTTCTAGACCAAAGCAGCCCTTCCTGGCCATCCACAGAATCTCCCTGTTCCGATGTAAGCTTCATGAGGGCAGGAATGGCCTTAGCACAGGCTCTGGCACACAGGACACTCTGCTGCTCTGTCTCTGTCCTGGAGTGCCTTGCTGGCACTGCCCACTGCTCCTGGGTGGGCACAAAGTACTGAAAGTGATCCATGGCCACCCCATGCTTTTCATTCTCTCCTCTGCTTTGGCTTCTGCCAGCTTGGATTGGGGAGAAAAGTCTCCCTCCACCCCCATAGCTGGGGAAGGTTCCCTGAAAACTTTTATTTTAATGCAGGAGAGGTTAGATTATGCTTCCTCTCTAGAAATGGTCTTGCTTCCTGCTGATGGAAGCCTTTTTCCCTGTTTCTTTGGGGACCAAAGTCAGGACAAAGGAGAGTTTTCTGGGCATTGGGAATAGAAACCTTTGATGGAATTCTAGCACTGACCTTTTTCCTAATGGTGCCCTGCACACAGTAGGCCCTTTTCTGCCCCTTTCTTAGGTGCTGGTCCTCAAGTGTAAAATGGAAAGAAGTGGAGCTTTGGTCAGGTCCAAGAAAATGTGTGTGTTAAAATTTATAGTGATATTGTTAAGACTCATGACTTAAGGGATTTATTGTGAGTCTATCTGCGGGTGTGTCCACCCCACCTTTCTTCCTGGTTCTGTCTTGTGGGAGCCCTAGCACGAGGTATGACCAACTAGTGTTGGGTTTCCTGGGAGTTTATAACATTTGCTCTCACTTCTTTTTATTTAAAGGGTTTGCTTGGGCAACTGACCTGTCAACAGACTTAGAATGCCAACTTGCAGTTAGCTGCAAATGCTATGAAGCTGCTAATGAAATTTTGCTGTTTAGTGATTTAAAAAGCCAGAATCCAGAGCACCATGTCCAGGTGCTGAAGAGAATGGGGAACATTCGGAACGAAATCGGCGTCTTCTACATGAACCAAGCGGCTGCCATCCAGACCGAGAGAGCAGGCAAGGGCTTCTTCTCCCTCACCTCCCCCTTCCTCCCCACTAGGCCAGGGGCTTAGTGACAGCATCTTCTCAGAGAGGGTCAGAAAGATACCATTGCTCTTTAGGGGAAGCCTGTGAGAGTTGGCAACTCGGGCAGCCACCCACCCAGCCTCCCCCCACCAGTCCTTTTTTTAACTCAGTTGCAGACTCTTGAGAGTCAGGGCAGGGATTGGCCTGTGGGCCCCCCAGCAAGGGTATGCCAGAGCCCACAGTGCTGGGGGCAGATGGTCTCAGTGATAGTGATATCCTGCCTTCTCATCTCCATACTCTTAAACAATTAGCAATATTGATTGGAAATGCAGAGATATCACCAGGCCCTATTTACTTGGTTTCCTGGCCTCTGGAAGAATGCTCTTGGGAAATGGACAAATGCCAAGAAAGGGGCTATTTCAGGGCCAAATGTAGGTGTGATTTGGTGCTAGTCCAGTACCCTTGCCCTGGGCTCTTAGGGGTTTAGAGAGAATAGCTTTATGGGCTGGGTTTGTCCTGAGACAAGCTGTGGAATAAATGACTTTCTTTCCCCCTGTTAAGTAAGCAAAAGTGTGTCAGCAACAGAGCAGCAGTTGTGGAAGAAAAGCTTCTCTTGCTTTGAAGAGGGAATTCACAACTTTGAATCGATCGACGATGCCACCAACGCTGCACTGTTACTCTGCAATACGGGCAGACTCATGCGGATCTGTGCACAGGCCCATGGTACTGCCGCCACTGCAGCTGGCGGTGAGGATGCAAGGCGGGAGTTTTCTCCTGAAGAGGCACTGTACTACAACAAGGTAACAGATGGCCCTTGGTCCCAGGCTGCCGCCACTTGATCATTAAGGACCACAGCTGCCAGTGGCTTAGTAGAATTTGACTAGTTTGTGTTCAAAAGCTTTCTCAGAGGTTGGTTTTTGTTCTTTCTGACTTAGTGGATTCAGTTGTTCATTATGTAATGGGGGTGATCCTTCTTCATGCTTGTGTCCATTTGGTGCATGTTCTGGAAGGGCTGTAGGGGTCTCCTGAAGGATGGGCCATTGGTTTGTCTTGGCTGGCAAGATAAACCTGAAGATAGACTTCACCTGATAGACCACAGGATGGTGACACTTTTGGCAATAGCAGTTTTCAGAGACTGAGTTTTAGGTCTCAAAGGAATCTCAGTCACATCTGTGCCAGGGGGACTAAGCCCCAGTCACTGAAGTAGTGGAGGGTGGGATTTGCTCTTTGAGAAGTTAGTCCCTGGCCTGGCCTGCCTCAGTCAACAGTGGAGCCATATGTCCAGTCTCTCTGCCCCGGTGTCCTAGAAGTTTCCCTACCTGAGGCCCCCCATGCCCTGGTAATCAGTGGCAGCAGAGTCACTCTGTGGAGAGCTCAGCCACCACACTGCTAAGACTACATGAATGGGCTACGGGCCCCTCCAAGAAAGGGACAGTAAACTTTTGTCCTTCTGTCACCAGTGCCAAGAATAATACAGCAGGTGCTTAATAGGAGCCTGTTCTTGCCCAGATACCTCCTCCACCTGCGGTCTGTCACGCACCATCTTGTCCTGCCTCCTACTTCACCATTCTTGTCTTGGCATCTCCTCTGGCCTGTCAGAGGCCTTCCTCCTGTCTCTTCAGTCTCTATGACCAGCCCATCTCCTATGCCATTGTCCATGTCATCCTCACCTGCCACGCCACTGGGATGCAGGATATCTTGGGGATGGATGATGGCCTGCTGAGAATCTGCCAATTTTTTTAATTCTAGTTTTTCTGAGAGTCATAGTCAGATAATGACATGGGGCGTGCTATCTGTGTAAGAGGGTTGGTTCTTTGGAGGTGGTAGGGAGTGGGGAGAGATTGCTTAGGGGTGGTTTCCCAGGGTGATCCCTATTCATTTCTCAGCCACTCTGTGCAGCATTCATCCCCAATAGGCTGGTGAATGGATGAGCTGCATTTCCAGCTGTAGGTTATGATGTAAGAAAGATTTGTTTTTCCTCTTACGAGGGTAGTTAAGCCTGCCTCTTACATTGAAGCAGGTTTCCCTGAGGAAATTGGGGTAGCTTTTTTGGCATCCCTGCAGGGAGTCCAACATCATTTGCAAAGAGGGACATTTGGAGGCAGGCGCATCCTCTCTTGGGAGGTGGCAGACACAGGGCTGGTGGCCATCGGGGGTCATGTCCACCAGGAAGCCCTGGAGAGACATTTTAGGGACAGCCTTCACCGCAGGGCCACATGCATTCTGATTGGACTAAGAACGCAGTGGCATCTGATGCCCTCTGCCCTGGTCAGGCTGTTATGTGACTGTGAAGATGGGAATCTTAATGTTCTCATTCACCCCTTGGGTTTTGTTGTAGAGCTCAGGTCCTGACTGATAAATGCTGGCTGTGTGAGGCAGCTCATGCGGCGGGTGGAGGGCTCTCTGAATCGAGCATTTCCTTCAACTGTCTAAAGTCATTATTCTGAGAAGGGCAATAGGCGTGATCCGCTGGTTCCTCCTCCCAGGCCATCAATTACTACTTGAAGGCCTTGCGATCCCTGGGCACAAGAGACGTGCACCCCGCAGTGTGGGACTCAGTCAATTGGGAGCTGTCCACCACTTACTTCACCATGGCGACCCTCCAGCAGGACTACGCCCCGCTGTCCAGGAAAGCGCAGGAGCAGGTAGCTCCTGAATCCTCCCCCAGTACCCTGAGCCCCCTCATCCACCAAGGGCCCCTTATTGTCCTCCCTCAGATGAGGTCACTGTAGGTATCCTCTGACCCTTCTACCCTGGTCATCTGCTTGTGTTTTTGGTCTTCCCGTGTTCTATGGTGGGTGTGGCCTGTACAGGGCTACAAAACTCCTCCCATGCACCCTGCAGGGCCCAGTCCAGTGCAGAACTTTGGGGAAACCGGGGAGAACTGAGCCAAGACTCAAGGGGATACGTGGGGTGATTATGAAGGCATTTTAGCCTTTCTGTGCAGGTTTGAGCACTTCATCCTGGTATTTTTTTAACAGGTTGAGAAGGAAGTTAGTGAAGCGATGATGAAATCTCTCAAATACTGTGACGTAGACACAGCATCAGCACGACAGCCGCTGTGCCAGTACCGGGCTGCAACGATCCATCACCGGCTGGCATCCATGTACCACAGCTGCCTGAGGAACCAGGTGGGCCTGCTGGCAGTAGTCAGCTGGGAGGGGAGCGGGGCAGCCATCTTCTTTCCTCAGTTCCTACATGTGTTGTGTTGTAAGAAAGTGACATGTGGGTAATTGTCTATTTTAGGTCACAGAAACAGATTCATGGTTTCTTTTCACAATCCCATTGAATTGCCATAATGTGTAAGGAAGGTTGAGAGCTCCTCCCTCCCTCCTCTTCCCTTCTTTTTACAGAAAACATGCCCCTTCTGGGTCCTTTTTAGGAATTTTTTTGAGGCCTCAGGAGAAGCCAGTGTCCTCTGGAACAGGACTTCACCTCCCCAAGATGAGCTTTCCCTATGGATGCCTTGTGGGTGTGCAGGACCCGAGCAAGCCCTCTGTTTCCAATGTGCATTTTAGTCGTGAGGTCTGGGATAGTTGGTCATTTCCACAATTTGTTTGCATTCAATCGTCATTATTCTCTTAGACAGTGTCTCCAAAGAAAAATTTTCTGTGTGTGGTTTCCTCCCATGAATCAGCCTTAAAGGTTAGGTCAGGAAACCACACACCCACCCGCCCAGGTGGCTCTGAAGTCACTTGTGAACTTAAGGCCTCTGACCTCATTGGTTTTATTTCCAGCTTGATTGAGGGCAGTGAATCCCAGCAAGTTTTAATATTTTCCCAAAATAAGTTTTTGTTCATACATTTAAATAGAACTGAATGACAAGTAGGGAGCGCCTTTGAGGAGAGAACATTAAGCACCGAGATGCTGGAAGGGCAGGCCTGTGGTCAGTCTGACCCACCCCTCCAGGCACCCCTCAGGCTATGGAGAAGTCAGAAGCACCCCACCCAGGGGTAGCTGGGCCCCAAGGAGACAAAGCTCTTCAAATGGTTTCTGATTTGATTGGTGACTGAATCCCCATTTTTCCCAGGCTTTGTGACCTCCTTCCTACAGGGTCCACATCGGGTGATCACCCCACTTTCTCTTTGGTTTCAGGTCGGGGATGAGCACCTCCGTAAGCAGCACCGGGTCTTGGCTGATCTCCATTATGGCAAGGCTGTGAAGCTCTTCCAGCTGCTCAAAGATGCTCCGTGTGAGCTGCTCAGGGTGCAGCTCGAGAGGGTGGCCTTTGCCGAGTTTCAGATGGCAAGTGAGTCTGGGTGGGCCGTCTCCATCGAGGGAGCCCCAGGTGGGCTGTGGGTGAAAGGAAGGCCCATTTTTACATTGTCTTCAGGTCTGTTTTTTACCTGCTTCTCTGAAATGAAGCGATTATTTTTGATGCTGTCACAGCCCTCCAGTCATCAGGGCTAGTCTACTGGCAGTCTTTATATGACCCTTGGACTGTGCTCCGCCCATACAAACAAAAGTGGTTAAAAACTATTTCAGCTGGCCATCCAAGCAGAAGATGTAACTCCCTCCTGAAATGAGGGCATCACAATCAGCCTCTCTGGGATCTTTTCCAGCCTCAAGCCCTTCCCAGGAATTAATTCTCAGGCTATAAGGCTGTTACTTTTTTTTCTTTCACTTTGGAATACAGTTGGTTTTCAGACACAATCACTGTGTCACATGAATTGTTTAGTGAACTCTTTATGTACATGGTATAGCTTAGCACTCCTGCAAATAGATGAACTTTTGAAGAGAGAAAGAGAATGATTTTACTGTGTACTTAATGGCTACCTATTCAGCTCCTCTTGATCCACTGATTTCATTCCCATGGACCTGCTTTAGGGTTGTGAGGATACCTGGAATGGTGGGAGCCAGATCCCCCTCATGACATAGATTGACAGTGAGCCTGAGTATAGCTCTCTGAAGACTAGATAGTGAAGAATGTGCTGACTGTCCCCTCCTGGGAGGCCCTGTCCCTGTCCTGAAGTTTTCACACTCCTTTTTGACCTATGGGATCCTTCACTAGAAGGTTCTCTGGGTCAGTGAATCACAGCATCAGAGGGGTGCCAGGTACCTTAGCCACCAGCCTCTGAAAGGGGAAAACCTCTGAGTTGGGGCAACCTACAGGCCCTTCAGGACAGCCCAGCAGACCTGTCGAGAACTCTTTTTTTATAGCAGAATTGTTCCTGACATCCAGTCTGCATTTGCCCTTTTGTGACATCCACCCATTTTTCCTGGTCCTGACCATTTAAGAAGCCTTGTCCCGACCATTTAAGAAGCCTCATCCCTTTTCCCTGAACATGCCTGGTTCCCTCATCCAGGCTTCTTGACATGGCCTCAAGGCCCTGACCCATCCCCCCTGCTTTGCAGTTGGTCCTCTGTGCCAAGCAGCCCTCCCTCTTTGGCACAGTGTGTGCCCTATGACTAGTATGCCCTCCCTTATCTCCCTCTCAGAATATCTACTTTGCTTCAAAGCTCAGTTCAGACAACAGAGCCTGTGCTGAGCACAAGATACATGAAGACATGAGTGAACCAGCTTACAGTCTAAGGACTAGACAATATCTCCCTGGCCTAGAATGTTCCATTGAGAGACAGAATGATCTCCAGGCACCAGTAGCGAGGGGAAGCAGAAAGGTTTCCTGTAGAGTTTGCGAATGAGTGAGGCAAGAGGACATTCTGGGCCAGTCTGACACAGTAGGGGCTTCATGAAGACTGGGTGATTTTCACATATGTGTTGTTGGTCCAGAGAAGATTGGATGAGAGTGAAGATGATTTAGCACAAAAGTGTCATCCCGGTGAAAACAACTTAGGACAGACCTTCTTGTGAGCAGCATCTGTTCCGTAATAGATGAGGTGTGCCATGGCCCTGGTGTGGCCAGACCGGCAGCCTGCGGGATCAGTTCCTGCCTGAAAGCCAGTGCAGCGCTTGGGGAGCGGATTAATGGAGGAGGCCCACAGATTTGAATCATGCCTAACTTGGTGGTCTCAATTCTGTGGCAGTAGTCTCCATGAAGGAGGGAAGGGTGCAAATAAGTTTCCCTGCATCTTTTCTGTGACTTTGATCAGTCTTGGTGAGCCCAGTGCTGACATTCCTCTGTTCTTTGCCCTTCACAGTGTTTTCTTGGCTCTGCTTTCCTTGAACCTTCCCTCCTGGGCGTTTCTAGGCACAATCTGACTCCAATCAGATCCATCAGGTTTAACTATATACATTCAGTGGCTGTATGTCATGTTCTTGTTACCTGGGCCAGAAAAACTGTAACACACTTGTCTAATGTTGTAGGTCAGAATAGCAGTGCAGGAAAACTAAAGACCTTGTCTGGTGCCCTGGATATAATGATGAAGACTGAGCATGCATTCCAGCTGATGAGGAAGGAGCTCGCGGGTGAGGGTGACCAGGTCAGTGTGCTTTGGAGGCACGGAGGGTGGTCCAGACAGAGAGAGGCTCTGCGGTAAACCAAGAGAGACCGCCCTTTCTGCCACAGAAATGAGCAGGTTTGCTCTTTTAAAAAAAGACACCTCCCAAGAAATTAGGTCATTGCTCGTCTTGTTTGGATGCTGACTGACAGACCCTCCCCTTGAGAAGAGATCCTAGCCCTCACTTCCTACCACCAGGGACTCGAGCCTTTAGAGTGGTTTTTTTTTTTCCACTTTGGCTTAATATCATGTTCTCCCAATTGGGTTTTACTTCCAGTTTATTTTATTTAAATAGTAGCTTCTTGAAAACAATCCTTAAAAAAAAAACCTTAATCCTAGATCAAAGTTGCAAATTCCTTACAAAAATAATTACACAGCTGATATGATGTGATCAGTTAAAAAATGAAAGCACAGATTTATACATTGGAGATAAATCTTCCTTTGTAGGCAGATTGTATCTTTGAGGCACGTAGCAGGGTGCTCATCTCATAATAAGATGGTTTGGGCCCTTCAAGCTCCTACTTTATCCTAAAGTTTCCTTTAAAATCTGACTTCTCTGGTGTCCCTCATGGTGATGATTGTACCCATTGTTTATATGATTTCTGACTGACCTCATTCAGGAGCTGCAGTTTTTTTATGGATTAAATTAATTCCCAGCTATGGAGGAAAATGCTAGGAAAGGAATTCTAATGAATAAGCATGGGAAAGCATCTGCTTTGTGCCAGCCACTGTTCTTTTTCACCATTTGCTGTGCAGATGTTAGTGACATATGTTTTGTCAAATCAAAGTTTATACCAGATCACATTTTGTGAAATCAGAATTTCTACCAGCCATGCCTGGTGGGGCCCAGATAGACCTTTGCTTCTGCAGGTCTGCATCCTAAAGCTCATCATTAGATGGGTTGTTATTCTCAGTCATTTGGGATCATATCTAACCCTGATGACCCCACTTTGGGTTCTTTTGGCAGAGACACCAGTGGAGTTTGCCATTCCTTCTCAGCTTCTTTTTACAGATGAGGAAACTGAGGCAAACAGGGTTCAGTGCCATGCCCAGGGTCACACAGCTAGAAGTGGCTGAGGCTGAATTTGATCGAGTCTTCTTGATTCCAGGGCTTGTCCTGTATCCACCCCACCACCCAATGCTTTCACAGGTGCATAGGGAAAGTAATTTTCGTTATTTTGAATGCAGTTAAATGAAGTGTTTACATTTAGTGACCCCTTAAAAAATAATTGAACCTTGACCAGACAGAACTGGGATCTAAGACCCACAGGAAGTTAGGAAAAAGAGGCCCATTGCCTCTGAACCAGAAGGCCCAAGCTTGGCCTGGGCAGCCTTGGGGACCATTTCTGACTTGGGGATGACTGTGTGGTAGATGGGTTAGGGTCTTTCTCTGGGCCTCAAGGTCCAGCCTCTTCCATCAGTAGTTGTTACACCCTCATTGTGTGAGGGACATCTTGGGATTTTCTGATGAAATGATCTCATCTTGAGGCTCTCCAAAGACCCTTCTCAGAGAAGTGGTGACCCAGTCCCTTTCACCACTAAAGTCAGAGTTCTTCCCCAACTTCTGTCCACCAAAATTCTTTAGTTTGGCCAGACTCTGTGGTGAAATGAGTCCCCATTGTCTTTGACAGAAACTCCCCTCCTGAGAGAAATGATGCAGGGGGCAAGCAAATGATAGCAGGGCAGGGGGAAGAGGAAGGTAATGACCATGGTGGCCCTGACCCCCAAGAGATGCAGGGAGTTGCCACTGCTTCCTTCTTGGGTCCTGGCCCCAGATGCAGACTTGGTTGTGAACGGT
Source organism: Potorous gilbertii (assembly GCA_028658325.1). Classification (NCBI taxonomy): domain Eukaryota; kingdom Metazoa; phylum Chordata; class Mammalia; order Diprotodontia; family Potoroidae; genus Potorous; species Potorous gilbertii. Next base: position 467,568,950 of record CM053769.1, on the reverse strand, counting down.
TCTCCTGTACACAGAAGGAATCTAGAACTGACAGGAGGGGGGCTCTTTCCTTGTAGAGCAAGAGTGATGAAAGCGCCTCAGCCCCTGATCCCTCAACCGCTAGTCTTCCCCGAGAAGAGGTTGTGAAGCTTCTCAGCATCTTTGAGTCTCGCCTGGCCTTCCTCCTATTGCAGTCCATTAAGCTGCTGTCCTCAGCCAAGAAGAAAGTGAGGTCAGTGGAGGCACGTGGGTGTCTGTCCCCAGGCGCAGAATTGGGCATGGGCTTTCTGGAAACCTTTTTAGGAAGCTATTTCCCCATTGTCCTGTAGGCTCTGAGTCTGCTTTGGGCTGAGCCAACCCCTCCCCTAGAAGCCAGCTGGTCAGTGCGGACAGCCATAGAGCTGCCAACTGCCCTGGCTGGTCACAAAGTCATCCTCACGGAGAGCAGTGACTTCAGTGTTTACTAATGATTTAAGTGGTTTTTCCAACCATCCCTGGACCCTAGTGTTGTCTCAGAGACAAGTCTGGGAGCCAGATCTAACATGCTTGCTCCCTAGAGGACAGTTGACTTATAGCATATTCATCGAAAGGCTTTGCTGCAGTGCCCTTTCATCCCCATGTGATAGAAATGATCCCTGGTGCAGTGATTTAAGCTTGCAGAGTATTTGATCCCAGTTGGTTCATTTGAGCCTCAGGCTAGTTTTGTGAAGGTGATGCAACAGATTTATGCCCATTTTACAGATGAGGAAACTACGACTCAGGTGGTTAAATGTCGAGCCCAGGGTTGCATAGCCCGCAGGTGTTACAGGTGGGATTTAGAACCAGATATTGCCAGCACGTTACCCCATAGCACCTGACCTTTTTCCATGTCCAGGCTGACAGACGCAGTCCAGTCGTTCATGAGCTCAGATTCTTCCTGGTGTGTCTGTCTGGGTGCAGGGGCAGTGTCACGAAGCGTGGGGTGAGACCCTGAGCACAGGTGGGCCCTCCTGCTCTTGGTTGCTTTCAGAATCTAAAGGTGGCTGTGGCAGCAGTAGTGAACAGCGCATGTGAGAATATGCAGATGGCCCCAGGCTGTGTTGTGATACTTGGCTAATAGTCAGGTGTCAGGCACCATGTCTTGTTTTCTCTGTCCATGCCATGGCCCCAGGCTGTGTTGTGATACTTGGCTAATAGTCAGGTGTCAGGCACCATGTCTTGTTTTCTCTGTCCATGGGCAGTCTCCTGGAGGGTCTTGGGGTTTTTCTCGTTGTTGGGGGAGGTGGGAGCTTTTTTTTTTTTTTTGAGGTTGCTGAGGGTAAGCTTCAGTACTCTGCCAGACAGAGAAATTCTGGTTCAGCACATTTATGCTGATTTTGTCCAAGGTTTGCAAGGTAAACTCAGGCTGTTCTTAGGTTCCTTTTATTTAGTCAATTAGTGCATTTACATGTTATTTCAAGTGTTCTCTGAGTGTTGGCCAGGGAGAAGTTTAGTTTCTAGCGAACATTTTTCTTTGTGAACATGCAAATGAAATACTGATCTATAATTCTCTTCATCCAAAAGGAAAATGTGTCACTCCTGAGCCCCTGCATGGGTTGAGGAGGAGGGAACAATCATCATGGATCCCACCAGACTCAGGCAGCTTTTGTGAGCCCACACAAGGCTCACCTCTGGGCTCTGCTGAGCAAGACATCTTATCGCATTTTAGCCAGTTATTCAGACATTTCTGTGGCACTTGCAGCTAAGTCAGTCAAGGAAAGTGGATACTGTCCTCATTGTTGTTGAAATGCTGTCTCTTCTGGCAAGTGGCTTATATAGCATTTCATTTGTCTTTGCAACATGTATTAATGCTCAGTGTTCAGCAGATTGCTTTGGGATGGCTAGACGCTTTGGGCTTTGTTGCTATAACAAAACGCTGTCACAGAAATGCAGATAACCTTCAAAGCAGTAACTTTATGGGAGAAGTCTCCATGGAGGAACCAAGATTCCATGGGTTTTATCTTAAAGAGACCTGGTCAGCTTAGTAGGAGGAAAATTTTAAGAACATCAATTGCTCATTTTCTCCAAAAAAGCTGTCAGACAATATCCTTTTGCATATTTTAATGAAAGTGTTGATGTCCATTAGTCAGGCTGAAGAACCAGTTATTGAAATGAAAAGTTAGAAGCATGATCAGAGGGAGAGAGGGGCCCTGGAGGAACCCCCTGCCCTCAGGTCAGACAAGGTCACTGGAAGGGTGTTCCTATTTGTATGGCAATGCCCATTTACTGGTGAGAGCAGATTCTTGTAGAAGTGTGAGCTGCCAAGGGAATTACGTGGTCAGCCAGCCAGAATGACCCAGTGACTTGAGAGTTTTGGCTATTTCTCTGCATTCTGGTTGTTTGTGCTGTTTTCATAATTAGCCTATCAAATGTTTGTTTCCCCTTCACATAAGGATATTCTTGTTTAACATGAACTGTAAGACTGAAAGTCCAACATTGGCATTTTCTTGTGGCAGCATGATATGACAAGAGGAGTCTGAGCCAAGGTCCCAGGTCACTGTCCAGCTCCCCTCGCTCCCTAGCTACTTAGGACGTTGGGCACATCACTGTGAGGTGGAGAGGGTGGAACTAGGTGATCTCTGAGGTCCCCAACCTTCTGCTCATCAGTCACAAACACCAGCCACAGGCACCAGAAATCCAAGTGGTTCCATGCCCACTCGTGGCCCAGATGGGGAATGCTCTGTCACATCCCTGCCTTTTCTTTTGCCTTTAAGAGTTTGTTCCAACTTCCCTTAATGAGCCCCCAGAGATCCTCATCTTGGCTGCTATGTGTAGAAAGTTCTAGTCTAATTGGGGGCATTAGATGTCTAGTATCTGCCCCACCCTCACCCCCACCTGTCACATTGCTGTTTGCTTGGGCAGGTGGCCTGTGGTCTAGCCCTTGGGGGCTGTAGAGGAAGGCTGGCTCTTTTCAGAATTCTGGCCAGTGGGCAGAGACCTGGACATTCCTAGCTTGCCAGTCCCAGGTTTCTGAAAATCAACCTTCTTTAAGAAACTGGGAAAGCTCAAAGAAACTCTCCTAAACTTTAGGACAATACTGGATCCCAGGAAGGATCCTAGGAAATCTGGGCTTGAGTTCCAGGGGGCCAACATCAAGTTGGACTGGCTGGCCACCAGCTGCTAAAACCAGACAGGACAATCCTCCCACCACCAATATTGACTTAGTGTACAGCCCAGAGAAAAAATGAGCTCATTTGACTTAGGGGTTGACTTGAAAAGAAGTAGAACATGTTGGTGAATCATCAGAAGAGATACCAGGCAGGCGGAAGCCTGGGGCTTGGAGTGGACATGAGCGCAGGTGCTTGTTGTTACTGCTTCTCCTTTTCTCTGCAGTCACAGTGAGGACGAGGAGGGGCTACTCAAGACCAACAAGCAGATGTACTCCCAGCTCCTGAGGGCCACTGCAAACCAGCATGCCACTCTCCTAGAGAGAATTGATGTGATCCTGCACCTGATGGGTCAGCTCTCTGCTGGCAAGGAAGTCTGTGAAGCCACGCCACCACCACCCTGATTGGCCCAACCAGCTGGCAGCAGAGCGTGATCAGTGCCTTGTAACCACGGGGGCTAGGGCTGTCTGTCCATCTGTCCGTCCGTGTGGTGCTTAGTTTAATTTACAATGAGAGAAACACTGCGTCCTGCCTGTGGGGGACGGGTGGGGAAAGACCTTTGTCCTCGTCCCAGGACAGTTGGACTTGGATGTCGTTGGGAGGGGCCAGCACTTGAGGTGCTGAGATGGGGGGCCTAGTCTGGCACTCCCAAATGCTGGACAGATTCATCATGATTCTGTGACTAAACACTCTCCTACAGCGGGGAAATCTTGGGCCCTGATGAGCGGCAGAGAGAAGCAGGCAGTCTCAAGTCCTAGCAGCGTTCTTGAAGGACACCCAGGAGCTGCCCACAGAGCCCAGACATGTTTTCTGCCCCCATGCAGTTATGACCGTGCACAAACAGGTGCCTTTTTAGCTTCGAGACAGGAGTTTTCAAACACAATTTGGCTATTGGGCAATTGGCTTGATTATCTCACGCTCCAAAAGTCTTAGCACTACTCTGACTTAATATGGCAGTTGATCAAGAAAGAAAATACTATTACCCCTCTTTTCTTTTTGAACTTGAAACTGTGAATAAAAGGCAAGAAAGATATTTTAAATAAATACATTTATTTATTAAGAATAGACGCATCCATTTTTAGAGTGTGTTTTCCCTTTCAGCTCCTTCCCATTAGGGCTGATCTAAGTAGAAAGTAGTTCTAGTCAAGGCAATAGAAAGCCTGAGGCATCCTGGGCACCCCATTTGTTTCTTTACTGGAACACTTAAAATTTCAAGCAAATTCAGACTCTTTGCATCAGTTCTTGAGCACTTGGTTCTGGTGGCTGTGTCAGCGGTGTTCTTACAGAAGCCTGGCAGACTGGGCCAGGGACCAGACAGGTTCTTAATTGTCGGGTCAGCTTCCCTCCCCTGAGTCCAGAAGGGATGCCCCCATCCCTTCCGGATGGAGGTTCAGAATGGTGGTCCACAGTGGGTGCCCCAGGTTCCCTCAGCTTTGAGGGCAGTGAAGACACATCCCTCTGTCTCCATCATCTCTCTCCCTTCTTGAGTATTGGGATCCTCACTGTCTGTCTTACTTAATTTTTCTTATTGATGGCACAGATGTGCACAGATTAATCACCTTGTACCCCCTTTATTTATAGTTGCAAATTGTCCCTTCATAGCAAACAGCAAGAAAACACTTTGGGAAACACAAAACTTTTCTTTCCCTAGATATTGGGCATTCAGTACTTGTCATGTCTCTTCTATGAGGGTTTTTGTTCCAGTCTGGGAGCAGAAAGCTCCCGGAACATCACAGCAAAGAACTTAGAATGTTGGGACTGGAAGGAGGCCCCCAGAAATCCCCAGGTCCAGAGAGTTGGGGGTGTTTTTCCAAGCTCACCCTGCCAGTTGAGTCGTTGCAGGGCAGGGACTCCATCCTGCCTTGTTCCCTACCAGACCATAACCATCCTCTATCTCTGCCTCAGCATCCAGAACCATGGATGACTCAGGGCTCCAATGGAGAAATTCTGTCCTTGGCTTTTGTTATTGTCAGAAGGCATTTAATGACAAGGAAGAAACATGGCATTGATAGTGGTCCGTCATCTTGTTGCCTGCCCAGCTATCCCAGCTGGCTTCAGGGTGAGGTCTGTAAGTCAGTCAGTGGTCTCTGGCCTCTGATTGTGCTGAGCATCTGCTAGTGTGGTTCTGAGGAAATGTGCTTTCAACACAAGGTCCTCTGCAGGGACCAATGCATCGTGTCAGTTTGGTATTATGGCCTTGAATGTCCTATCTTCTCAGTGACAATTTTCCATCAAAGTCATTACACATCAAACACTAGCTCTGGTTTTTTGCTTTTTTTTTTAGATGAGAAATGGACTTTTAATGTCCCAGTCGTGGTTGTTAACATAAAAACCCAGCTACCCAGCTTTGAGATCCTTGTGTTTAAGCCCATTCTGCTCCAAGTTGCCACCCCATCGTAAAAAAAAAAAAATTCGTGCATTGAAGTGATCTGGGAAAACTACTCAAGAAAGGAAGTTGGGGATAGTACTGTGGAGTTCTGAAAGGGCTTTGGCGTCTGGGGTCAGAAGGCTCTGATTTCAAATCCATACAGCACTGTGTCCCTTTCCTGTACTTCAGTTTCCTTCTCTAAAAGGAAGAAGGGATCTTTGACTAAAGATCTCTAATATCTCTTGGGATTCTAGAATCCTGTGATGCAGCATTCCCCTATAGTATAAAGAAAGTTAAGATGAGAATTAAGGACCAAAAGATCACCTTGGTATTCTGGGCTGAACTGTGACTCCTGGTGCCAGCTTCAGCTAGAGCTGCATGTTACCAAGTACAGGATTTGTGTTGTGAGATGAGTTTCCATCCCTCCAGTGCTAACATTCTCTTCACCTTGGTGAAGAGACCTTGTCCTTGCCCCAGGGACCTGTCCTTTCCACTGTCCATTGTATAGTCCAGCCTTGTTCCCAGAAACCACCAGCACAAGCCTTTCCCTTTGGGTATGTCTGGGCCCCTTGAGCATGCTCCTACAAATACCCCTTTTGCTCTACCTGAGCATTTCCTAGCCGGTATTTCTTCCTGCACCTTGCTCCTCCATCTTCAGTGTGGAAGGATGAACATCACAAATGTCAAACCACTTCTGTGAGATGGATTCCTTGGGTAGCAGCATATTGAAAGCCAGGGAAGAGTTCTGCTGGCGGTCTTTGTCATTCACCACTCTCCAGTACTCATTTCCTTTGAAAAAAAAAATAGCGCCATGCGCATAAGAGAAATAGGCAGAGTCTATGTCCCTGAAAGGATGGTTTGGGGGAGCTACTGGCGGGAAAGTGTCGACCATCCTCTTTGGATAAGAATTAGCCACTTGGTGTCGGTCCACATCAAACGCAAACACCTGCAGGGCACAAAGAAAAATGAGGCAAGACCGTGGTCATCTCAGGCACTCAAGAAGCAGATGACTTTAGCCACACCACCCAGGGGGAGGCCTTCCACTTACCAAAGACCCCTGGAAGAAATAAATTAGTTGGGTCCTCCGGTCGTAGAAGGCTGTGTCCAAGGGGCTCGGGATGCCAGGAAAGCCCTCTGAGATGAGCTGGGGATAGCTCCTCCCTTGTTCATCTTTTGTGGAGGCCCGATCATTGTCCCCATCGTATTGCCAGTAGTGACTCCCTGAGAACAGCAGAGGGACAGAAGCAAAGTAAGGACCGTTCCACAGGACCGTTCAAGCCCTGGAAAACGAGCCCCCAGATGTGGATTATTCCCATCATTTGTGGAATCTTTCTTATTAGCAGCAAAGTCAGGCCATGGCCTAAGTCTCCAAGCACCCAGTTCAGCACTTCTCATAAACCTTGCTCCAAAAATATTTTCGGTTCATCAATGTTCCAAAAATTGACTGCATGGGGGAAGGTACACCACTGAGAACAATTGTGTTAAGGAGGGATGACCATTTGGAGGTGAGGCATTCTTAAGTACACTTCCTAATTAAGCTTATGCTAAGTGGTCCAAGCAGATTAAGAGGTTTATTAAGATCCGATTCTTCGTTGCAGCAGCCCCCACCGAGGCCTATCCATCTGTAATCTGCATTCTCTGAGTGATGCCAATGTAATGGTTGTACGTTAGGGATTGTTAGCACAAAGATTCACTTCAAGCCATGGGAGGCTTGAACATGTAAAAACATCAGTCCTGAGGCTATATCATCTGTGTGTTGTTTTTAATCAAATTACTCATTCCTGCTAGGGTGAAGGGGCAGGGCAAATGTGAGTTTATAAAAAGCTTTTCATCTGGGCTAACAATAAAAAGTCCCCCTTTCTGTGTTTGTGACTTCCCTTCTCCCTGTGATTGGATCCTTGCTGGCCTCTAACTGCAGGCCACTCCAGATGAGAGAAATGGCCCCCCGCCCCTCGATTCCCCTTGGTGGGATGGCCTAGACTATCGAGTTCCTTCTGGGTGTGCATCCTCCTTGTGCTAACTGAGGGTCTGAGGTTGGGGGATAGGGGGTGGGGAATGAGTGTAGATAGGCTGCCAGCCTTATGGAGGGGCACTCTATGGTCTGACCTTGGAGACCAAGAAAGCCCTCACAGCCTGGATCAGGGCAAATGTCCCATGTTTAGAAAGGGATGAGAACAGTTTCCACATTGTAGGACAAGAAGTTTTAACTTTGATTTCTGGCAAAGGCTTGTAGAATAGATAAAGTTCTGTATTGGTGAACAGGAAAAAAAGTTTTTCAGGCCCAAAGGCTGCATGTTTTCCTAGGTTCTAGCAGAGCATTTGATGGCATCTGTTGTGTTCTCCTGAAAGACACACAAGGGCTGGAAACATGGTAGCCCCAAGTCTTGTTTCCAGCCTCAGCCCCAAGTTCCCTCCCTTACCCTTTGCCTGTGTTCTTTGAGGCCTTCCCAGATTTCTCCAAAACACATGGCTCTCTTGTTTTGAGCTCCTGATAGAATTGCCCTGTTTTTCTTATTTTTTTGTTTTGCACTTTCAACCCAAAATCATTTACTGAGTACCTGCTGTGTACTGGATATGGTACTTGGGGCTGGGGGTTCAGAGACAAAATGAGTTAGGTCTGCCCTCAAGGACCTCACATTCTGCAGCTATACATTACTAGTTATGGGGACCTACTCTGTTGGTCAATACTTATGGAGTTCCAGTACTGGCCTAGTCCAGCCTGGAGTGACCAAGAGAGGCCAAAGAAGAGCTCCTTTTCAGGCTGTCTTCTGGACAGCCTTTCATAGTGAGGAAGACCTTTGGGTCCAGCCAAGGTCAGCCCCTGCCCCCAGGGCCCTGAAGAACATTCCCCAGCAGTCCTTGTGGCACAGACTGCAGCTATCATGTGCCCCTCCGCACTTCTGTCATCTCTCATTGAACTTGGCTAACATTAAGAGCCTACTATATGCAAGGCATGGCAAGTATTGCTCCATGATGCTTGCTCAGTAACAAGGAGAGCTCCCACAGAGCCCTCTCTCCACCTTGCTTGCCTTTCTCTGGACATGCTCCAGATTGTCAGTGCCTTTCCTAGAAGGTGGGGTCCAATCTGACCATAAAACCTGGTAGGTACTCTGACCAGGACAGAGGCTCCTACCTCTCCCTCCACTCCCCACCATGTGCCAGGAGCTATTACAGGATCTAGGGAGTTAGATGGAAAATACCCCAGGCTGTATGGTCAAGAAAGAAGCTCACAGAAAATCAAGCTGAGGCAATATGGTTTCTTCAGGTTTTTGGAATTATGGATAAGATCAGATTAATTTAGTTGGTTTTCCTTTCTTAAGACACTATTGATCTACCACCATGGTGGAGAGGAGGACTCCACTTTCCACAGCCTGAGCTTTCAGGATGGGCTCTCCCAAGGTTTGGTGGAGCAAGGCACTGGGAACATCATTCATAAATGCTGGCTGAATCAAATTACCAGGTAAGGGAGAAGTGGAACCAGCCCCAAAGAACTCATACCTTTGAAAAAGTAACGTTCGTCTCTTCTCCATGTCCATATATGGACATAAGCATCAATGTCACGAGAGGGAATTCCACGCCATCCAATGGGGGTGAGGATCGGATCTCCATAGCGGGTCCTGTTGTGGCGGTTTTCATACAGCCAGTACCAGCTGCTGCGGAAGAAATACGTGCTAAAACTCACGATCAGCTCTCCGTGCCTCATCTTCTCTTTTCGGATCCAGTCGAAGGCCACATCAAACGGTCCCTCACATGACCCTAATACAGAATAATCCACATGAATTTGTCAAGTGAGTGTGGGAAGCTGCCAAGTTCAGCACTGGGTATGCAAAGGCAGGAGGGAGAGTCCCTTCCCTCACAGAATTGTTGGAAGAGCACTTGTACCTAGACAGGTGTGTTCCTAATTGGTATATACTGGCTACCATATGCCATAGACGTTGTGGGCACACATACAGAGAATGAAACAGTCTTTATTCGCAAGAGCCTTGTGTTCTATAGAGGAGTCAGTAAATCCATCCATCCATCCATCTCTCCATATATCTAATCTATCCATCCATCCATCCATCCATCTATCCTATTATCCATCCATTCATCTATCCCATCCATCCATCTCCCTACCTATCTACCTGCTTTCTCTGAGCTTTCTATATCTCCATCTATCCCTCTTATCTCTAATCATATCTCTCCATCTATATCTCCATCCATCCCTTTCTCCAAGCATTCATGCATCTATCTCTCCCTCTATCCATCCCTCTGTTATCTCCATCCATCTACAGCTCTGAGGTTGCAACTCACACCTATTAGTCTGGCAAAGTTGACTGAGGAAAGGCCAAGGTCGGAGGGGCTACCGGGAGAGAGGCACACTTGGGCACTTTCATCGGTGGAGAAATGAGCTGGTCCAGTCATCCTGGAGAGCAGTTTGGAACTATGTCCCCAAAGCTACTAAATTGCAACATAAACCTCTGACTCTGCACCGCTGCTAGGACTGTCCCCCGAGGAGATCAGAGAAGGAGGAAGAGTCCCTTCTAAAATGTCCCCAATTATGGGCCGCAGCACATTTTGCGATGCAAAGCACTGGACATGAAGCAGGTGTCCGTTGGTTGGGGGATGGATGTGACGGAATATTTCTACCCCACAAGGAGCGATGCAAGGGATGGTTTCAGAGGAAAGCAGGAGGACCCAAGGGGGCTGATGGACAGTGAAGCGAGCTGCGCCAGCACAGTTCTACGGCGGACAGAGCCGACCCCGGGGACGGGAGGAGAAACCCAGCCCAGAGCCCCTGGCCTCGTTCTGGTCGCCTCCTCCACGCCCCCACCATGCCTCTGGGCACACGTCCCCCGGGGCAGAACCAGCCCAGGTCCCCAGGTAGCCTCTCCTGGGTGGGGCAGCGCCCTGCTCACACCTGAAGAGAGTTTCCCTGGGGCACCTTCTTACCGTACAGTTTTTGTATTGCTTTCCTGTCTGCCCAGTCCAGTTCAAACCCAGTGTCCTGGGGAATATAATTCGGCTGCATTATTGATCCTGTCCTGTCCAGGTGAGGCAAGCCTAGGACGTGGCCAATTTCATGAACTGCTACCTAGGAGAGGAAGACAGACGCCTTCAGCACGTTCTTAGGCCTCTCGTGATAGGCGATCGATAAGCGTCAGACTGCTTCAAAGACAACGGTTTGCTATTTAACAAAACTCTTATTCATTAAAGCTAAAAGAAATAGGGACTTAAGGGGCCGGGGGTGGGGGGCAGTTGGCTTAAGTTTCTCAAAAGAAATTATAAACCCATTCAGGCTCTTTGACGTTAGGGCGAATCTCTTACTTTGAGAAGACTGATCCCGTTGTCACTGGGTGGGGACGTGAAATGTTCGTCATCATCAAAGTGAATGTCTCCAAAGTTCCAGGCGTGGGCAAATTCTTGGCCGCTCCCATCAAATGCCCGACTGCAGCCCAGGTGCCGACCTGAGGACAGTGGAGGCGGCTCAGAGGCGGCCCTGCGTGTGTACGTACATGCATGTGTGTGTGTGTTAGGGGCTGGGGGCTGATGAAAAAGGGGGCCACCTAAAAGAGCTAACGCTGGAGCCCCACCTTGTACACATGAGGAAGCTCAGGCCAGGACCATAGATCCGGCTCTACGGATCCCAGAGCTCAACCTCAGATGGTCCTCAGAGACCACCTGGTACAACCCATCCCATTTTACAGATGAAGAAACTGAGGCATGAGGTAAGAAATGCAGGACAGAGGTAGTTTGGGGACACAGGTGCTGTGAAGCCAGAGATGGTCAGTGTTCGCTCACCGACTGCTGGACTCACCCCTTCCAAAGCCCAGCTTGATGTCGATGAGAGCTGCAGGAGAAAAGCGGTCCTCTTTGAATGTGAGTGGGGTGACCTCGCTCCACATCCGGAAAGCCAACCTGAAGATGAACCTCTGCTCCTCGTCCGACAGCTGGCTGCTGTAGCCCTCTCCGACCAGCCTCCACCTCAGCAGCCTCCTGGAGAAAGCTCTGCGTCCAGGGGCACGTGGGGGTCCCGGTTCCTGCTCTTGCCGAGAGGGCCTTTGCAGGAATCGTTTCTTACGCACTTTGGCACTCGGGCTTGCGCTTCCTCCTCCGGGAGGGTTGCTCGGAGGTCCCTTGTGTCTCTGAGCCAAGCCAGGGCCCGAAGCCAGCGGCAGCGAGGTCGCTTTCTGCACGGGCTGGCGGTCAGGCATGCCACACCGGGGCTGGTTCATCGCTGCCAGAGTGGCTTCGTCCAGCTGTCCAGTCACCGGTAACTGACTGAAGGACTGGAACTTTGCGATGGCCTTCATGAGGCCTGGGTCTTCGCCAAGGCCCGCCAGGAGTTTCCCTCTAGGCCTTGGCACGGAAGCTGCCTCCTTCATGCTGGGGAGATCTCTAAGCTCCGCAGGAGGTTTGTCATCAATGCTGGGTCCCAAAACATAGGATGAGGAAGCCATCCCCCCACTGAACCCTTCTGTCCAGCCATATTTGGATAAGAATAGCTGAAATAAAAATAAAAACATGACTCCTGCATCACTGTATCAGCTTGGCCTTTTTACACAATTAAAACCTTGGGTCTGTGGGCTTGTCAATCAAGCAGGTTACCAGCCAGTTATGAGGCTCCTGCTGTGGGTCCAGCCAGGTTGGGGGGGGGGGGTGGGGGAGCAAAACAGTCCCTGCACTCAAGAGGCTTATGTTCTATTGAGGAGACACATGCACAGATACAGGTATATGGAAAATACCCAGAAAACGAATTCATGGTATCTTTGGAGGCAAAGGCTCCAGCCTGTGGAGGAGGACAGGGCAGAGCCACCATCGGGCTCCCATCTACCTTTCCAGCCTCCCTGCACATGACTCCTCCTTCCACGTTCTGTTTCAACCAAACTGAACTCACTTGATGTCCCATCTCCTACCTTGGACTGTTTGCTGGAGTGACTGTATTCCTCGTGCCTGAAGTGCATTCTTCTTTACCTCTCAATCCTCCAGCATTTATTAAGAGCCTACTATGTGCCATGGACCCTCAGACTCCTTTTTTTCTTCAAGGTTTAACTCACTCTATACAAGGCCTTGTATTCATTTTTCTGTGTATGTGATTGGTATCTATCAAGTGCCTGGCACATTATACGTTTTTTTATTAATAATAAATGTTTTTTATTCATTAAGTTGTATATAGGACATAAGCTCTGAGTCAGGGAGGAAGGCTGGTTTTGTTTTTGTTATCTTGTCCCTAGCACAGTATTCTACACACAGATGGTGCTTAATACACATTTGTTGGATGTAATTCCTTTGAAGGACACATAACTGTTAAGTGGAAGTAATTCCTCTTGGGGAAATAGCTTAAGTATGCTGGTGGCACTGGAAGGGCCAGCCTTCTCATTCAGCCTCATTTTACAAATGGGAGAGGGAGAACTCAGAGAGGGGAGGGGGCATCCTCTGTGTGGTGATGGGCAGCAAAGACAAAATGAGCACAGGCTAGTCTTGTTTTACAAGACAGTGAACTGAGTCTCAACTGGGAAAAGTCTCATTCTTTAAGAATTCAACTCAGGGGGGAGGAGCCAAGATGGCGGAGTAGAAAGATTCACATATGCTAGCTCCAAACCCACAGCCCATGGATTTCCTGTAAAAAGAACTCCCAAGAAATTCTGGAGCAGTGGAAGAGCATAGCAATGGACTGAAGGAGATTTCCGTTCCAGAGAGTCCTGAAAAACCGATCCCAAAGGTCCGTTGCGCATGAAATGGGAGTGGAGCCTAGCCCTGCCCTGCCTGCACGGCCTGAGAAAAGCAGATCAGAGCAGGCTTCAGGGACAGAATTCTCTGGTGGCCACTAAGGTCCCTCCACCCACAGATGCACAGGTCAGTGAGAGAGACTTCTGGGGTGGCCGAGAGGGGAGTGGGGTGTCTCCATAACTCAGACCACCTCAGGAGACAGCAGCAGAGGCAGTGGGCGGTCAGAGGCTCCCTGAGTAGGCAGGACCTCAGATCCATTACTGAAGGTCTCTGCATAAACCCCCTGAGGGAACTGAGCCTGGGAGGCATCCCTGCCCCCACCTGAGCACCAGAACTTAAGCTCACATTGCATAGCAGCCCTGCCCCCACTGAAAGCCCTGAAGCTGGGGAGCAGCATTTGAATCTCAGACCCCAAGCACTGGCTGGGCAGATCTAGGCGGGGGTGGAGAGGAATCTCAGAAGTCAATTAACTGGCTGGGAAAATGCCCAGAAAAGGGAAAAAAAATAAGACCATAGAAGGTTACTTTCTTGGTGAACAGATGTTTCCTCCTTTCCTTTCTGATGAGGAAGAACAGTGCTTACCATCAGGTAAAGACATAGGAGTCAAGGCCTCTGTATCCCAAACATCTGAAATAGATATCCAATGGGCTCAGGCCATG
>CM053769.1:467450949-467554609 GCA_028658325.1 Potorous gilbertii | reverse complement strand
GGATGATAGAAGAGAGGGCAGATTGGTGATATGGGTAATTAGAATGTCCAGTGTATTGGGGAGGGGGGAGGGGACAAATGGGGAGAAAAAAAAATTAAAAAAAAAGAAATCATTAAATAAAATGGAGTCACAGGATCACACAAGACTTAGCAGCTACCACATTAGAGGAGCAGAAGACTTGGAACACAGTATTCCAGAAGGCAAAAGAGCAGGGACGACAATAAAAATAACCTACCCAATAAAATAGTATACTCCTTCAAGGAAAAAAATGACATTTAATGAAATAGAGGATTTTCAGGCATTCCTGCTGAAAAGACCTTAGTCTTCTCCAAGAACAAAAATGAACAACAATGATGACAAGACCAGCGCTGAACAGAAAATTTTACTTTTGAATATAAGGCTCAACAGAAGCATAAAAAGTTAAATAAAAAACAAAAGTCATAAGGGATCCAATAAAGTTAAACCATTTATCTTTCTACATGAGAAGATGAAACATGTATCTTCTAAGAACTATATCATTATTAGGGCAGGTAGAAGGATTGTACATAGAAAAAGGGTGCAGAAATGAGTATATTACATTGGAATGATGTTAAAAAAAGGTAGATAAGTGAGAAAGAAGGAAACACTGGGAAAAGGGGGAAGGGAGAAGAAGCATGGGGGAAATCACCTCACATAAAAGAGGTGTGCAAGGAAGAGCATTTATAGTAGAGGAGAAAATGGGGAAAGGGGCTGGCAATACTTGAACCTCACACATTTAAATTGGTTCAAAGAAGGAAAATATATATACATACTCAATTGATAATGGAAATCTGTCCTAGCCAACAGGGAAGTAGGAGGAGAAGGGGACAAAAGAAAGGTAGGGGGTGAAAAAAGGAAAGGTAATAAAAAGAAAACAGTGGTCAGAAGAAAAACATTTCAGAGGAGGGACAGGATAAAAAAAGAGAGAAGGATAAACAGAAGAAAATAGGATGGAGGGAAATGCACAGTTAATAATCATAACTGTGAATGTGAATGAGATGACCTCACCTATAAAAACAGAAGTGGATATCAGAATGAATTAGAAAACAGAATCCAACAATATGTTGTTAACAAGAAACACTGTTGAAACAGAGACACACAAAGAATTAAAATAAGTGGCTGGAGCAGAATCCATTATGCTTCAACTGAAGTAAAAAATGCAGGCAGGGACAGCAATCATGATCTCAGACAAAGCAAAAAAAAAAAAATCCAGATCTAATTAGAAGGGATAAACAGGAAAACTACATCTTGCTAAAAGGACCAAAAATAATAAAGTAACATTATTACTAAACATGTATGTACTAAATGACATAGTATTCAGATTTTTAAGGGAAAAGTTAAATGAGTCACAGGAGGGAATAGTAAAACTGTATTAGTGGTGGGCCTGGATTTTCCCTTGTCAGAACTAGATAAATCTAACCATAAAATAAATAAGAAAGAAGTCAAAGAGATGAACAGAATCTTAGAAAAGTGAGACATAACAGACCTCTGTGGAAAACTGAATGGGAATAGAAAACAGTATGCTTTTTCTCAGCTGTCTTGGTACCTCTATAAAAGTTGACCATAGACTAAAAGTTAATTAGAAACTAATCTAATCTTAAAGAATGAGTGGGTCAAAAAACACATAAATCATAAAAACAATCAATAATTTCATTAAAGAGAAGGACAACAATGATACAATATCCCAAAATTTGTGGGAAGTAGCCAAAGTAGAACTTGGGGAAAAATTTATACCTCTAAACATCAATAAAATAGAGAACGAGCAGATCAATGAACTGGGCATGTAACTAAAAAAAAAAAAACAACAAATTAAAAATCCCCAACTAAACACCAAAATGAAAATCCTGAAAAATCAAAGGAGAGAGTAATAAAATTGCAAGTAAAAAAAAAACACACCGAATTAATAAATAAAACTAAAAGCTAGTTTTGTGGGGGGAAAACCCCCAAAAAACAACTCAACTATAAAATAGATAAATTCTTTGTTAATTTGATCTTAAAAATTAAGAAGAAAACCAAATTGCTAGTATCAAAAAATGAAAAGGGTGAATGCACTAATATGAAGAAATCTGAAAAGGAAATAGAAAATGTAAATACTTTTATTTTTTTTTAAAGAAAAAGAAATTGAACAAGTGGGCTCCTCAAGAAAATTCCTTACGACCAGATGAATTTACAAGTCAGTTTTAACAAACATTTAAGGAACAATTAATCCCAATAGTATATAAACGATTTAAAAAAAAACTTGTAATACTAAGTTCCTTTTGTGACATACATATGGTTTTGATACCTAAACTGGCAAGAGCAAAAACAGAGAAAGAAAACTATAGATAAATTTTCTTAGTGAATATCAAAAAATAGGCAAAATTTTTAAATAAAACACTAGCAAGGATATTACAGCAAGCTATTACAAAGCTCATACACTATGACCAAGTAACAAAAATTATATGACTCTATTAATAGGTATAGCAAAAGTCTTTGACAAACTACAACATTTATTCCTATTAAAAACAGTATAAGCACAGGAGTCATTTCTTAGAATAAGTACTGTCTATCTAAAACCAAGAGTAGACATTATTTGTAATGGGGATAATATGATCAGAGGATGTCCATAATCACCACTATCATTCAATATTGTACTAGAAATGTTACCTATAGCAATGATACAAGAAAAAGAAACTGAAGGAATAAACACAGGCAATGAGGAAACAAAACTCATTCTTTGCAGGTAATATAATGGTATACATAGAGAATCCTAGAGAATAAACTAAAAAACTTCGTTTAGTCTTTCAAAAATTGTGTTTGACTCTTTATGACCCTATTTTGGTCTTTTTGTGGCAAAGGTACTAGAATGGTTTATACTTCCTTCTTCAGCACACTGAGGCAAACAAGGTTAAGTGACTTGCCCAGGATCATACATCTAGTAAATGCCTGAGGCCAAATTTGAATTCAGGTCTTCTTGACTCCAGTCTATCCACTGTGACACTTAGCTATCAAACACTAGGATATCAAAACAACTTATAACTTCAGCAAATTTGCAGACTATAAACAGATCCACATAAATCATCAGCATCTCTATATACCACCAAAAAACCCAGCACCAAGATACAGAAAGATAAATTGCACTGAAAATGACTGCAGGCAGTATAAAATATTTGGGAGGTATCTGCCAAGACAAAGGTAAGGATTACGTGATTGTTCATGGGCAGGCCAAGCCAGTATAATAAAAAGGACAATTCTGCCTAAACTAACTGACCTATTCAGTACCATACCAATCAAACTACCAAAGAATTATTTTATGGAGCTAGAAAAAATATTAACAAAATTCATCTGGAAGAACAAAAGATCAAGGATATCAAGGGAATTAATGAAAAAAAAGGTAGGGAAGGTAGCCTTTCAGTTCCAGATTTTAAACTATTTTATAAAGCAGTAATCATCAAAATAATTTGGTATTGGCTAAGAAATAGAGGTGGATCAGTGGAATAAATTAGGTACACAATACACAATGGTAAATGACCACAGTAATATAGTGTTTGATGAACTCAAAGATCCAAACTTTTGGGACAATAACTCATTGTTTGACAAAAATTGCTGGGAAAACCAAAAAAACAGTTTGGCAGAAACTTGGTTAAGGCCAACATTTCACACTATACACCAAAGTAAAGTCAAGATGGGATAAATGATTTAGACATAAAAGTTGCTATCATAAGTAAATTAGGAGAGAAGGGAGAAATATGTTAGATCTAGGGACAAGGAAAGAGTTTATGACCAAACAAGAGAAAGAGAAGATTACTGGAGGTAAAACAGAGAATTTGATTACATGAAATTAAAAAGCTTTTGCACAAGCAAAACTAATGCAGTCAAAATTAGAGAAAACAGGTAACTGGGGGAAATATTTACAGTAGGTGTCTCCAATAAGAGCCTCATTTCTCAAATATATAGAGAACTGAGCCAAATTTATAAAAATAAGTCATCCCCATTTCATAAATGTCCAAAGAATAGAAACAGGCAATTTTCAGAAGAAAAAATCAAAGTTATCAATAGTCATATGAAAAAGTGCTCTAAATCATCACTGATTAGAAAAATTAAAACAATTCTGAGATACTACTTCATACCCATCAGACTGGGTTAACATGACAGAAAAAGAAAATGACAAATGCTGGAAAGAATGTGGAAAAAACTGGGACAAAAATGTATTGCTGGTGGCATTGTGAACTACTCCAACTGTTTGGGGAAATTACTAAAGGGCTATAAAACTCTAGAGAATGTTTGACCCAACAATACTACTACCTGGTCTGTATCCCAAAGAGATCAAAGAAAAGGGGAAAGGATCTATTTGTACAAAAATATTTATAGCAACTCTTTGGAGAATTGGAAATGCCCATCAATTGGGGAATGGCTAAACAAGTTGGGGTATATGACTGTGATGGGATACTACTGTGCTATAAGAAATGATGAGCAGGATGCTTTCAGAAAAACAGGGAAAGTTTAATGTGCACTGATGGAAAGTGAAGGGAGCAGAACCAGAAGACCACTGTGCACAAGAACAGAAGTACTGTAAGGATGATCAACTGTGAAAGGCTTGTTTACTCTGATCAAGACCATGATCCAAGACAATTCCAAAGGATCCATGATGAAAAATGCATCTATATCCACAGAGGGACCTGATGAACTATGAGTGCAGATTGAAGCATACCTTTTTAAACTTGATTTTTGTTTTATTTTGTATTTTCTTTTGCAACATGGCTAATATGGAAATGTGTTTTGCATGATATCACGTGAATAACGATATCAAATTGCTTGTCTTCTCAATTAGAGGGAGGAGTGGGAGTTGAGGGAGAGAATTTGCAACTCAGAATTTTAAAAAATGATTATAAAAATCTTTTTACATGTAACTGGGAAATATTTAATGAAATAAATAAAATTAAGAAAAAAGATTACCCTTCCTACATTCTTCCCCAACTTGTTTTTCTCCTTTTCCCTTCATGTATCTCAGTCGCCCTGACAAGGAACTGCAGCTAGGGGCAACAAACGCCTAAGTGAGTCATAGCTGTCAGTGGGATGAATAATTGTTCTCCATCTTTTGCCTACCCCTAAGGTCTCATTATCTGATTATTTATAATAACTGACCTTTACATGGCAATTCAAGGTTTGCAAAGCACGCTGTATACATCATCTCAGGTGAGCTTCACCTTAGCCCTGTGAAGGAGATGCCACAGATGTTATCCTCCTTTATCAGGGAGGTTGGATTTGCCCAGGTCAGAGTAGCAGTGGAATGCATTTCTTATAGTAGGAGTGCCAAGCTAGCCAACCCCTGGATGGTCATGGGGCTGGGACTTCTGAATTAGGAAAGATTTTCAGTGCTGCTGTGTTGTCAGTCTGGGGCTGCTGTGGTAAAAGTTACTGAGAGATGTAAATAGACTGAGTCAGAACTGTGTGAGTATGGCTCAGTCAGTTACTGGGTAACTGATCAATGGTGGTGAAAGCCTGAAGATTTCATCTTTAAAAGTTTTGTTTATTTTCCACTTAAGCACCAAATCAAACAAGCATATTTCCATATAGAGAAGAAACAAGGGTTATGTATGAGCTGACTCTCATGCACAGCTCACTTCTCAGATTCCTCTCAAGATGCACTCATTTTCTGGCATTTGCTTGAGTTCCAATTCTGAAGCATGATGGAATCATTTCTTGGACTTGTTCTTGTGCCTGATCTACCTCATCTCCAAGTCCACTTCTTCCTACAGTAAATCATGTTGACTAGTCCTAGTAATTTAAAAAAATTTTTCTTTATTTAGTATTTTATTTTCCCCCCCATTACATGTAAAAACAATTTTTAAAATTTGTTTTTAAAACGCTGAGTTCCCAATTCTCTCCCTTACTCCCTCCCTATTCCCCTCATTGAGGAAGGCAGGAAGTTCAGTATGAGTTACAGACAAGTCATCAAGCAAACATTTCCATAAGTCATGTTAGTCTTACTAATTTTTTGAAGTCTTCTATTATATTCTCCAAACTAGTCATTCTTGTAATTATTTCCTTCTGAGTTTTTAAAATATATTTTAATTCTAACCAGTTCTTGTGATAATTTTTTAAAACTTCTACAAGCTCATTTTTATTTGTTTTTCTGATCAGTGTTAATTTTCGCATAATTTCTTTAAATATGTGGTTAATCTATTTGAGAATTACTTTCGAAATGTCTGGATTGTTTCTAGTTTGTGTCTGTGTTACCTAAACAGAGCACAGGTTCTTTGAGGCCGGGGCCTCAGTTCTGTTTTTCTCTCCCCAGAGAAGGTGCTTAAACTTGTGGATGGATTCTGGTACCTTCATTACTGCAGCTGCTCTAATGGCATATTAAAAAAAAAAAATTACACTCACTTCTCTGCTCTTTTGTCATTTCTATGTTGGCTGATTTGTATTTCTGTGCGTGTGTTTCTAAGGTAGTTTTTCTTCCCTTTGATAGTTCCCACTTCTTTCAGGGTGGGGATGGACACTGTGATTAGCTGAACTTAGGTTGAATTTCTCCTTTTGTAATATTGACTGCAAAGCCCTATTTTCTGTTATTAACAAACATTTATTAAATGCCCACGAGGTGCAAGGAAGGACCTAAAACATTAAAATGATATAACCTCCGCCCCAAACAGCTTATAGCTAGGGCTGTGCTGGTAAATGTTTAACAAGCTCTCCAAAAAAAATAAGTATGTAGGATATACTTGAACATTCAAGACTCCAATACATCAAACTCTGATTTGTACCATTTGCTGATTCCTGAAATTTTCACAAAAGGTTCTCCAGAAGCATTATGGCCAGCCCAGATTAGTGCACAGATATCTGTGATGTGGGTATGGTACCATGTAACAGACATTTCTTAGGAGTTCAGGACAGAGAAATGCTAACTTTAGATCGAACACTGCAGGTTCTCAAGGACCTCCAGCTTAGTATGGGCACAGGCAGTAACACAAATGAGAACACAAAATCTCAAACTGTCTGAGCCCTGGAGAACGCTAGCAAGTGCTCTGGAAGTCTGGGCTCTATTAGCTGGAGGCAGCTAGCAGTACCAGAGTACGTGGAGTGCTGGGCCTACACTTAGGAAGCCCTGAGTTCAAATCCAGCCTCAGATACTTCTGGATATATGGTGCTGAGCATGTCACTTAACCTCAGTTTGCCTGAGTTTCCTCAGCTGTAAAATGGGGATAAAAACAGCACCTACCTCACCGAGTTGTGAGAGGCAGTGCAATTAGCACAGTGCCGGCAGCACAGTAAGGGCTACATAAATATTAGCCATTATTGTCCTTATAGGTTCTTCCACCACTTCAGATTCCATCAGAAAGAGCTTACAATCAGCAAACAATGATCAAATCATCTCTTTGATCAGAATTTCATGGGAACTGAGACCCCTCAGAGGGCAACAAGAAGAGTCCTTCAGGAGGGCTGGGCAGCGACTTTGATTTCTAATATAAATATGCATATATACACATACACATATATACACACATGCATTTTTCATGACCTGGAAGAGGCTTCTTCCAGGCAGGATGTTACTTAAAACAGTCCCAATGGCACTGAAAAAGCATTGATTAAGCACTTACTGATCAGTCAGTCAATAAATGTGTATTAAGCACCTACTCTGCGCCAGGTACTGGGATACTGGGGAAAAGTGAGAGGCCCTGTCTGCCAGGGGCTCTGCCTCTAATTGGGGGAGATATTACATAAATCAGGGGTGGGGTAAGGGGAGGGCTTGGTGCAGCAGGAGAGCCTGAGGAGGGAAGTGGGGTGGGTGAGAGGGACCAGCTGTGAGCCACACATGAGGACCATGACAGCAGCAGCTACAAAGCTCTCCCACACCATCATCCCCATCCACAAGACCCTCCATCTTTCAGCTCCAGGCACTTTGTCTGGCTGGCCCCGTAGCTGGAAGGCTCTGCCTCCTGACCTCCCTGGCTTCCTTTAAATCCCCACTACAAGCCCATCTGATACTGGAAGCCTCTCCAGCCCCTATTACTCCCTCCTCATTCTGGGACCTTCACTTCAGTCCTCATTTTCTATTTATCCCAGACAGAGCTGGCTTTGTCTACACTGGTTTGTCTCCCCCATTAGATTGTGAGATCTCTGAGGGAAAGGACTTGCCTCATTTTGTAACGTTGTGCCTAGCACTGTGGCTGGCACACAGGTAGGACTTAATAAATGTTTACTGATTTACTGAAGATGCTAGTGGAGTTTGGTAACTGAGTTACCAGAGACAGTGCCACCAGTAAGTGGCAAAGCCAGGAATGGAGCCCAGGTTCCTGAATTCAAGTCATTTTTATTTGGAGCAACTCATCCTCATCTTCCTCCCTCTTTCTTTTTCTGTAAAAAAATGAGTTTTCCCTCTTCCCAGTCCAACTGCTGCACTGTCAAGGCTGAAGACAGATGATGCATATTGAAAAGAACAGCATTCTGCAGCCAGTGGGGACTCAATAAATAGTCACTGCAGAAGATGGAGACAATGATACTCATTATTTTTTCTTTAAAAAAAGTCATTTAAATGAAAAGAGGAAGTTTGTCTAAAGTTGCAAGGATTTGGGGATTTGCCTTGATTCCAGCCAGCTTGAATCCAAGCCGGCATCAACTACTTATATTAATGGTATCCTCCCCATTCTCCAAAATATGTTGTTATAATTGTCCTCTACCTTTTGCTATTTAACTGATAATTACATTCCCATTAAAGAAGATGCCCCAGGAGATGTGAGGAAATATCTATCAGAACAATAACACAAGGCTTGCATTGTTTATTCTCAGCAATCAAAGTAGATTTTTAGCTTTTAAAATTGAGCCCTCTTGTTACCTAAGGGAGAAAAACATTACCATCCTAGTAAAATCAAAGCAAAGGTCCTGCTTAGCAGTCAGCATGGATTTATCTGGATGTTCTAATTGTAAATTGTAGATTTATTAAGAACCACCTTGTGATGGTAATAAATTAGAGAAAGAAACAAAGGGCTTGCAACTGAATGCAGAACCGCTGTCTCAGAGATAAAGAGGAAATTTGCTGATATCAGCCTGACCAAAGTTGGGTATATCAGTTAATTGAAACACCAGGGGCATCTCTAGAGGGTAACACTAATCCTTTCTGACTTGTGTTTACAAATCAAAGAATTAAAGCAGATGGCTGGGACAATGCAAGGCACCCAGGTTGTCCACATTTCCTCCCTTCCCTAGCCAGTGCCACAAAAGCACTCCATGCTAAGAAGACTCATGTTTGCCTTAAAAACATTGAAGCTGCCCAAGTAATTACAGTCTCATGCACAGACCCAAAGTCAGCACCAAAGACATGGTACCAAAGGGTCAACCAAGGACTGGGAATCCTGACTGAGACTCTAACTCTGAGGGTGGGCTCAAGTTTGGGGCATCAGAAGTCGGGGTTCATCTCATCGATTTATTTAACTCGGATCCTTTCTGCTCACATTCTTGATGAAAAATAAATGGTTTTCCAAGATCAATAATGGAGAATGAGGACATGAATTACTGCTGTTGCTCTGGAAGCCATGATACCAAATCTCATAGGAGATGAGCTTAAGTCTGTTACCAATTAAGATCATAAAAAGGGGAGCTCTCTAACTAAAATGTCTATTCTTTGTAACTGAAAATGGCTTCTTTTGGAACTGAGAACTTGCTTATTTCATCAGAATATCAGTATTTTAGAGGAGATAAGATGTATAGCTCATGTCAGGGGCCTTCTGGGCAACAAGGAGGTGAACCAGATCTGTGTAGCTGCTGTTGTTTAACAAGTCTTGAGTAACTTCCTGAAGCGTCTGAATTTCAAACATGGAGACAAAATAATCTTTTCTGTACATACACTATCATAAGTCTCTGCCTCCACAGGAAAAGTGAAACTGGTTCCTTTGTTTAAAATTCTTTGCATAGCAAACCTTCATTTCTTGAGCCCTGAATGCTAGTGTCTATCATTCAACCACAGAGCTTTGTTGAAAAAATGATACCACTTATAAAAAGTGACTTTTTCTTCTAAGTCATTTTTGACTTTGTTTTGCCTAAGACAGGAAAAAATAGGTGTTTCAGAGTCATGTCCTACAATGGAGATGTACTTGTGTCTCGGAAACTGGATGACTCACACGCTCCGTGGCCAAGGGGTGATGAATCCAAGGATGGGCCTACATCTCCCAACAGTTGCAGGAGGTGTGCCTCCTCAGCAGGCAGAGCTCATCCAGGGCTGACAAAAGGCAGGGCTTTCAATACTGTGACAGTTGGCTTTTTAGAAGTCTCTCTTCTTCATCGAGCCATTGAGAGTTATAGGTCATTGATGGAGGAGCCAGCAGCTGTTCAGCAAGCAGCAAATGTGCTGGAGCCTCCGTAGCTTCCCTCCCAGTAACCACCATGAAGTCACTCTTGGAGGCAACCTTGGCAAAGTCTCTCATGCCAACTGCTGACCAAGAAATGTCCAGATGATAAACACTCTGTAGTCCCCCAAATTCAAGCTGCCCCCTCCACACATATACTTGAAATTTCAAACCACTTCCTGGCAGGGGAGAGCTGTCCCTGTGGGGGTTCATGTGGCTCTGACCATGTCTGGATGCCAGAGAAAGGGGGAGTTTCAGGCAATCACCAGATCGTAGACCTCGAGCTGAGAGGGGCCTGGAATTCTCTCAGCAAAGCAGAGGCCATGCACACCAGTGGAGACTAGGGGGTGGAGGATTCCTGGGGCTGCTGCAAGGCCAGTCTCATCTGGGGAAACATGGCTTAACTGTTTATTGTCTGTGCTTAGTCAGAGCTCTGCACATAGAAGCATAGTCAGAGGTCTCAGGGCACCCTTGGTCAACTGAGAAAGTCCTTTAAACATCCCCAAAGAGTGGTCATCCAGCCTAGGCTTAAAGTTACCCAGTGACAGAAAACTCACCACCTCTGGAAAGAGCCCACACGCACCCAGAGACACTTCAGTATCACCTCCCCATTGCTGGCGGAGCGTCTAAGGCCATGCAAACCAAGTCTAAGCTCTCTCCACAAGGATGACTTTGAAGAGCACCGAGATCATGACACTTGTCTCTTCTGAGGGGCATCCCTTAACACAGTGCCTGGACACAGAGCACACACTGAACAAATCCTGTTTGATGGCTTAAGATCTTCCAGTCTTCTGACACCACAAACTCTGTGGTCCAGTGGCACCGGCTGCCCTGCTGGTCCTTGCACAAGGCGGTCTATCTCCTCAGTGGGCATTTTCACAGGTCATTCTCCTTGGGTGGAATGCTCTGCCACCTCATCGCTGTCTGGTTTCCTGCAGGTTCTAGTAGGAATCCTTCTCCCTAGAGGAAGTCTTTCCTAATCCCCCTTGCTTCTAGTGCCCACCCTTTGCTGATTATCTCCTACTTTTTCTGGATGTGTCTGGCTCTCACAGTTGTCTGCATGTTGCCTCACTCATTACAATGTGAGCTCCTGGTGGACAGGGGTTGCCTTTGCCTTTCTCGTGATCCTGAGGCTTAGCACAGTGTCTGGCACATAGGAGGCACTTAATTAATGCTTGTTGGTAGGATGTGTCTTGATGTGATTTTCCTTCACGGAAGGGTGAAAGGACTTGAAGAATGAATGTCTCTCCATACTCCAGGCTGATAGGGATAGGGGAGGGGGATCCTAAAGGTCACTGGAGCATAGCTTCATTGAGAAACAAGGACTGAAGACTGAAGAGAGGAACCTTGACCCTTGTCAGGAGGTGAGAGTAAAAGGTGGTTACCCAGGGGAGAAAGGAAACAAAAAGCTGGCTACTTCAAACCAACCTGTGGCTCTTGCCGAAGGGGAGGGAGCAGGGCACTGTCCTCCCCAGGACAGAAGGATATGACCGCACCTGAGACTGCCCAGGAAGAGTCAGAAGGAGAGGAGGGTAGCCACGGTTGGTCATTGCCTTCCAGGAGGTAGACAGGCAGTCATGGAGTAACCTGAGCCCCAGAAAAGAGGTCTGGTGACTTCTTGGGGCTTGCATCCCAGATAGAACAGAGACATAACTCATTTCTGGGGATCATGTGGGCCCAAATGATCCTTCTGACCACAGGGGCACAAAGTTGCATTTTCTTCTGTGTTTTCTACTGAAGACAACAGAGTCAAAAAGGAAGAACTCACATGGGAAGAGGAAGCTGGCAAAGAAGGTGGTATCTGAGAAGGGGATCTGGTATCTGGATCACAACCTAAAATGCAGGGATGACAAGTTCCAGCCAGAGACAGTATGTGCCTCACAGAGGCTGGTCAGAACAATCGGCCAGATGCCTGGTGAATCTCATCAGAGGGGCTTTAACAAAAAGGGAGGGAAGAGGGAGACACTGCACATGTGTGTGCATTCATTCAGTAAACATTTACAAAGGGCCTCCTGCATACCATGTACCATGCTAAGTGCTGGGGACACAAAGAGAGGCAAAAGATGGTCTCTGCTCCTCAGGAGCCTGCAATCCTTTCTATACCTACACACACACACGTGTGTGTGTATATATATGTGGGGGTATACACCCTACACATATGTATGCATATATATACATGCATGCATGCACACAGGCACCAAGCTAGTCACACAGAGAATACCTCAAATGAAGAATCACAAATACTCCCAAGTTCGAAGTTTGGGCCCTTCCAAACACACATGCCCCAAATGCAGGCAATGGGGTTCTCAGATAAAGAGGTAAATGTGACCTCCCAACACCCCTGAATCTTGGCAAGATGGAGTCCAGGACTAGCTAGCGCTCAGTGTGGATAGACTATACCCTGAAGAAATCCAACAGAGAGGGGTGGGCCATACTATGGTTCAAGGAGGCATTCTCATGTGGGGAACTCCCAGAGAGTAAGTCATGATGGAGACCAAAGGTGTCAAAGCCCAGCCTGGGGCATGGATCAGATTAAGCTCAGGTCCAGATATGGGTCATCAAAGCCTAGGGGGCCCACTGAGGTCTATGACCTTCTCATAGATGTTTCTGCCCCTGAGAAAACTGGTATTTGAAGCCCTGGGAACATCTAGTCCAGGCCTAGAGGAGGAGGGGGAGGTCAGGCAGCGAGGCCCCCAGGGAGCATCAGAACAACAGGGCTGTGACAGCTGGTGTCCAGTGAACATGGCAGGATCTTGGAGAGCAGAAACTCCCTGTGGGCAGGGGATTCTTGTCTGGGTCACCGCCACCCTGAGAGGGACATGACGCTGGGCCACGGCTAGGGGCTCAACTACAGCTTGTTGAGCTGAGCTGAGTCAGTTAGCTCTTCTCCAGAAAGACCCAGGCAAGCAGCCCCAGGATGAGCTATGGGGAGGCTACCCCATTGGAGAGGAGACCCCTTCGAGGTCCAGGTCCCTTATATAACAAGGAGTTCCTCACTCCAAAGGAGAACAACTCTCCTAACCTTTCAAGTGTTCCCCATGGCAGTGACCTTGAGCCTTCCACAGCACTGTCCTCACCCTAGTCCTGTGCACTAACAACCTCTATCACATCCCGCTCTGGGAAGGGACGTGGCTTGTCACTTGCAGGGTCCAGCACAAGACTCGGACCCCAGCCAGTGCTTCATAATTAAACACCAGCCTGTGTGGTCCTGGAGGCCCAGCTGGTCAGCCAGTTGTAAGGTGTTATCCCCTGGGGATCTGGAATGCCAGTCAACAAGGCTTTACTGAGCCCCTGCTGGGCAGAGGGCATGACTTGAGGTGGGGGGAGGGCTCCACAAGAAACACCCACATGGGAAAGGCCCTGAAGACTAGCGTCTCATAGCGATGAGGGAGACACTTTACCTTGAAACAGGAGGAGGCCTTTCTTCAATAGTTGGAGGCTTGGTCATGTGGTTGGGGGGTGGCTTCCCTCTCCTGGAGAAGGGATCCCCTGCTATCCTCCAAAGAGGGAAACTTGCTGTACCTCAGCAGGTGGTCTCTTGAGATCTGAGGGGCTAAAGTAGCTCTGGTGGTGAGAAGGGACTGGGAAAAGCAGGGCTGGTCCTGGGGGAACAGGAAGACATGGTGCCTGCTGCCAAGGACATTCTGGAGTGCCTGAGAGGGAAGGGCTGCCACGCCAGATCTGAGGACCTTGGGGGGTCACCAGCAGTGCTGGGCACATGGTGGGTGCTCATTGAAGGTCTCCTGACTGACAGATTCATCCAGTCCAACCCCCTCATTGACAAGTGAGGAAACCGAGGCTCAGAGAGTCACAATGGTCACCAAGTCAGCTGCCCCATGCCCCATGTCTCCTGCCCATCCCTCCTCCAACAGATAACAGACAGTTCCTGCTCTCTTGTCCTGGCTGAGAAACCAAAAGAAATCAATGAAGGCCAAGACAGGAACAATCCCCAATCAGGTGTCATGTAACAAGCATTTATGAAGCATCTACTATGTACCAGGCATATGCTGAGAGCTGGGGATACAAAGAAAGGAAAATGCATGGTTCCTGACTTCAATCAGCTCCTAGTCCAGTGGTGGGGTAGGGGTGGGGGGGGCACATCATATGTACAACTACATGCATACACACACATCTCTCTCTTTCTCTCTGTTTGTCTGTGTAAATGACAGCTAGCAGGTAGCCAGGCCTGCAGGCAGGAAGACCAAAGTTCACATGTGGTCTCAGACACTTCCTGGCTGTAGGACCCTGAGTAAGTCACTTAAACACTGCCTGCCTCAGTTTCCTCAGCTGTAAAACAGTGATAATAAGAGCACATCTCTCTCAGGGTTGTGTCAAGGATCAAAGTCTTAGTGCATTTTCAGCCTTAATAGCTTCAAAGGGCAAATAGCTGTTCACCACTATCTCAACAGGAAGACCCTGGAGAGATGAGGGGAGCTACAGGGAAAGGGACAGAGGTGGGGGTGTGGAAGAGCAAGGCTGAGGCCCAGAGATGAAAGGTGCAGTAGGCCTGCAAAGTCCCTTATGGGGACAAAGCTGTCAAACGTCTGGAGGGCAAGGAAGGGCTTTAAAAGCCAAAGAATGTTTTGCACTCGATGATGCAGAAAGAGGGCCCTGGGGTGAGTGAGCAGGTCTGAGGTTCTTGGGAGGCTGAGCGGGACAGAGCATTAGACAGGGACATTGGCCATATGGTCAGTGCAGATGTCAGAGGACGTGTGTGAGAGATGCTATCACACAAGAAACACCAAGCACACCGACAGACCGGACAGAGTGGGGAGGAAGGCTCAGGACACCCAGGCTGGGCCATAAGCTGAGCCTATGCAGGAGGGGAGAAGAGGCTGGGGGGAAAGAATGGCCAGTTTGGTCTGGGACATCCTGAATTGAATGGGACTGTGAGGCGGGTGGGGGATCCCCTGAAGAGAGATTGGAATCCACAAATACGGGGGGAAGGAGAGAAGAGGGCCCAGGACAGGGCCTTAGGGGACACCAAAGTCAGGATGCATGACCCTGAGGAAGAGCCAGAGGAGTGGCCAGGTAGGAATCAAGGGGAAGGGGTAAGGGGCAGAATTATCAGATGCAGAGAGGTTAGGCCAGATGAGGCCAGAGAAAAGGCCATGAGATCTGGCCAGAGTGCAGTGCAGGGTGAAGTGGGAGCCACGTCAGGGGGCTGGGGAGAATCTCCTCTGTACAAAGGCTGCTCTTCTCTTTGTATCCCTGACTTGGGGATACTGCCAGTCTCAGATCTTTCTGGGAGATGCTTCGGGGCAGAGCCTGAATACGCAGTAACTAAATGTAAAGTATCACACTTGTGCGATGTGCAACCATGTCACAAAGTGAAGACACAGGGTCTTATTTAGAAACCTCTTTCTACTTACGTGAACAAATGTATTCAGCCAGTTTCTCACCATTTCCACATTCTTCTCCTTCTGTAGTCAGGCCAACTTTTCTCACTGAAAAACAACCAAAAACATATTTCTAGACTCCAATTTCAACAGCACTTTGCTTCAGTGCTAAGAAGCACAGTTGCTGATCTGCCTGTCCAAAGCAGCTTGGGGGGCCTGGTGGCCTAGGGGGAAGGTCACTGAATTTGGAGCCAGAGGACGCAATTCCAGATTCTGCCTCAGACCCTGCTCTGGTCCTCAGTTTCCTCCTCTGCCAAATGAGGGCTTGAACTAGAAGACCTCATGGGCCCTTCCCTGCTCTAAACACACAATCCCATCAGTCCCCTTGGTGAAACCCTTCCAAATTGGCTGCCTGAGTTGGCAACTTTGCCTAACCATTAGGTAAGGTGAATCAGGATGGCAGAAGGGGCTTCAGTGAATGCTCTGTGACCACATCAGAACCTCACAGGGAGATGGAGGCAGGGGCTACCCCAACAAGTATCTGGACAAGCCAGGTCGCAGGACCTAGGCCCCTGCCCTGAGGGAGACTCCTGCTTAGACACTGACAGGAGGCTGGTTCTTACAGGGGACTCAGGAGTTCTCTGGGGAAGGATGGCAGTCTAACTGGCAGACCCCTAATGGGGTCAATGAAAAATTCACCAAATGGAAAGTCAGAGTCCAGACAAGTCAACAGCCATTCAGAGCCAAGTTGTCCAGCCAGGACATTGTTCAGGGGTGAGATTGTTTTAGGAGGAGGCTGGGGCAGGATGGGGTGGGTGGGGCAACACAGTGACATCAAAATAAAAGGTACCAGTAAGGTTCATTTTAGAAGTGCAGCAGGGGCTGTACTGCAGAGGGATTCCCTCTTGTCAGTGGAGAGGAATGTGGCCTTTCTTGAGACTTGTCAGGCAAACCTGGTTCTGATTTCTACCTGAGCCGGACCCAGGAAACCAAGACTTTAATTTAAAAGCTATTGAATTAATTTACAGATCCTTCAAAATGTGCTGAGTCCAAAGCCCCAAACCTCTCCTTCAGTGGCCACCTCTTTGCAGGGATGAAGTCCTTGTTTACGCAGATCTGAGGCTAGATTGGATTCCGGGAGGCTGTGGAACCACCATGTTTGCACACTGCTGAAGGGCAAGCAATTGGAGGCATCTGTGAAGTCCTACTGAATGCTGGGCTCTTCCTGGTCACCTCTCCTCATGCTGTCAGAGCCTGGTCCTTGTACCCCCTCTTCCCTGCTCAGGGGTCAGCCAGGGTTCTCCAGGGCCCAGCAGAGACATGTGTGGAGATAGACTGAGGTCCAAGGACACACTATACATCTGGAGCTGGCAGGGCCTCAGAGGCCACTCTAGCCAAGCCCCTTCAGCTGAGGTCTGGGGTCACAGGGAGAAGGAGCAGAGAAGATGGGAAGCCAAGCCCTCTAGTGGTACATGTGGCGCTCCTCCCACTACTGGGCACTGGTTGGGGTCCTCGTGGGCATAGCAAGGCCATAGGGAGGATATATCAGCTCCAGGAACTCAAGAATCTGCTAAGCTTGACTCAAGAGGGCAGGAGCCTCCTTAGGCTGTCCTGAGGCAGCTCCTTCCTTCTGAAACATTGTGGACGCTGGCCTGCGTGGTGGCTTCCCCATAAAGCCATGGGTCAGAGGCACATCTAGAACTTCTTCTCACACTCACCGAGGGATGCAGTGGCTTGGCCAACCACGTATACTGGCTTGACGTGCCATTTTTCTTTCAAAGACTTTTTCCAGACTGAAAAACAGTTAATTAAAAGCAGGCATTTAGCAGTGAACTGTGAACACTAAAGTGGTGCTTGGATTTCTGCCCCAGAAGGCAGTTTCTGTTTCTTTTGAACAATCTATGAGTAAAGCAAAATATGAATCATCAAAGTTTGTCTTACAAACAAAAGCAGAGAACAGTTTTAGGCACAGAACTAAGTACTGAAACCAATGCAAACTCTTCAGGCAGGCATTACAGATCAGATCTAGGGAATGCTTTAAGGGGCTTTCCCTGAAACAGGAACTGTTTTCTGCCTGCATGAAAAGCATTTTTTATGTGTCCTTGGAAAACAAATCTAACACTGGATGCTAATTTGCACAGCAATATGGTGACTGAAAATCAAGAGAAAGAAAAGCACGGAACATAAAATCTGCTTAACTGGCCAATAAAACATCACAACTGACTGTTCAGAAGATGAACATGCACACAATTCCAGATGACTTCTTTGTACATGAAGGGCAAACTCAACACATTCTTGCTCCCGAAGCAGCTCTGCGTATGGCCCACACAGCTCACAAAGGAGGTGGGCTGCACACATGCTGAGACTGCCTGGTCAGCCCCGAGGGTGGCTCACCTGCATGGCCAAGAGCCCCGAGGAGGCTGAGCCCCAACTGGGAGAGGAAAAGGCCCTGGGGTCTTCCTGGGAGCCCATTTCTCCCCTGAAGACCAAGACTGTGCGCTCGTTTTTAGAATTGGAGAGAACCTCAGCCATCACGGGGTCACAGAATGGCAACCCCCCACTCTTCACCCACTAGGACTGCAGCCAAGCAAACCAAGGCACGGGCAGCCAAGGTAACTATCAGCTCACGGTCCACTGCCAGTAGGTGCATTTGTACATGCATGGAAGTGACTTGGAACTCAACAGG
Organism: Potorous gilbertii; assembly: GCA_028658325.1. Classification (NCBI taxonomy): domain Eukaryota; kingdom Metazoa; phylum Chordata; class Mammalia; order Diprotodontia; family Potoroidae; genus Potorous; species Potorous gilbertii. The sequence goes on along the minus strand of CM053769.1, from coordinate 467,536,247 downwards.
TTCTCAAGTGCCCTTGGCTGGGAGGGACAAGCTCTGCTCTGGAACTAAATCTTAGGGGTCTGGGGAAATCCCTTTGGTGATTTCTTTCCTGTCTTAAAAGAGAACATTTCTGGAGTGATAGTGAAGGACCCTTAAATCTCAAACCACAGAACGTCCAGGCTGGCAGGGACCATACCCAGTCAGGGCTTCCAAGGTCCAGACCCTGCATTTCATTGAGGACAACTGGAAGGCTCAGAGTCAATGCCTAGCCCAGGTCACCCAGTTAGTTTGAAGCCCGTTTCTCTGATGGAATAGTGCGCCATATGAACCTATGAGGATAAAGAACACGGGCCAACAGGGACCTCAGAGAGCATCTAGTTTGACCCTAACTTTACAGAGGAGGGAAACTGAAGTTCAGAGGTCCCTTTAGGGACTTGTCCTTGGGAGTATGGGGCAAAGTCAGGTCCACCAGGCCCAAAGCTCCCTCCACAGACAAAGCCAGGGGGCACCAGCTTTCTCTTTAGCCAAACAGGTCTCTGTATCATCTCCAAGTGAGTGATTTTCAGATCCCAAACAGGTCTGAGGCAGCCTTATAAACCAGGGGGAGAAAAGTGGTGGCTGGACCTCTGTTAGCAAGGAGAGAGGAGTCCTGGGGGTACCCACCCCCAATCATTTTAGCACTGTATCATGAAGGGAATGAACTTTCTGTCGAGCTGGGGAAGGCAGGCCTGGCAGGTGAATCCAGCTGCTCACCTGGAGATACTCCTCTCCCATAGATGGCTGAGAGCAACTTGGCCCTGCTGGTGGCTGCCTGGCATTGGTGGTGCCTCCTGGAGCCTGTATGCCCTGCTTTCCAAGGACTAGATAGAGGGCTGGGCTTGGAGCCAGGAAGCCCCAAGTTCAAATCCAGTCTCAGACATTTACCAGCTGTGGGATCCTGGGCAAGTCACTTAACCCTGTTTCCCATGGTTTTCCCACTCAAATGAAGATAATAAACTGTGCCTTCCTGGCAGGGTGGTTGTGAGGATCAGAGACAGTATCTCTGCAAAGAATTTTGCAAGTCTTCAGGTGGCACATAAACGTCAGTGGATGAGTAGGGAGGAGCCAAGCTCAGGAGCTTCTCTGGTGAGGTGGGTCTCACTCACTCGGGGAGAGGGCAGTCAGGAAACGGAGGGTTTTGGAAGGGGCATTTTCATCTCACCTTGATGCTGTCAGGGGACTTTGGGTTTTTTGGTTATTTTCAATATGACATGAGAGGAGCAGACTTACCTTCCAATTTGTTGTCTCTTTCCAGACACAATTTCACAGCTTCCACTGCGCGGGGGCTGGTGAAAATGAGCCCCTCATAAGCCTCCGGATGAGATAGCTGCCCACACACAAAACATCTCATTAAGATCCAACAAATCAGCACACATTTATTAAGCACCTCCATGTGCCAGGCTCTGGTGCCAAACCACTCCTCCCCTCATGGTGCTTTATCCTATGGGGGAAGAGGGAACATGTATGCACCAATCTAACTACAACAGCTGACAATTACATAGCACCTGAATAGGCATCAAAGTAACTTATCTATGTTCTCTCATCTGGAATTCTGGGAGAAAAATGACTCAGCCACTCCACAGGGCTCCAGAAAAGTGCAGATGACCACAGAAAGGGTCAGGACATGGCACCACAGCTTCTGGGATGCCCTGGAGGCCAGAACACGCAAAGCAGCATTTTAGTGGCAGCAGAAAGGTGGTGATGAAGCAGGTGCCCATTGTTTAGGGGATGGGTGACTAAGTCACGGTGTGTGAATTGTCTTTATAGATGGAGAGGAAGAAAAATTTCAAGAAGTCTGAGAAGACCTATATAAACTACAACGACCGCCATATAGGCAGTGAAGCCAACATAGAGAACTGATCTGAATCCAGATCAGCTGCAATGATGCCCTGGGGTCCAATGGGCTAGAATAGAGCTCATTTCCCTACTTAGGGGGCAGGGCTGGTGGCATCCTATGGTGTACAACGTGATGATGGCTTTGGAACATGACAGTGGCTTTGGGATGCACTGTTCATCAGCTGCTCTTCAGCCAAGGCCCTGACCACTTGACACACGATAAAAGCCCGTCCCAGACTTAGCTCATTCCCCACCCACCCTTGGCCACTCCTGCTGGCAGGAGAGACAGACAGAGCAGAGTATTTGGCCTTACCTTCTCAGAGAAACTCTGCAGAGATAAAAACTCAAAGGATAAAACAGGTATCAACGTAGCTGCAAATCCACATGATCCCAATTCCTGGGGAAAAAGAAGTACCAACACTCAAGACCTGAGAGTTGTCTTAAAAACAAAAGCAGGGCCCCAGAACCACACTCTGGAAGTCAATGCTGCCTCACCCAGCCCAATCTGATGCCTACAGGGAAGAGCAGTGAAGGCAAGCCTGGGTGCCAAGAGGTCATGGTATAATTCTCTAGATCACTTACCTGAATATAGGGATCCTGGCCTGAGTCATCATCTTTAGGATCTTTCAGTAATAGAATCTTCATTTTTTTATCAACCAGCCCTTAGGAAAAGCTAGAAGGAAGAAGGGAAATGGATCCTAATTAGATCTGGGTGACTTTTCTCCTTACCCTTGTAGGATCAGGTTGGGTCAAGCAGAAGCTGGTCAACGGACCTGGTGAAGTGCCTGCCTCGTTCCTGGCAGTGAGTAAGCAGGAAACAGCTTGGGCCCTTCCCTGGGTGGCTGAATCACTGATAAGGTTGACAAAAAATGTGCAGGCTGCCTTTGATAAGGCTCACGTTTGATTGACAGGAAGAATACAAGCCCTCAAGGCTCTTTCCAAGGGAAGGGGCTATGAAAGCTCTCCATATTATTTAGGCACATTGACAGTTATGGAAAAGAAAGTCTCTCATATGCCTAATGCACTGAAGGAAAGAGCCCTAGTACAGACTCCCTATCATCGTGCGTAGGGATGGTCCATGAAAGCTCTTGAGCCCTGGGAAGTCACATTACAAATGTCACAGCCCCAATGTTGGTGGTGAAGTATGGGGTGCCTGTGCATTGGTAACATTTCCTTTACCTACCAAGTACTGCTTCAATAGAAGATGAGGGGAATGGACAGGCAAAGCTGAAATCCTATCACTTCTAAGAGAGTGCTGACCTCCTTCTCAGTGTGGAAGGTCAGCAGGCAGCAGAGTTTGTCTAGGACCCTGACTGCACAACCCTATTCCTTGGTATCTAAGCAACAAAGCCTTGGCGAACAAATAATGCTTATGAAACCAAATTCTAATTATCTTCACGGTAAGGCAGCTAGATAGAGATGGCTGCTTTGGGAAGATGGGTATTATTTAATCATTTCATGGAGTTATTCATAATGTGTTTCAACCAGAAACTAGCACCACTGCCTCTCACAATCCTAATGCCCCAAGGAAATGGGGATGTAATTGAGTGGCATGGACATCTTGGCATTTGTAGTTTGAACAGAATCTCATCCAGGGTGTGCTCAAGTAACCTTCTAACCTGAGGATGAAACAGCCAAGGCCCATTTCAGCTGAAAGTTCCAATTCATACTGAAACTGTCAGTACCAGACTGCGTCCTTTCTGAGCTGTGCCTGAAACCACCCAACCTCGACTCCCATTGCGGCCCCCTCTCAATGCCCAAGCAGAGCAAGAAAGACCTTTTTCCTGGTATTTCATTCTAACTCTTGTTTTCATACTCTCCTGTCCCTTCACTTCCTTATGTGCTGCAGTATGCTTCATCCCTCCTCCCCTCTCTCTACTTTATTTACTGCAGTCAAATTTTTTGCTTGTTTCCTTGCAATGGCTAGAAAGGACAGATTAGTATCCCAAAAGTGCTGGATGGTGGGTCATTTATAGCTCAACTCAAGCCACTACATCACTGGAAGACATTTGCTAAATAACTCGAGCTTCTCTGGGACTCTGTTTCCTTAAGTGTTAAACACAAAAACACAGATTAGGCCATATGACTGTCATTTGTACTGTGCAAGGTACCTGGAAAAGATGAAACTGGTCCTGCCCACAAGGAGCTTATCTTCTTTTCGGAAGAAATGTGAACATAGAAAAGAAAACACAAAATGGACACAAAGTAACTGGGGGGATCTGCCTGGGTTTCTGGAACAGAAAGTAACTGAGTTGTACCTTGAGGGGAATCAGGCATTTCAAAAGTAGAGGGAACCCCTACCTGATGAGAACTCAAGGGACTTTTTGTAGAGAATGGAATAGTATTACTGCACCCAGAGTTGAGCCCGCTGACTGCTAGAGTCACTGGTACTGGATGTGGAATCAGCAAGATTCCCTAGACCCAGATTAGCTGGACATCCTAGCTCAGTCACTTAACTTCTCTGCCTCAGTTTCCTTATGTATGATAAGGGAACAGGAATAACACCTCCCTCACAGGGCTGCTGTGAAGACGAAATGGGATAGCAGCTATAAAGCAGTTTGCAAACCTTAAAGCGCCACATAAATGCTAGCTTTTACTCCTGTGAACTGACATTCTTCAAGGTGAAAGGGCTTTACACAGACAAGGGTTTTATTCATGGAATCAAACATATTTTAAAACCCAACAGCTTAGTGCAAAATGAGCTTTTCTTTACCTATGTGCTATGCTGTTTTTTCTGATATCCCCAGCGATTTCTCTAATGGAAAATTCAGGGAAGACACTGCAGACAAATCTTTGCATTACCATCAACTACTGAGGCTTTCTGCCAGAATCCTGAGATCTTTTTGTTTTTAAAGGAAAAAGTACTTTAGTTAAAAAAAAAATTCCAGGCAAAGCTTGTGTTCTTTTATGTGTGTTGTGTGTGCAGAGGCACATTTTTCATCAATATTGTCCTCCTAATTCAGGCTTTCCTTTATCTGTAAGAAAAGAATCTAACCAAAGCCCTCAGTCTCAACAGAGGCCAGGTACAAACTGTATTAGGTTCATCTGAGAAAACAGCCAGCAACTGGACCCAAGGCTAAAAAAGAGCTCACTAGCAACGTTAAGACCTTTTATGTTTGTTTTTGGATTTCAAACTACAGAAAAAAGTTTATCATTTCAGTAATTCCTTGTTTCCTGCCGGGAAGCCAGGCTGGTGTTTCAATGATCAAGGATCATACTTGTGAAGGAGTCAGAGGAGGCTGACACCAGCGGTGACCTGGGCATGAACAGGGGTGTCCATGGGAGAGAACGGAACTGGACCAGAGGAACCCCCTCTACTAAACCAGGCTGGCACCTGCTTTGAAAACTGTGTTCTAAGGGTGGTCAGGTCAGCTGCCAGTGCATGTTAGGAGAACTCCAGTCTTCATCTTACTGACTCTGAGACTGGCTCTCTCCCCACTAGGCCCTACTTGGTGCATGCCTCCTGCATGTAAAAGATAACATTTGGGAAATGTGCAGTTGGGAAAGAAGAGTCAGCTAGTGGGAGGGAAGGAGAGTTGGTGGACACCCCCACGGCTGCTGATAAATGCCACTAGACACAAATGAGGTTCAGTGGATGGATTTATCTTTCTTTTGATGCCAGGTAATCTCGTTTTCTTCACTTTGAATGATTTATCTATCTTTTTAAAAGCTGCTAGTGTTATTAATTGAGTGTTTTTCACTTTCAATTTTATTAATCTTTTTTGATATTTGGATTTTCTATTTTGGCATTTATTTGGAGAGCTTAAATTTGTTGGTTTTCTAGCATGTGTTTTTTTAATTGCATTGCCCCAATTCATTGATCAGGTCTCTCTTTTACTAATCAAAGTATTTAGAGTCATCGTTTCCTCTAAAGATGACTCTGGCTGAATCCTGAAAATTCTGCTATGTTTTCTCATTGTTGTAATTCTCTTTAATGAAGTGATCAGTTTATATTTGTTCTTTGAACTGCCAATTCTTTAGGCTTGAGTTAGTCTCCATTTAATTTTTAATTATTAATCTAGGGAATATTTGTTGGTTTTTAATTGTATTGTGGTCTGTAAAACAGGTGCATTTAATATATCTGCTTTTTTTGCATGTTTGTGAGGTTTTTATGCCCTATTACATGGTCATTTTTCTTGTAAAGGTGCTGTTTACAGGTGATAAACATCTAATCCTTTCTATTTTCATCTGACAACCTCTAGAGGGCTATCATACCAAATTTTTCTAAAATCTTATTTAGGTCCTTTGCTTCTTTTGGTTAAGATTCCTATAGGTGTGAGGGGGTAAACAGAAGCCCCCTACTATTATAGTTTTACTATGTTTTCCTATAACACATTTAATTTTTCTTGTAAGAATTCAGATGTCATGTCATTTTTTGAGTGTGTGTGTACTCCGTTTTTCTCTTTTAGTTAAATACTACTGCCTTCTCTGAGATCATGAAGTGAGGGTGTGAGCTGAGCTTTGAGTGTTTGGATGCCCCTCAGCCCTCCTACCTTCTTGAGTGCCACCTGCTCTTGACTACAAATGCCCATCATTAACAGGATGACCCAGGCTGCCTCTCTCACCTCCTGCCTCCAAACCCCAAACTCTCACCTCGTTGCTCCAGTTCCCCAAGCCTCTCCTCTTCAGCTTCAGTCTCCTGGGAGGAAGAGGCGGATGCAGATCTTTCCAGGGCAGCTCTGACTTGGGCTCCCGCGGGGGTGGCCCCCACCTCCCCCACACAGGCTCAGGTCTGGGGCTACACAAAACTTTCCCTTGGCCCTGGGGTCGGTGGCATTCCCAGCGCCAGGCACGGGAGAGGAGGACCTTAGGCGGGGCCTGGGGGGAGGCACATTTAACATAACTTCTCCCTGCTCTGAGGCTAGCAGGGAGGGTCGTGCAGCCTGCCCAGCGTGCAGGCGGGCCAGGGGGATGGAGATCAGCCCTGGGGGATGGCGGGCCCAGGGAAGGAGAGGGAGAAGACCTGAGTTCGAGCACTGCGCCACATGCTGAAGGCTGTGGGAGTCCCGGGGCTTCCTGCAGCTGATGGTGCGGCCTGGCTCCATCGGCAAAGGGGAACGTGAGGGGAGGGACTCCCTGCTGTGATCGATAACCCGACGGCCCAGGGTGACCTGTGACCCTAGATGACCCCTTAGGCCCCCTCTGGGCAGGGTTTTAGGGGCACATGAAGAAAAGGTCGGAGAAGGCCCGGCCTGGGTTCGAGTTGTGCCCCTGCTAACTCCCTGCCCAGGCGGCCGTGGGCCAGTCCCTTCCCTTCCTAGGTCTCAGTTTCCTTCTCTGTCACAGGGGAAGGGGTTTGGACTCCACGGAAGGTACGTCCTGTGAAAATGCTCGTGGCCGAGGACAGCCCTGGGGGGCGGGGACACTGACCCGGAGCCATGACGTCGGGAGACAGCAGCGACCTCAGTTTCCCCGCCGGTAAACCCAGGGAGCCACGCGAAGGCCTTAAGTGATCCGCGCACAAGTGCGCACGCGCACGGGCGTAGGCGCACGCGCAAGGTCGGCCACGCCCCCTGCCCGGTCCAAGGATCCACCCCCAGCTTCCCCCTCGGTGGAGCGAACCACTGTCGAACGAGGGGGAACCCAGGCCTGGGGAGGCCAGCATCAGGGCGCATCCAGAATCCTTTAATGTTCAACGAACCAGACCAGGCTCGAAGGCTGCTCTCCCTACTTTAGGGGCTCCAAAGCGCCTTAGACTCGCTCTCTCCCGCCCATACTCTGGGAACTTTCCACCCACGCGCATGAGCCGGCCCGGAAGCCCTAACCCGGAAGCAGCCGCGCAGGTGCAGTGGTAGACCGGCAGCATGGCGTCCCAGGCCAAGAAGCGCGCGCTGGGTAACCGGCACCCGCAGCCTCCGGGAGCCCGGGCCGAGGAGGAGCGCGAGGAGACGCCGGAGGACACCGACGAGAGCGGCGACGAGAGCGACGAAGAGGAGGACGAAGAAGACGAGCTCGTCAACCAGGTGGGGTGGACTTCCCGCGGCGTTTAGTGACGTCACCGCGTAGGGCGGGAGGGTTGGCCCCTCGGACGTGGCACGCTTTGGGCACGTGGTGAGGGCCCAGTCTGGCTTCTCACAGTTTTGACAGGTGGGGAAACCGAGGCACGGACAGGGAGAGGGCCTTGGCTCATTCCTCTCCCCTCCCCCCTACTGCAGTTGCCATTAGTGAATGCCCCAGCGCGAGGCTCTCTGCCGGTTCCCCTTTGAGCCAGGGCCGGCCTCCCAGGGTGTGTGTCCACGCCTATGCGTGTGCCTGTGCTGCGTTGTGTGTACGCGCGTGTTTGGGCACGGGTGGGAGTTTAGATGTTCACGTGTTTGTTCTTCCTCTTCGAAGAGGACCAAAGTGACGTCACCATGATAAAGTGAAGTTTCACTATGTCCCACTGTGGCTGATCAGATCAATAGGAGCTCAGAATGCTCTGCCACAGGTTGGGCACAGATAGTCCGTGTGAGTATTTGGGGTGGATACTCCAAATGTGCACATCCTACATTTACTTTGAGCTGTCTATTCTGCTTTGCTCATAGAGCACAGCACCTTTTCTGATGTGGGCACTCCATGTCCTGTGCCAGTGTCTCCCATGCTGTGCAGTCAAAATCAAAGTTCTTGAGAGTGTCCTTGCATCAGTTCTTTTGGCCACCATGTGATTGCCTGCGCATGCAAGTTCTCCATAAAATAGTCTTTTTGGCAAGTGTATATTTTACATTCAATCAGTGTGGCCAGCCCATTGGAGTTGCACTCTCTGAAGCAACTGAATGCTTGGCAGTTTAGTTCTAGCAAGGACTTCAGTGTCTGGTACCTAATCCTGCCAGGTGATTCTTAGAGTCTTCCTAAGACAGTTCAGATGGAAGCGATTCAGCTTCCTGGCATGGCACTGGTAGACTGTTCATGTTTCACAGGCATACAACAATGAGGTCAACAGAACTGCTCTGTAGACCTTCAGTTTGGTAGTCAGTCTAATACCTCTTCTCTCCCAAACTTTTCTTTGGAGCCTCCCAAACACGGAGCTAGCTCTGGCAATGTGCGCATTAACCTCATTGTCAACGTGTACATCCCTGGAAAGTACACTAGTAAGGGTAAGTGAACTTATCCACAGCATTGAAAACTTCTCCGTTTGTTGTAACCGATGGTTCCACGTATGGATGGTGTGGTGGTGACTGATGGAGCACCTGTGTTTTCTTGGTGTTAATTATTAAACCAAAATTAGCACAGGCAGCAGAGAGTTGATCCATACTTTGTTGCATCTCAGCTTCAGAGGCTGCATTGAGTGCACAATCATCTCCAAACAGAAAATCATGCATCAACACTCCCTCCACTTTGGTCTTGGCTTGTAGCCTTTTCAAATTGAAGAACTTACCATCAGTACAGTAGCTGAACTTGATGCCAAGTTCATCCTCGTTGAAAGCATTTGACAGCATGGGAGCAAGCACACAGCTCTATTTCACTCCACTGGGAAGGCATGAGAGCATTGTCCATTATCCAGAACCTGGGCAACATGCCATCATGAAATTAACGTACAATGCTGGTGAACTTTTCTTCAGGCAATCAAATTTTGACATAATTTTCCATAAACACTCATGACTAACAGTGTCAGAGGCCTTGGTCAGATCTACAAATGTTGTGTACAGACCTCTTTTCTGCTCCTGGCATTTCTCCTGGAGTTGTTGAGCAGCAAACACCATATCGACTGTTCCTTGGCCTTTTCTGAAGCCACACTGGCTCTCAGGTATATGACCATCTTCCAGGTGAAGGATTAGCCTATTAAAGAGGACTCTAGCAAGAATTTTGCCTGCAATGACTTATAGAAAGACCTCCCTGTGATTGTCACAGGACAGTCTATTCCCTTTACCTTTATAGTCATGGACAATGGAAGCATCCTTAAACTCCTGGGGGATAACCTCTTGCCATATAACCTGGAAAATTTCAGTCAGCTTTTGTATGAGCAGTTGTCCCCCTACCTTGTAAATCTCAGCTGGAATAGAATCAGCACCAGGTGCTTTGCCACATGAAAGGAGGTTAATGGCCCTCCAAACCTCTTCTTCAGTTTGAAGTTTAGCTAAGGAGAGATTGACTTCAACTTGAGGTAAATGGTCAGTGGCCTCAGCATTGGTTGATGATGGTCTGTTGAGAACATTATGGAAGTGTTCAGCCCATATCTCTAGGATCATGTCCTTATCAGTAATCAATGTGGCTCCATCAGCACTGAGTAGTTGTAATGCATCATAGATTTTTGGTCCATAAATAGCTTTCAGGGAATCATAAAAGTGCTTTGCATTGTTACTATCAGCATAAAACTGAATTTCATCTGCATTTTTACTGATCCAGGAAACCTGCATCTCTCTAAGCTTTGCTTGTACTTTGCTTTTGATGGAATTAAATGCTGCCTTCTTAGAGGTGGATGAACTATCCTGCTGGTAAATCCCATGGAGTTCTCATTTTTGTTTAGCAGCTACTGAGTTTCCCCATCATTTTCATCAAACCAGTCTTGGTGTTTGCAAGTGTTCTGACCCAGATGAGCAAATGCAGTGCTGTACACCAAATCTCTGAAAGCTGCGCACCCCCTTTCTGCTCCACTGTTGTCAACTGTGTGTTGGCTCAACTTTCCCTCCAAGTCAGCAGCAAACTTCATGCTCAGAGAATAGCTCTAATTTGTTGACATTGATTCTTCTGGTAGTCATTTTGCCTTGGCGGCAGTGCTTTTGATGAATGCAAATATTTAGCTTGGAAAGTCTATGATCAGTCCAGCACTCTGCACCACACGTTGCCTTTGTCACTCTCACATCTTGTCTATCTCTTCTTATGATCACATAATCTATTAGATGCCAGTGTGTGCTGTGAGCATGCTTCCATGAAGTTTTATTGTGTTTAGGTAAACTGAAAACAGTGTTGCTGATAAGAAGGTCATGGCATGCACAAATCTTCAGCAGCAAATGACCATTGCTTTTGCTGTTTCCAACTCCTTTTCCTCCCTAGGACTCCCTGCCAAGTCTATGCCCCTAGCCCCAGTGTGAGTCTCTCTGCAGGTTCCCCTTTGAGCCAGGGCTGGCCTCCCCTGTATATGTGTGTACACATGTGTGAGTGCCTACACATGTGTGTGCATGCACTGCATTGTGTGTATGTGCATGCACTGCATTGTGTGTATGTGCATGTGTTTGGGCATGTGTGCACATTCAGACATTTGTGTATGTGTGTATTCGTGGGTGTGTGTGTGCTCTACCTAGACAGTGCATAGGCATATACCTGTGTGTTGTGCAAGCATGAGCGTGTTTGCTGTGGCCCAGTGGGTCTGTGGGTAGGTCTGTAGGCCCTGCACCACTCCACCCATGTCTACACTGAGAGGGGACAGGACCACTGGCTCTGCTTCCTGCCTGCCCCGGGGGTGACAGCCTGTGTGATGCTTTCCCTATGGGACAACTCCAGGCCTTCTCCCTAGCTGGGCTGGAACCCAGGGATGGAGAACTGGGTACAGGGACACAGATCGGTTTGAGCCCCACTTGGTCCCACGTCCCCCCACTCCCTCTCCAGGCGATGTGGGTGAGGGGGCAGCTGGGAGACCTTTCCCTCGGTGTTGTTTACAGGAAGTGACAGTGGAGTTTGAAGCTCATTCTATCTCCAGTGATGACTTTGATGGAATAAAGAAACTCCTACAACAGGTAAGGCAGGCTGGAAATTCTCATTATAACATCAGAATACTTAGAACAACATTTGTTGAAGAGATTGTAGAATGGCGGGTACATGGGACATTATATTGTTAGTCTCCTGTTAGAACTGGACCTATCACTAGGAATCCAACCTTCACTTAGATGTTGCACTCTCTCACAATTAAGTGTTTTCGCATTTGTCTTCAGCTTTTCCTCAAGGCTGCAGTGAACATTGCCGAGCTCACCAATCTGCTAATACAGCAGAGTCACGTGGGGAGCGTCATTAAGGTGAGACTCCAAGTCTTTCTTTGTGTGGGAGAAGGGAGGGTCACAGTCACAAACTGGGTGATTGGCCATTTCCTGCAGGAAACTTCATTTTTGTCTCTACCTTGTTTTTTTGTTTGGAGAAAAAGAAGAATCACTTATGAAGCCATTATACAATCTCAGGGTTGGGCGAGACCTTGGAATGCATAGGATCATAGGACTGGAAAGGGACTGTAATGAGGGTTGGGCGAGACCTTGGAATGCATAGAATCATAGGACTGGAAAGGGACTGTAATGACTTCGAGGCCAGCCTCCTTATTTTACTGATGAGGAAACTGAGGTCTAGAGACTTGTCTAAGGTCAGTCAATCAGCAGGCATGTGTTAAGCACCTAGTGGGTGCCAGGCATGCTGCTAGCCCCTGAGGGCACAAACCATTCCCTAGTAATGAGCAGCCCAAGGTCTAAAACTTCCTTTGGGTGGGCTAGGAGAGAGGGGATGACTCTCAGCTCAGAGCTGGTGGTCATGCCCTCCTCTCCTCTCCAATCTAGCCCACTGTACTTCTGACCACATTCTGAGCCTCCATGGAATTTATGCTTTTGTGTTCCAAGAGGAGGCAACCTAAGAAAGAGAAAACAAAAAAAGGGATGGGGGAAAGAAGAGGAACAGTCATGATGGTCAGATGTTCAGTGATGGCTGTGGTACCCACCACTGTGGCACTTGTGAGCCATCACACATGCAGTGTGAGCTGCTGTAGCCTCTTTCCAGCAGAGGTGATGAAGGTGCCCTCACCTAGCCCAAGTTGTGACTCATAGCCCAGCTCTAGAAGCCTATGCTTGTGACCTAGTGGTAGAGGGTCCCCAGCGGCTGCTGTGGGTGTCTGACCCTTCCCTGTGACAATACAGAACAGTGTGAATTAGGAGCCCAAGGAGGCGCACTAAGCAAACATAGCAATGTCTGTATCATAGGAAGCATGAATGCGTCAGAGATCAGTGGAAGGAGAGAAAACATCCTAGGGAACCAGAGATAACGCAGTGGGGACCAGGGGAAGGAAATGAGGAGGGAGCCATTGTGAGTCTTGAGCTGTAGAAGAAACTCTTTGCAGACAAACTGATGTCTGCACTCAGCTGTCCTTGATGTGGTCATGTAAACTATACATCAGCTGCTAGTGTTAGAGCAGAGGGTGTTATGGGGCCCAAAGGCCCTCATGCAGACTAGTGGTTCAGGAAGAGACGAGGGGCTCGGGTGGTCACGTTTGGCAGCCCTTTTTTCTGTAGAAAAGGGAAAGTCCTTCGTGCTTTGAGAAATAAGTGCTAGGGACACTGACTAGGAAGAGAGGTTTTTGAAGGTGACATCTAATGTGCCTCCCAGCACATGAGCCCCCATGTTTCCCAACAAAACCTGGGAAGAGCCAGGCCTGGTCCTGGTGCTCCAGATGCTCAGTGAATCACTCTGGGACAAGAATTCTCTGCAAACACTCCCAGAAGCCAAAACTTCATGAGATCTGAAAGGGAACGACAGGGAGAGGGAATGGTTTCCAGTGACTGGCAGCACCAGCACCAAATTCTGTACTATATTTTCTTTCCCAAAGTTGTTTCCTACTTTCCTCCTTCCATAAAGTTGTCCCTCCCTTATGTCACAGTCCTGTATTCCAGTGTCCCCTGTACCATATCCCATCCTCACTTTTCTCCTGGGTTCTGGTTCCATACCAGATATGGACATTTCCCCCCAGATGTCTAAGGGGCATCCCAGCCTTGTTGGGTCCAAAAGAGAACTTGTTACATTTCCCCTGAAATGCACCCCTCTCTCTGTACTGCTGGTTTCTTTTCAAAAAGCCACCATAGTCTAGTCACTAAGTTTATGACTTTGGAATCCTTCTAAACCTGCCCCTCTCACCTTGCCATGAGTCCAGTTAGTTGTCAGGCCTGGTTAATTCTCCGTCCACCACCTCTCTTTATCTGTACTCACAGGGCCCCAGTCTTGCTTAGGTATGGGTGATCTTTCACCTGGGCTACTTCCAGAGCCTGACTTCTGCGATGTTTTTGTTCAGGGGACCAGGACAGTGTCCTGGATATTATGTGGCCTGTGAGATACCATCCTAGCAGGGTCAGTCTTGTTTCTCCTTTTCATACTTCCCCAGCATTTTAATATAATGAGAATCTGGTCAAGAGGGAAGCTTACCAGAATGAGAGCTTAGTATTTGTGTACAGAAAGAGTGATTTCATAAAATCAGAGCTGGAAGGGACCATAGCCCCACACTCTCATCTTGTGGGTGAGGAGCCTGCAGACCTGAGGGGTTGTAACTTGTTAGTGCCCTAGAAAGAGCTAACAATTTATTGCTTTATTGAAATGCTGCTTGTACCCCAGATATGTACTTTCTGTTGACACAGAGATGCCCTGGAGCTCTTTGCTCTGGATGCCATCTAGGCAAGTGCACCATGGGGGTTAATGTCTGTGAAACTTTTCTTCCTTTCATTTCATATAACAATAAGTAAATGAGCAGGCCAAAGGTTAGGTGGACTTAGCCAGTTTTAATGCCAATTAAAATTAGCCCATTTTCTGCCTAATAGCCTTTTAGAAATGGAAGAGACAAACTCCTAGTCAAAAAGCCCTGGGGATGGGTCTGTGTGACACTGATCAGCTCATTGAACCTTTTTGGCTTTGGCCTTGGGAGCAGGGCCCCTTTCAACTCTGAAATCACAAGATTTGGAAAATCTGGGAGAAATGTCTTAAGTGAAGACACATCAGTAGTAATGCTAACTGACCCATTCTTGTTTCCATTCTTCTGAACCCAAATCTAAAACATCTCTCATTCTAAAATAGCAAACAGATGTTCCAGAAGAAAGTGATGATGAGGATGATGAAAACGACGAGATTTTTGGTTTCATAAGCCTCTTGAATTTAACCGAAAGCAAGGTCAGCTCTCTGGTGTCATGTCTGCATGGATACTCTTAAGATTTACTACCTTTCCTGTTAGGTATTTGTGCTGATTCTATTGATGTCTAGTAATTCCTTCTGAAAACACTTCATTAAGAAAGTTCTGTATCACTGGGATTCAGTAGAACTCTTGAATTGTTTTTGCATGGTTCAGTGAAGATGTTTCTCCAAGTGGTTGGGTTCTCCTTTTGAATGTTGGCTTGTTTTGCACTACACATCTGCTTATGAACCCTGGTTTTAGGGGCTCCCTGATACAGGTTGAATATTGATATTGATGATTTGGGAGTTCTGCAGTTGAAGTCAGTGAGCTTATTGGTGACATTTCATTTTGTGTTTTTCAGTCAGTAGATGTTTAACATCTACTGTGTGCTAAAAAGAGGCAGAAGATAGGCCCTGCCCTCCAGGAGCTCATAGTCTAATGGGAGAACACAGATACATGTGTGTCTAATGGGTAAACATATATATATCCAAATATGCAAGCATATACAAAGCAAGTGGATAGATGATAAATAGAAGACAATTGGTAAAGGTGGGATTTTTGATTGGAAGCTAGTGGGTGGAGATGAGGAGGGAGAGCATTCCAGGCAGGGTGGGGTGGCCAGAGAAAATGGGTTTTTTGGTCCCTCTTTCCATTGCTTGATCTGTTTCTCATAAAACTTCCTTTTCCTGCTTTCTCTCATCAGGTTGGCTTGTTCCTCACTTGAATTGTGTGCACTTTTCAGTCTCTTTTTTGTAAGGCAGGTTATCATGATCATTTAGAAGCCTCTTCTTGTCACCGACCATATGGCTGCTAAATCACTAGCAGCAAAGTGGTTACCTTGGAAATTAGGTAAACAATCACTAGCAGAGTCCTTTTGAGACCAGAGCAGGAACTCACTTGGCCATAGATTCCTCAGAGTAATGAGTTAGAGCTGACTTTCAAGTTTTCTCATGTCACCGGCTGATCTCTAATATCAAGGAAACCTTTTTGATTTCCAGGGTACTGAATGTGCTGAACAGATTAAAGAGTTGATTCTGAGCCTCTGTGAGAAGGATATGGTTGAACAGCTGCATAAGCTCCTCAATGATCCCACTAAGCCTGTGGGTCTCCTGCTAAGTGAAAGATTCATTAACGTCCCACCCCAGATCGCTCTGCCCATGCACCAGCAGCTCCAGTAAGAGACTTTCTGAACGGTCATTTTTTTTCCAAATGGTTTCAAAAATGTGATCTAAATGGAAATGTGTTGTTGCAGAGAGGGAGAGAGGGAAGACTATCGTGGACTGAGTTGTAGCTCAGTGGAGTACAGGTGATCAGACTCATCTCCTGGCCACTTGGCCTTTACTGGGAGAAGCATCATTCTCTGTGCTTAGGTCCCTGCTTATGGAAGCTTATACCTTATGGAAGGATTTCCATTTTCAGTTCAGTTTCTTACTCCATTAAACTGATAACAACCCCTCCTCGCATATATTGGAAATGGTATTTTTGATGTGTTTCACTAAAACAGCTGGATTTTTCCGTATAAAATCTGTTTTGATGTGCATCAACAAAGTACAGGGATCCAGATGTATAAATAAGAGTGGTAAATCTTTTAAAAACTAGGATCCCAATATGAACAGACAAGTCCTCTGGAGGACTTGATCTGAGAACAGTCAAACAATGCCTTTGGCTTCACAGAGAATTTTTTTATGGGAAAATTTTTAAGGTAATGCAAGGTATCACAATGTACTTTAAATGTCAGAAAGGTCTCTATAATTAAATATTGTTTGAGCTCTGTTTAGGTCTTGTGGCATAGCTCCAAATGTATTTGTAGACAATTTGGGGTAGGAGAAAGGAAGACCCATCACTGTTGGGAGGGTCTTTTTAAAGGTGGCCCCTCTGCTGATTTTCATTTTTTCTTTCAATTATTTTGTAGGTATAGGGTTTCCATTTGGGGAGCCTCTCTGTGTCTACCCTTGTCTCCTTGGTTTTGCTGGTTGTCTCCTTCCTTGTCTCTTAGCCATCAGCCTGTCTGGTCAGCTGTGGTTGGGGTTCTCCTGGCTCATTGCAGTCAATGCTCTGAGGGATGAGAGGCATTTTCAGTGGGAAATGAATATGAGAGATGGCTTGCAGGCAATGTAGACCCATGGTTTCAGTAGGAATAAGTGGGGAGCAAAGTCTTTGTCCAGCAGTTATGGCCAAATCTTGGCAGTGGCTAGGGGAGACTACAGGGCAGAGCGCTAGTTCCTAAGCTAGATAGACCCAGGGTCCAGTCTTGCCCTGGACTGTTAGTTGCTGGGTGACCCTGCACACCTCTCTAAAATGGGGGTGATGATAGACAATAATGTGGGGTGTTGTGAAGATCAGATGGGATGATGTTGGTAACATCCTCAGCACGGCATTGATACCGCGTAGGTTTTTAATAAATGGTTCTTTCCTGCCCTGCAACATTCTTGCTTAGAAAAAAGAAAAGAGTGGCCTTCAACCATGGCTTCTTTTTCTTCCAGTACTTACTTTGATTCATTGAAACCTAACTGCTTATGGGCAGGGCAGATGCTGGGGTCTCCAGCCCCCCGAAACAGAAATCTCCTAAAGTTGGGAGCGTTTTCAGTCAAGGTTCTCCGTCCCTAAGACCCCCAAGCCCAGACTGGGCTCAGTCTTGACACCAGGGAGCTTGTGTTGAATGGTTCTTCTGGGCTGGCTGTGATGCAGATCTAATCTTTGTTTGACTAGGACCACCCACCCCAGCATGTCAGCAGATAGAGAGGGTGTGGTGAGGGTTTTTTTTTTTCTGCTGTTGCAGGCTTTGACACCCCCCATATGTTCTTTGTTCTATAGGAAGGAGCTCGCAGAGTCACACAAGGCCAATAAGCCTTGTGGCAAGTGCTACTACTACCTCATGATCAGTAAGACATTCCAAGAGGCCTCGAGGAATTGCAGAAACAAAGGGAATGCTCCACAGAAAGAAGAGCTGATGTTTGCCAACACAGAGGAAGAGTTTTTCTATGAGGTAAGGCTGGGCTCTACACCTGCTTTTTATTTCTGACAGTTTAAAACACAGTATAAGGAAGTGCTGTGAGAGGCCATGTAGGGTGACAAGGGACTATGCTAGAGGACACACATACTGGTCAGAAGGCTCTGTCTGCTCCCTTCACCTCCCTCTGTCTGACCACTCTTTGTAAATTCCACATGGTCTAGCCTGCATGTGCAGGTGTTTCCTCCTGGAAGCAAGGTCCCTCCATGAATGGAATCACTGCTCTAGTCCCTGTGCTGGTATTTGCTCATTTATAATGGGATTTTTAAAGTAAACTTTTGTTGCTGTTGTTATTTGATGGTGGATTCTGAAGACCTTAATTGTGCAACTCCTTTTATTTGTTGGACATGGGCCTTCACCTTTCTAGTGGTGAGGTCATTGACCAAAGTCATTCCAAGGAATTCATTTCTGAAGCCTGGGGCTCTTTTCATATTCTTTCACTTGTCCAGATGAATAGTAAGTACCATGAGAAAAATGAGTGGCCCCGAGAAGGGTTCAGCTTCCCCCGGTGTCTGAACTTGACCTCATTTGTCCTTTTCTCATGGGAAATGGGAGCTTTGTGTTTGCACCAGTGATCTAGAGTTCAGCGGTGAAGCCTTTTCTTTTGAGTCAAGATGTTTTGAGAGCTTGCCTGGGACCGTAAATACTGAGCTGGAAGGGACTTAGGACACCTTTAGGGCCAATCCCCTCATCTTACAGATGAGGAAACTGAGGCAGAGAAAGGATCAATGACTTAGGGTCAGAGCAGGATTTGAATCCAGCTCTTCCTGAATCCCTAAGTCTGCTGCTCTCTACATTGTTAGGTTGTAGAGGGCTCTCACCTATTATCACTTTGAGAGAAGGGATATTATAATGTATAGTATATATAACATATAGTAATTACAGCTAGGATTTGTAGTTTGAAAAGTAACGTGATCTCATGATTCTCACAACAGTCCTGTGGGATAGGAGCTATTTTTAGACCCACTTCACAAGTTGAGAAACTGGCGTTGAAGTCTGGTGATCTTCTTAAGGCTTAGAGCAGGGTCAGGACTCGGTAGTTGGGACCCCAGGGACTGAATCTGGGTCTTGTTATACCTCAGTTTCAGGGGCCAAGGAGATTGCACTTGAAATGAGGTCATTTCCAAAGTGGTGCTGTGATAATCTAAGACAATTCCAAAAGGATGATGATGGAAAAATTTCAGACTATGGAGTCTGAATGCAGATCAAAGCACGCTATTTTCTTTTTTTTTGTTGTTTTGTCTTTCTCGTGCTTTTTCCCTTTTTCTGATTCTTTGACAACATGACTAATGTAGGGGAACGTTTAATGTGATTGTCCATGTTTGGCCTATATCAGATCATCTACTATCTTGGGAAGGGAGAAAAAGTTTTGTAACTCAAAATCTTACAAAAGTCAATGTTGAGAACTGTCTTTACATGTAATTGGAAAAAATAAAACACTGTTAAGTGGGGAAAGGAAAAAAGTGGTGACATGGCTCAGCTCTTTCCTGGGTCTCTCCAGTGGGGCGACAGATGAGGCTGTCAGCAGCCTTTGTTTGTTTAGAATCCTGGCTCATTCTGCTGCCATGGCTATTTCAGCCTAGGCCCCAGCCCTTCTTGGCTGTGGAGGAGGCAGTATTCATGTGAATTCATTTCTTTTACTTTAGAAAGCACTTCTCAAATTCAGCTACTCAGTGCAAGAGGAGAGTGACCTGGCTTTGGGAGGCAGGTGGTCTTTTGATGACTTACCCATGAAGCCCTTGCGGACGGTGATGGTCATCCCAGCAAGCAAGATGAATGCAGTCATGGAGACGCTGAAGGAGTACCTATCCATCTAACCTTTCTGTAGACAGTGATTGGCTTGTTTGTATAAGGTTTTCTGATAAACTCATTGGAGATTTAATGGTTTTGAAAACAACTCCTGTGTTTGTAATACCATGTATAACAGATGGTTCAGTCACCGTGGCCTTAATAGGTTTTTAAAATCTCCTTTTTTCATTTTGGTCAAATGTACCTTGGACTTATGAATCATTCATTAAAAGCTCATTACTTCAAGAGAAAACGGAACACATGGGTTAGGAATTTTAAAAACTGAGCAACAACTGTTTATTATGGTTGCTTTAATGATGTACAAAAATGTTTTACTTGTACAAAATTATCTCGGTTGGGCAATTTGTCTTGCCTCCTGTTAAATCTCTGTATATATCTTTCATGTTGACAAACCATTACAATGATTAACTTTGGGGTGTTTATTGCACATACGGTTTCAGTGTGTACTGAATAGAATTAAGGTTTGCAAGTCATTGAATAACGCATCTGGGTTCAGCAGAAGTTTCAGGGCACTCTTCACAGATTTTCTCTTTGCTTGTCTTCAGTTCCTTTCTCATTGTTGAAATCGGTGAGAAGTTATTGATTACTTGCTGCAGAATATCTTTGCTTTCACTAGGAGGCAAATTACTGAAGTAGTATGGTGGAGCCAACTGCATGAATCTGTTGGAACAGAACAAAACACAGTGATTTCAAGGAAAGGGAAGTTGAGATAATTTATTCAAGCTCCGAGATCTTTGTAAGGGATAAATGCCAAAGCTCTGAAGCTCTACATAACTGGTCTGGAGACAGAACTCCTGGACCGACTTGTGGGCCAAGTGCAGACTTGGAGGGCAAAGGAGCGTGCTCCTCAGTGAGCATCCTGGGTAGGGCCTTTTCTTAATGCTCCTTTTGGCAGGAATAAATTGGGGGATTTCTGGTAGATGCACCATGGGAAGAGATGCCTCAGTTTTATCTTAGCTGGCTTCTTAGGCAACAGCCAAGGACACGGCTGACAACAGTTGTGTCTAAAAGCTGCCACATCAGGAACCCTCACTCATTTATAAGTGAGAGGTTCTTAACCTTTTAGGGCCCTTTTCTCAGAGGGTTTTAAAATGCATAGATTAAAATACATAGGATTACAAAGGAAACCACGATACTGAAATTGTTATAAAGAAATCATGTTCATAGACCCAGGTAAAGAAGCCTGAGCAGTTGCAACATGGAAACAATGTCCATGTCCTGCAGGGGGAGCCATGTTCAATAAAATGTTTCTATTTTCTTAGATTGCTTGTGCATTTTGTTGTTACAGTTGACTATTTTTGAACAAAAATTTTCAAAATAAGCTTTTATCCTGAACATCATGTTAATTATTAATAAAGCGTCATATTAATAATTGATTGGTTGTCTGATATTAAACATCAGGGAATTTTCCAGGAGAAAATTCTAGCAAAGATTTTAAAAACAAACTTTAGCATCTGCATTTCAGCCACTTTCCTTCCACTCGAGAGTAGAAGGGCCATCCACCAGCTTGCTTTCCCCTTTTAACTGGCACAAGGTCCTTCTTATCGAACTTTAGCTGTTTTGGTTACAGTTGTTCTCATGCAGGAACCTGAGGGTAGCCCTCAGCACCCCCTTAGGGGATGGGGGTCATGACCCTCTGCAGGGTTTAGGGGGTGAACGGAGGAGTTTCCTTGTGCCCCTCCCACATTTCTCTCACATCATCTGATTAGGAGCACATGCTACAATATCTGTTTGCTTCAAGTCTCGGTGAGTATATGAGAGGGTCATTTGGGGCATATTTTTGAGGGTTACATGTTCTGATAGCAGAGGCAGACTCGTCCACAATGCAGCCCAAGGCCCATGAAACCTCATCCACTAAAAGACTCCACAGGAGGGACAGTGTTACTAGACTAGGCCCATCCTGGAGCATGGAGGGTTTTCTGTTCCAAGGAGGCCCAGGATGGAGGAGGACTTTCATTCAAAATGAGCACGGGTTGTGACCCCCTAACTCCCACTTACAGTTCTGGGGAGATTTCTGAGATGATCTGGATGTAGTTGTTCTCAGATATGCTGAATGTGTGGAAGACCACCCACTCTGGTATCTTCTTCATGTTGTAGTAGCATGAAAGGGGGTGCAGCTGAGCCACCTGCTTGTGGGTTAACATCAAGTAGTTCCCTGATCCATCCACATCACGAGCGATCTGAGAGGGTATAAAGAGGGCAGAACCAGTCATCTGCACACAGAATTCATTTTGACTGACCCCACCCCTAGTGCCAAGAGGTAATGAACAGCAGGAGGAGAAGCTGGCCTTATTCCTGGAGCTCAAGACAGCACTGATGAACCTTCACCTCCATGTCCCCAACTCTGATGGACAGCTCAGACTCAGCATGTCCAAAACAGAACTCATTCCTTTTCAGCCATGCTCCCTCCCTTTCTTCCAGACGTCCTTTTCATGCACACTCTTGCCTCCCTCCCTCCACCCCTCCATCTACCAGGGCTTGTCTTTCTGCCTCCAGAGTCTCTGGCACCTGTCTCCTCACATGGGTTCAGGCCGCCATTGCCTCACCTCAGTCACCTCCTGGCCTCCACTGCCTTGGCTACCTGAAAATCCTCACACACAGCGCAGATGATACAACTCTTCTCTTAAGAGGCAGCCAGAGGATGCAGTGGACATGGTGCTGGCCTGTAGTCACCAGGGGAGATGGGGGAGTGTCAAGAGCTTGCCCTTCTTGGGGCTGGCTGGCAGCTCCCCTTCAGGGATCTCTTCTGCTTCAGCTGATGTATCCCAGCTTGGGTACTGGGGAGCACTATCTGAACACACTGATACAGAGTATTCTTTTTCTGTTTCTCTTTCCCTTTCCATCAGATCACTGGTAAAATCACTGCAGCCCTGGGACCTGACAGGGCAATTTTTAAAAACAGCTTATTTTCTCTCTGATGTCAGCCTACTAAAAGTAGCCTATTGTGGATTCTTACTTGCATGAAGTAACCAGCTACAAGAGCTTTCTTTATGTTGAGGGTATTTTCCTTGGAGCCAAAGGCCGGTTCCGTGTAGGGGAGTTCAATCCGCCTGACAATGTCTAAAAGTTCCTTCCTGATGCTGTCTGCTGTCCTGAGTGCTGAGCAGCTGAGGAACCGTTCAGCACACCATTTCTCCACACAGTCTGAGGGGAAAAGAGACAAGAATCCATTGAGAAAAGATGGCAAGCACCTGAGGCCAGGAGGAGCCAGGAGTTCAAATGGGGATGGATCCTGGAGGAGTGAAGACACTCTTGGCCCCTTCCCCCCGAGAGTGGGGGGAGATCTGTTCATATCACTCTGAGATCAAACCTTGATCTGGGAAAAAATGGAGAGCTCTTTATAATGAATGAGGCCCTCAAGTACAGCAGGATGCAAAAATTCTCTTTATTTTACATATACCTAAGTACCTAGAACACCTTTTCCTAAGTGAATTGTCTAGCTGCTGATCCATGCAAACATTTAGCAGCTCTGCTGAAATTCTTAGGAAAAGAAGGAAGGCTGAGCTCTTCAGGGGTTTTCCCCATAGCTGTCTCCCTCCAGGTTTTACAATGAAATTCAGTCTCCTACCACTGAAATATTGTGTGCCGCTTGGAGCCAGGCTGGATTAGGGGCTTTCTGTGTGCGAATGGCATGCATGCATCTTCATCCCTTCTCCAGATTGCTTTCCGTAGCTTTCCTGAAGCCTGGACCCCTGGGACTCCGTCCTTCACGGGCCTCTGCCCCCTGCACCCCTATCCATTACCTTCGAGGTTAATGTCTGACTGGCTCACCCTCATAGGGGCTCCTGAATGGCAGGTCCCCTGATTAAGTTACCCAGGATTTCTGAGGCCATGACAGGCCTTCACTGTTTTTGATGGCTAGAGCAGTGGTCTCCAAAGTGTGATGTGTGCTAGAATTTCTGGCAGGATGTGGGACCATCCAATATGCTCAGCTGTATCCTCCCTCAACTAGCATGTCTTGGGGCAGGTCTCTGACAGCATCCTGTTATTGCCCACCTGTGTACCCTCCAGAAGGCTGTGGTGCCTTCCCATTCCCAACTGGGACCAGTGAGAATCTTCCCTCCACCCTCCCCTCATGTCCCCCAAGAGTCCCTCTTCCCTTTTGGGTAGGAGTGATATGGCAATATGGAAACTGACCTATACTTGTCTGGATATACTGGTCAAATTCATTGAATAATTACTAACCACTGTTACAGGTCTACCCTGTCCTCCAGGAAGTACACGGATTAAAAAAAATAATGAAGCATTTGGTCATATTGGTCTTAATAAAAATGTTTTTAAAATATTTAATCTATCCCATCCTTTTTATAGTTTTTATCATATACATTTACTGTGTAAAGTGCGCGCACACATGCACACACATACACGATTTGGGAATCAATTTTCTTCTAATCTCAGTTACCAATTGCAGACTTGACCCCTCAGCATGTGCTTCTCAGTTAGCATCCTTCTCTCCTCCTATGGCTGGTCTACCTCCTTACCCCCAGATGTCTCAGTGATAACCCTTGGTGCCTGGCCACCGGCCCACTCCTCCCTACCCTGTCCACAAACATAGTCGGGCACCCAGTATTTCTTGAGGGCTCAGGCTGGGATTTCACAGATAGACCAGCTCACAGGCCATGCTCTCCTAGGAATCACTGTCAAATGGACATCAAAGGTAACCTGGAAAGGACAGAGGAATAGCTGGGGGTTGAGGAAAGGCCTTTTGCACAAGGTGAGAGAGGTAGGGGAGGAGGGAGAGCCTTTGATGCATGGTGGGGCAGCCAGGGCAAAGGCCCAGAGCAGGGAGATGGATGGTCTTGGGTAACAAACAGTAAAGGCCAGTGTAGCTGGGGCAGCAAGGGGGTGCCACAGTGTATAAGAGTACCCTACCTTGAGTAAAGAAGACCTAAGTTCAAATTTGGACTCACATACTAGGTGAGTGACCCTGGGCAAGTCACTTGACCCTGTGTGCCTCAGTTTCCTCCTCTTCAAAATGAGCTGGAGAAGGAAATGGCAAACCCCTCCAGCATCTCTGCCAAGGAAACCCCAAGTAGGGTCCCCAAGAGTCGGATGTGACTAAGAAATGATGAAATAACAGCAACTTTGCACCTCATCTCCATCTTCCAAAGTTCATCCATCAAGCGTTGATTAAATGCCTACTGTATGATAGGCTCTAAAGAGCACGGCTGTCTCTAGGATCATCAGCTCAGGGGAGGGTCTGGTCACCCTCCATACCTGGCATAGTTCTCTGCGCAAAGCATATGGCTGCACTGGCTATGAATGACTTTTCACAAAAACTTGCTGGCTGCCCAGCACTCACTTACTCTCACCGGCATCCTTGTAAGCCTTGTACATGTTGAGGAGAGTCAGGTGGTCACCTTCTGGGTGGGAGAGGTCCATTCTCCACTGCCAGGCCTCCTCTGCTCCGGGGGGCAGGGGCAGGAAGCAGTTGGGAGCTGCCCAATACAGAATTTAAGAGACTCAGTGCTCTCAGAGGACACAGTTCCCCACAACCACAGCCACGCCAGATCCACCCCCAGGCAGCTGGAGAAAGCCCCCACTGTGTGCAGAAAACCTCAGTACCCGGCTCCGTGGAGCTCCTGATTGTGCATCACAGCACAGGGCACAGGGAAGGGCTGCCCACCAAGCCACACAACATGAATGATCCCAGACTGATGGCTCATGGTTCTATTTTTCTCTTGGGCCTTCCAAAGACCTGCTCAGTACAGTGATACTGAGGTGGTAAGGCAAAGGGGGGAAATGAACCCTTGAGGGGGAGGAAGGCTGCAGGGGACAGGGTCAGAGGTTAGCCTGGGCTTCTCATTCTTGGGCCTGGGGGTCACACTTTGCTTTTTCCAAAGAGGACCAAAAGGCATCAGTGAGTCGGAAGAAGATTGTCTGCCATCCCTTTTCTAGGGTTCCTAAGGCTGGCCATAAGGAGAGAGGCAGGGAAGCTTGTGCTGTCTCTGTGAGAGGGGGAGGTCACAGCTATTTATGATAAAGCCAAAAATGGGAAACAGACTGGGCATTTGTCTCCTTTCTGCTTAATGAAACAGTGAACTTGCCATCTGAAGAATGTTGCTCTTTTTGTGCAGTATTCTTGCACTTTGGGAATTACTTCTATTACTAGTTTCCAAGTTGACTTTTGACACTTTGCCCTTTGGGACAAAGCTGCCTCGGTTTTGGCATCGTCAGTGCATAACATGACACACCAACAGGGGCCTGCAGCCGTACCTGTTACCATGGCAGCAATGGTGAGCATTTCATCGACACAGTCAAATTCACAGGACACTAAGATGGCCTTTGACAGCTTAGGATCCAGAGGAAACTCTGACATGATGATGCCAAATTCAGAGAGGTTCCCGTCATTATCCAGGGCTGCCAGATAGTCGAGGTCTTCTAACGCTTGCATTAAGCTTTCAGGAGCTGGAAAACAAAAAGAGGAGTCCATGCCACACCTGACCAGTCCTGGCTCTCAGAGAGCCCCACCACCCACCCCCAAGGAAAAATGACAGAGAAGAGCTGTGCCACAAATGATAAATAGTCACATGATCCAAAAGGGCAGGCAGGTAGAGTGGATGGAGCACTGGGCTTGGAGTCAAGAAGATGAGTCTTTCTGAGTTCAAATCTGGCCTCAGATGCTAACTAGCTGTGTGGGCCTGGGCAAGTCACTTTGCCCTATTTGCCTCTGTTTCCTCATCTGTAAAATGAGCTGGAGAAGGAAATGGCAAACCACTGCAGTATCTCTGCCAAGGAAACCCCAAATGAAAAGTCAGACATGACTGAAATGACTGAACAACAGAGATGAATAGGTTCTTAGCAAAGAAGAAATCCAAACATTTAATAGCCATCTGAAAAAATGCTCCAGGTCACTAATAATGACAGAAAGATAACTGAAAGCAACACTGAGCCTCGGCGTCACTGCCATCAGACCAGCACAGGGGCATGCTGGAGGAGTGGGGGCTCATCACTGGCTCATGGTGCTCCTGGGACTGGCTCAGCCTTTCTAGGCAGCAGCTTGGAGCCATGCTCTAAAAGGATCAAGACTGAGGAAGTGGCCCCACAGCAGCTCTCTTGTGAGGGAACGGTCTCCAATAAAGAGCCTAGTAGGAACTATGCAGAGTGAAGGACTCAGGACAGTGTATTCAGCCATCGCAGAAAACTCGGATCAGTGCAGTGCCTGGCTGACTTCAGTCTGACCAACAACACCTATTCCCCCGCCCCAGCACAGGGAGCACAACACTACAGGTACTTCTGGATCTGGCCAAGGCAGGCATTTGTTTTGCTTCCCTCTGTTTACTTGTGCTTTTATTTTTCTTTCTCTTTCCCCACCATGATGGGGATGTGAGAAGAAGCGATAATAACTGACTCAGAGAATTCTATAAAAAGGCCCTTGCAGAAAGCCAAGATTTGGAGCCTGAGGACCACAAAGAGCACCAGGTCCTGGGCCTGCATGCCAACCCAAAGTGAACCCTGACCAGTAAGTTCGGGGTCAAACAGGATGCCCCTTATCACCATGATGATGCAGTACTGTACTAAAAATGTTGGCTATGGCAATAAGAGGAGAAAAAAAAAATGAAAGAATACAAAGAGGCAACAAAGAACCAAAATGATCACTCTTTCCAAATGATCTGACGCTGTACTCAGAGAACCCCAGAGAATCAACTAAAAAACTGGCTGAAAAAATTAACTACTTTAGTGCGGCTGCATGCTATAAAATAAAGACCCACAAATTACTATCATGTCTGTATACTACCAAAAAATAGTTAGGAAGAGACAGAGAAATTCCATTTAAAACAATTGCAGAAAAAAATTCATCTGGAAGAAAGGTCGAGAATATTAAGGAAATCAATTTAAAACATGTAAGGGAAGGCAGTCAAACAGTTCCTGATTTCAATCTATATCACAAAACCATCATCATGAAAACAATCTGATACTATTTAAGAAGCAGAATGGTGGACCAGTGGAATAGGTTATATATACAATGCCTAACAGTAAATGATCACGGTAATCTCGTGTTTGATAAACCCAAAGATCCGAGCAAGAACTCGCCATGTGATAAAAATTGTTGGGAAAGCAGATTGAAAGAAATTAGGCAGAGACCAACATCTTACATCATATATCTAGATAAGCCATCCACCTCTGGAGAAAGAACTGTAGAACTGGAACGCAGAATGAGACTATTATCTCTTTTGTTATGTTTGTTTTTTCTCATGGCTTCTCCCACTCATTTTAATTCTTCTGTGTAACATGACTAATGTGAAAATGAGCCAGCCAAGCACAGGGAGGGGAGAGAAGAAACTCAAGGCTGCAAGAAAGTGAGATATCTCTTTTGCCTTCCTTCTGTGAAGGGCAGATTTAACTCCACTCTATTCCTCCTTTATTCCTGCGCAACGCTGCAGCATTTGGGAAAGCCGCAGGTCAACACTGTTTGGAATAGATGCTTTAAACTCTGAGCTGTGGCTGAGCTATCATAGCGGGATGGGTGGGGTTTTCTCCCTGGGTCCATTAGCACATTAAGCCTCCTCCCCCGGGGTGCCTTTTCCTTTGGGAGACAGTGAGAGGGGAATCATGCTGGGGATCTAGAGGACCCACAGACACCATGGTTGGTGGAGTCTCAGGAGGTCACCAGCTTCTATGCCAGGAGCAGCCCTGGATGGAGAGGGGGCCATGCTGGGTGCTCGACAATCTTGGAAATACTGGGACTTCCCTCCTAAGATCAACACCAAGCCGTGGGGGTTGTTTCTTGGGCCATACAGGTCACAAAGGCCTGGTCAACAGTTTCATTATCTCAAGTTTTCTTCAATTAAGGCTGAGCAAAGGAAGTCAGAACAAATTAGTAAACAGATACAAACAAGAGTGTCTGCAAAACTGTGAATTTACAGAACTACACATCTTCACCTTAAAGAAGCCACAATGTGCTGAGGGAAGGGCTTGCAAGTCACAGAGACACCCAAAGGCTCAGCATCAGGGAAGTTCTTCCACAAACAAAAGCTTTTGGGAGGTTTTAAGGATCTTATTTCAGGAATGTCAAAAGTCTGACTTTATTATTGTTGTTTCATGATTCAGATTTTTTCTCCCCTCAAAGGCCAGGTGAGGTAAATATTAACAGAAAGTAGGCTTCATTAACCAGAATGTCCCAGGAGAAATGGTGTAATACAGTGGAAGAATAAAAGGAAAATGAACAGGTCTCATCACTGAAGGAACCCCCAGGGACTAAAAGAGCGCCTGTCCCAGGCTCCATAACACAGTGAATGTGTCCAGTCCAGGGGTACTAAGGGGTCATGTAAGTCAGGTTTTTAGGCTCTTTCCTAGATTTATATGTTGAAAATATACACAGGGTCCCACTTCTGAGAGCTGAAGGGAACTTAGAGGCCACCTAATGCATTTCACAGAGGGGAAAACTGAGGCAGTGTAGGGCAATGACACTACCACCAGTTTGGTATAGCTTTCTCACTGCGGACTTGCTCAAGTGCTGAGCATGCCAATGCTCTGCTCCATAAAGCCCAGTGCCTCCCTGTTACCATCAGATCAAATACCAACTCAGCCGTCTGGCATTTCGTGCCTTTTACAACCCGTCCATCTTTTCAGCCTCAGTGACTGTTCCCTTCATACTCTTTGACCCTGCCGGACTGTCCTTCCTGCTACTTGTGATTTCAATGCCTCTGCATAGGCTTCTTCCAAGACCTCATCTTTATCCTGTATAAATGTGTTTCTGTGGTCTATGAGAAGGTAAATTCTGAGGGCAGCAGCTATTTCCTCTGTCTGTGTCATCACACACCAGCCCAGGGTGTGACTGACTGAACAAAGACAGATCGGTTGCTCTGGGCCTCCTACATGCAAGGTGATACCAAATGGCTTTTCCAGTCTTCTTCTTCAGCCCCTTCAATGATAGCATGAAATAGGACAGAAAGTTTAGGGCTCTAACTTCCTGTCACTCAAGTGTCCATCTTCCATGGGGCTGCTGGCAACAAATCACACAACTTCTGGTCTGTGGATGTGAAGCTCAACGAACACAGAGCCAGGTGCAAGCAGCCGGCTACTTCCCTGCTCTGTTATTTATTAGCACACCTTGTATAACTTTGGATGTATTCTGCATGCTCAAAAGCTTTATCAGGGCTATCTGGTGGCTTCTAAACGAAGAGACAGAATCCTCTAGTAGCCCCACAAATTACATTTTTCATTCTGTTACAGAGGACTCTAAAAGACCCTGATTATCAGATAAAAACAAAGATGTCCCTATCTGGGATTTGTATGAATTCAATTAATGGCCTTTGGCCCAGTTATGCCAAATCCATTTTCCTATGGTTCACAAATCCTGAAAAGGGTAACAAGTTTGCTGCATTTGCTTATTTCAATTATAACTTGAATTAAATGCAGCAGCTGCAAGCATGACCTGTTTTCTGGTTGTAAAATGATGAGTTAGAATTTATCCACAGCATTTTCTTCCAGCACAGTATAAATGGCTACGTGAGTACAACCCACAGACAAAGCCCCACAGAACTACTCCTCTAATAATCCTGCTCCGCTGGTAATCTGCTGCAACCACATGGTTGTCATGGTCGTCAGAACTGGCTGGAGTGAAGCACAAGAATGGATTCTAGAAGGAGAATGAGACTGAGCATGCCACATCATGGCTAGTGACTTCCTGCAGGCAGCCAGCCTTGACTGGTGTCCTCAAACCTCCTGGAAGTGGCTAAGGAGGCCCCTGACTCTGGGCCATGGAAAGCATTCCTACGGATCTCTGCAGTCAAGAGGTGGGTCCTCCTTCTTGGAAGAGAAGTGTCTCATCTCTGCAGCACATGTGGCTGAAAAGCCTTTTTAAAAATCAGACAGATTTCTTTGGGAGGATGGAAATCTTACCTAATGTGCCCAGGAGTCTGGGATGACCCTATGGGCCAATGAAATGACAAAAAGACAAGCACTCTGAGGCTCTATCAGCTCTAAGTGTTTTTCAAAAAGTCAGGCAGCAAAGACTATTTATATTATTTCCTTTGGGACTTTGGTCATGGTCTAATTTTCAACAGGGGCAGTGGGAATACAAAGGACGGTGAGAGAAAGAAAAAGGAAAGAGACAAAGACAAAGACAGGAGAGTGAGAGAAGAGAGAAACAGAGAGGATAGTTGTGTAAATCTAGTGTGACAGTAGGACAGAGTCTGACAGAAGCCCGACAGGGGTTAATCAAGTGCTGAACGTTGCTACCGAGCACCCAGGGAGGATGCTGCCTGAATAGTGTCACAGTGACAGCTTAAGCCCAGCACCCACACAACACGTTCTCCCTCAACTTCGCTGCCCAAGAGGTCAGAGGATGGGCCAGAAGTCAGAAGACCTAGTGCAAACTCCGACCCCATCATTTACGAGCTGTGTGACACTTAGAATCTAAGCTTCCACTTGTCTCCTTTGTAAAACGGAGATATGCTCTCTGTGATGAAGACCAAATGACCACTTTATGAGTACTTTGTGAACTGCTAAGTGCTGTCTGCGTGGATGGTGACAATGATGGATGATGATTCTAGCCACTGGCACCTGGTCCAGGCTGATGCATTCACGTAACCTCCCAGAACTCAGACAGTGACTTCCCAGATAAGACCCTTCATCTCTGTTCTATTCTCAACGTTTAGATGACAAAGGAGCCCCTGAGATGCCCTCACGATCCAACAGGCCTCCACAGTTCTAGAGGTCAGGAGGTGTCCTCATTCTTACCTTTACCTTTCCAGCACATTCCTGAGTCTTCCTCTCCTCTTGGGCTGAATCCCAGGGTTCCTGGGCAAACCCAGCACATCTATCATTCTGCTCTTGGTGCTTGATCCCCTTCAGCAAACAGAGCCTGGGGCCAGGCCAGGGCCCCACCTCAGGAGGGTGCTGGGACCAGCTGAAGACTCAGCTTCCACAGCTCTGATGCACTGAGATCTATGACAACTCAGGGATGCAGGCCTTGAGAATTTGATCATTTCTGTGTTATGGGCCCAGAGACACAAGGTGCTTCCCCCACATGTGAACTGGTTCCAGCTCCCACAATGTCTCCTTAGATGCTCCAGTCTAGGCAGATACCTGGTGACAGTTAACCCTGGACAACTCTGTCTCCCATGACCATTTCTGGCTATAATTGTTTCTTCTAGGAAGTGAATTGTTACCACAAAAACATAAGAACCAGGAGGCAGATACTGGAATCAGAAAAGTTCAATAGGAAATGTACCAGAGAGCTTGGAGGAACTTGGGCCAGAACCGCAGTCACGGCAGCCCACTGCCTGCTATGTCCTTACTTTTATCAACCTAGGGAGGCTGAGGCCCGGAAGTCAGTCCCTGTGTGAAGCAGAGAGTTTTCTGCTACCTAAGTCATTAACACCTGGAGACAGCAGTCAAGGCTTCCATGTCTTTATCACCTGGGAGCCCCCTGAGCCAGGCGGGGCAGTTCTGTAGGATGGGAGCCAGCTAGCCTCTCCTCCTAAACCGACTCCTCTGAGGAGCAGGGAAGGGGGGGGCGAGGAAGAAACACACATTGGGTTCCATTCCTGGGGCACACAGCATGGCTTCTTGAGATGTTCATCCTTGTTCACATACCTGGTACATCCAAGAATGTGCTTGGGTGCTCTGCCAGGGTGAGGAAGGCTTTCAGTGTTCCTAGACCTGAGCCAGAAGATCAGAATGCAAATTCCAATTTGGTCACTTAATAACAGTGTGATCCTAGGCAGGTCACCTCACTTTAACGGGGGCACCTTCTCCTCTTGGGCTAGAAAACCTTGTAGGCCCTTCCCCCTCTGAATCTGGAATGCTATCTGCCTGTACTTGGGCCTTTTTCTGCAGGATGGGGTCCAGTCCTTGATACCCTTGGGCCAGCCCCAGGCTCCTGCACAGCACAGACCGGGCCTTGAGCCTCCCAGGACAGCCCTGTCCTCCCCTAGGTTGGCTAAAAGGATGATCTGACTTTGGGATGGCCACTCCCTGCCCAGCTCCTCCTCCACCTCCCTCTCCCCAAGGACAGAGTGTTCTGAAGCCCAAAGCCCATCTCTAGCCTGGTAACCTTTACTTTGTATCCTGGTTTCCTGGTGAATCTTATCAACCCCTTCTCAGAAGAAAGATTTTAGATGCATAAAACAAAGGACAAAGGAAAAATTGTGTTGAAACATAATTAACAAAAAATATTTTAAAAAACTGACTTCCAGGGAAAGGCCCCAGTTCTAAAACAAGACATATTTGCCAATCACTGTTAGTTGCCAGAAAAAAAAAAGTTCAAAATTCAGGAAGAAAAAAAGTAGCAAAAGGGCAAACAATGGATGGTTCTCAATTAACTTCACATCCTCCACTTAGATTTCTGCTGTGTCTTTTCTTTAGGAGAAATAGTAATACTTGCCTTTTTAATAGAGTAGCCATCTTTCAAAAGTCACTTCCCTCCAAACTCTTTCTTGCTACCAAAAACACAAAATTAAACAAAGCCCTAGCTAAGAGACCCGTGTACATGCCTTGCACCCCTTGAAGTGCCCAGTATCTCTCCCAGAAGGAAGCAAGCATTTGATTATTTCTTCTCCAGGGACAAGACTGGTTGATGCAGTGACCCTGACCTCAGCTGTCTCCGCAGCACACACTTCCATTAGTATCATGATGGTGTCTATCTTTTTTTGACTCACTGGAGATTGTCTGGTGTAGCCAGGGCAGAAGATGGTTCCATAGGAACACTACTTATTCTGGCATGGTCCACTGGCTCATAGAGAGAGACAGAGATGGAAGGAGGGAATCCTAAGGCCACCTGGCCCCTTCCCCCAAAAGCATGGCAATCACTTGTCTGATGATCACTTCTGGAAGGACAGAAGGACAGAAATTCTTCTTATGGGAAAAATTTCCCATGCTTGTCACAAAACCTTCATCCCAAGTTTGAAATGTTGATTTCTCTGGATAAAGTATGACCTGAACCATAAGAAAGGGTGTAATAGTGCCTGGGGGGCTCCCTGAGCACACAGATCAGACCTTGGTCTCCCCATCAGGGAGACAACCTGCTTGTTCCCGAGTATTTCTCCCTTTCCCCCTTGCAGTGTCCCAGAGGCAGACAGTTCACCAGCAACAGAAAGTTATCCCCTCATTTAAAAAGCAGATCAGTGTACAAAACACTGGCAACAAGACAGAGGGATGGCTGTGTGGCTGGGCTACACTGGGCACCTTGCCAGCACTGCCATGTTAAATTGCACTACCTGGTCTGCTCAGGAAGTCACAGTGGCTCAAGCCTGCAATATCAATCCGCTTCAGGAATAGGACCAGGCTCATCAGGTTGGCCTCTTGTAATTCTGGGGCCTTCAGTGGCTTCATGTCCCTGCAGACAAACTCTTCAGAGTACAGACGGAACAGTTTGCCTGGAAGATATCGGAGAGCATGCCTCTGCTGCCTCTGCCCCGCCCCCCCCCCCCCCCACGAGGCCTCATGCCCTCAGCCCCAGAATCCCTTGCTACCTGAGGAGGATGTGCCCAGGATCTGCTTGCGGATGTCGGCCTGGCTCCTGCTGATGGGCTGCAGGACAAGCGAGCTGGCTCTGATTCTGGGCCTGTAGACCTAAGAAGGAAAGACACACCTAGAGGCTCCACGGAGCCACAGCTACTAACCAATCACTTCTAAGGGCCTTATATGCCAATGGCAAGTCCTTCCATTAATGGTCCTACAGGCCCTGGGGAGCCTTGACATGTTGGGATCAAACAGGAGGGTCCAGTCCTTCCCAATTTGCTGTCCTCATCCATGGGGGAGTCAGGTCCTGATCCTCCCATGGGACACAGAGAGAGGAGAGCCTCACTGGGCTCCCCCAACATGTGGGCAAAGTCAGCATTAACTGCAGTGGACTTTGTAGCCAGGCCACTTGCACAAAGATGTTCCAGGGATATTTTCACAACATTCCCATGCACAGGGCTGTTGGACCCTAGGCAAGTGGTGAACCTCTCAGGCAACTCCCTAAGACCCTCAGGTGCACTGGGAGAAGGACTTTCTTCACCCGGGAATGACAATAATGGCAGCATGCAATGAGTCTAAAGGGGAGCTATTTTAGGTGAGAAGGTATACCTTGGAATGGTGGTTCTTGTTTTGTTCCTGAGCCCCTTGAGGATTTATTGAATGATTAATCCACACTGATCTCAGGGGGAGCACAGCTTTTCTGTCTTGATACTCACATTACTCTCAGTTGGGGCAGGTGTCCTGAAGGGACTCTGGCACACAATATGTGCATCATCGAATTGAAGAACAGATTGGTTTTCTGGAGTGAGGAGAGATCCTCTTCCTCTCAGAACAATCCTGTGTCCCCAGCCCCAGGCCCGGCAGGCTTGGTGGGGGGCCCCATGGGGAGAAACAAAAAGCTAAGGCAAAGGGATGCCAGCCATAACATGGAAAAGGGCACAGATCCGGTGCCTGACATCTGTAGGGGAGGTGCTGATGGCATCACCAAAGGAGTTACAACTATCATGTGTCCACATCTGCAGACACAGAGCTTAGGAAGTGGGAAAGGCATCTGGTTACCCAGTATATTAGCAAAGGGGCCTGGTGAAAGAACACTGTTCATGGTTTGTTGAGTGGGTACATGTCTTCTCTCTCAACTTTTCTCTCTGGCATCTCAAATGGCCCAGGCTGCTTATTCCTAGGCCACACACACCAGACTCAGCTGGTGAGCCAGTTTCTGTCCATGGCCTGACCCTGGTTAGAAAAGGGGACCTTTGAGTTCCTTGCTGCCTGACTTTCCTGCCTCTCTGACAAAGGCTCTGCTCCTGGGATGGTGGCGTGACTAACCTTTCTCCTCTCCAGCCCCGAGTCAATGACAAAGCGGACCGAGTTGGCACAGAGCAGGGACTCTCCTGGGCTGCTTGTTAACACCACTTTTCTTTGGTATACTTGGCTTTTTTTTCCCATGTCTTCATTTGGCTTGAACAGGAGGCATTTTTCTTTTGGATATAAAGGGACGATAATCAACTCCCCAAGATCTGGATTTAAGTTAGAGCCTTCTTGACAGACAATTTCATGGACTTTTTCAATTTCCTAGAGTCAAAAATAATGCAGTCCAAAAGTAAAAGAATCAGTTCAACTCACAAGTCATTACTAGAGGATTTCTTTTAAATATGTGACATGATAACACAACAGCATAGACAGAAGAGAATGCTCACGGTTGGCACCACTCAGGCGTGTCTACCACCTCTGAAGAAAGGGCACAGAAAGTGTGCCAAAGAAGGGAAACACTTGTGATGGCAGGTTTGGTTGAGATGGCAAACTAAATGCCATTGTCTTCTCTAGTCCAAAGAGGGCCCCACTGGAGGATGAGCACTGCTGCCTTTCGGCCTTGTTCTGAGCCAACTCTTCCGGCTCTCTGGGCCACCCCTAGGCCATGGCCAAAGAAAGGCAGCCTGCCCTTCTCCATCACCAGACATCAATGTACTTGGAAGACAGGAGGACTAAGAATCACTGAGCGGCTGCCAGAATTCCTACCTAGTGTGCTCTGTAAGCAGGTTACTATCTGGGTCACTTTGGAAAGGACTCTGTTGGCCTAGTTCGGCAGGAGAATGCCCCAAACGCAGTAAGGCATGCAGAAAAGTGCTCCGTGCTTTTTATAACTTGTGCTACTCAACAAGATAGGCTCGCTTATTTTTGGAAACATATGAACATCAAATACATTTTGTGAAGCAATAAAAGTGAATTCTGTGCAAGAAATTGACAGTTATGCAAAACAAAGAATAGGTAAAAATTCCTAGTAAGAAAGAATCTTGCTACTAAGCCACAAGTTCTTTAAATCTCAAGAGAAAAATGTTCTTTAAAATGTAAGATTTTTATGTTTTTAAAAAAATACCTTATGTTTGCCACAATTCTTTTCTCCTTAAGAAGTCAGAAAAGTGCCTGCTCCTGGAGACACATCCTTTGACTCTTCAGTGAAGGCTCCATTCAAAAGCCATCACAGAGGGAAGGCCCCTCGGCCCTACTGGCTCCATCCCTGCCTTTCTTCCTCCATTCTGTCTCCTTGGGCATAACCAGGTTTAGGCTGGAAAGAACCTGAGCCCATCCTCTAATCCAATTCACTCCCAGGCCCAGAGAGGGGAGGGACGAGTTCAAAAAGACAGGGTGACAAGACACAGAGTCAGAATTCAAACCCAGGTCCCAGCCACAAACACCAGTATGTCCTGGAGCTTCAGTTTCCTCATCTGTAAAATGGGAATACTGCTTCTAGAATCTCCCTGACTGGGGACCTGTGTTCAGCACCACAATTACATTAGGGTGCTAAGGAAATGCTACAGTTATTAGGTTAAATTTGCAAAGTGCTTGACCCATAACGCAGCTCACCCTTCCAAAGACCTTGGGAAGCAGAACTCTAATGGGAGCAGCTGTTCTACCCCTATTTTACAGATGAGGAGCCAAGGCTGAGGGAGATTAAATGATTTTGGGGCCAGATATGAACTCCGCCTGTCCTGACTCTGCTCCCAGCACTGCCTCTGCACCTCCTTGCTGGCCCTCAGGCAGGAATCAGCACAGCGCTACACTAGCGCTCAGCCCCATGCCTAGCACATAGCAGATACTCAACAACAGCGAGCATTTCCTAAGTACGCAGGTGCTGTTATGATCCTCCTTCTAAGGATGAGGAATCTAAGGAAAACAGAGGTTAAGTAACGTGTCTAGGGTCCCACAGTAAGGCAGTATATGAGGCTGATTTGAACCCAGGATTTCCTAAATCCAGACTCAGCACTCTATCCACTGCATCACCAACTGCCCCAGTAGTTGATACTGGAAAAAGTCCCAGCTGAGTGGGAAGGTCTCTGCACAGAAACTTGGTGAGAACTTGTTGTGAAGAGGTTGGGGTCATGATTTCCATCCAAGGAATTCTTCAGAATGCAAGTGAGTTGTTCCTCCCCCCCAGCCCCCAATGCTGCCTTACCAGTTAGAGAAGAATTATTGTTCTACCTTCTATGGCCCTCTGCTCAGTCCAGACAGGACTCTAATGACCCTAAGACAGCATCCCAACAAGGAATGAGGCTGGCCTGGGCATTGACCCCATCTGTGATCTCAGTTTTGAGGGGCCTCCCACCCACAGGGCCTGGCTCCCACCATTAAGCTCTCTGTCCATGTGGCCCTCTGCTGTGAGTGGTGCCACAGGGCTGCTCCAGAACTGGTCTGTGAGTGAGAATGTCACCTGATCTGTCTCTATCAATCATGTTCTTTACTCTGTAACAGGAAAATCCCTGTCTCTGCTTTAAGGATGTTCTTTCCCCACAGAGATGATGCAAGGTGAGTTTGTTCTGCTTCCTTAAAGCCTACTTTTCTCCTAAACCCATGTCGTGGCCCAGTTCCTCATATCTAGCACTTTCCTCAGACCCTTCCTGAGTACCTAAGAGCAGACAGATACAAAGACTAGGGGAAAATGACTCTGAGCAAGGCAGATCTACTTCACATCCATCCAGGTGAGTGTCATATGGCTGTCCAAAGAGAAAGAAAGCCCAAATCCTATGAAAATAAATGCCCTAGAATGTGAATGCTCATAGCACCAAGTCATGGACATTTTTAATGCACAAGACTATTGGAAAAGAAAGGTACTGGATGGATTGTCAAGATGCTCTGGCTGGTTCCCAGAACATGCCTCTAGAACGATAATATTGGGTTCATTTTCACCAATTTCTTTCAAATCACCCCTCCCCCCCTTCCTTCCCCCATGCTTGGTTGGCAGAGGGAGCTCAAACCACATCATACCAGCTTGGAATGTAGGGCAGATCCTGGTAGCACTAATCTTCTCCCTCTCTTGGAGCTTTTTAAACTACAGAAAAAGGGCATGGCCTGATTCATTAGGGCTGGTGATTAACAGGGGGCTCTGGGAAGAGGTCCCCACCCCGAGGGTGTTCCCATGTTCCTGCTTTGTCCTGGCTAAACATCACTTACCTGCTCACAGGCTAAAAAGGCCACGATGTCACCCTTCTCTCTAGTGCGATGGATTTCAAAGATCAGCTGAATAACAGACATCAGGTGGTCTTTGGGAGCCGCACACAGGTGTACCACCTCCACCGGAAACATGTTTCTTACTTCAATGTGAGGCACATTGCCATAGTAAGCAATGAGCTTGCTGACCAAGGAAGGAGCGGTGATAATCACGAGCTTCAGCTCAGGCCTCGCCAGCAAAACATCCTTTGAAAGGCCAAGTAACACATCAGTCGAGATGCTCCTTTCATGAACGTCGTCTAGGACTATGACTCCATAGCATCCCAGAAAAGGAACAGACATCATTTCTCTTTGCAAGATCTCATCCGTACAGTACCTAGGCAGAGGAAACACAAGTGAGCACAGTTACATGGCCTGTGACATGGCCCTGTGAGCAGGCAGGTGTCCATGTTCACCCACCTGGTAACGGCCAGAGGCAAGCCCCTCCAAACCAAGAGTACCCCCCCATCCTTCTCAAGGGTTCCTTAGGAAAGCTCAGAGCCCAGGTGGCCTTGTCAGCTAATCTTTGCCTCCACAGTGTTAATGAAAAGTTCTGCCCTTCAGGGGGGGACCTAGCAGTCCAGCCTGGGTCCTCTCTCTGGCAGGACTACCCCCGCCATGTCCAGTAATCACGTCCTAGGGCCTGCTAGGCACCTAGCCCCATGCAAACACACACTTCATTTCCATGAACAAACAGTTATGGATGTATTGACTAGGACTTGTCAAAACCTTTCCTGATCCTAGGCCCCTGCCAGGAAATCCCATCCCTGTATGGGAAGCAGTACCCTTTTAACCCCAAACTTCAGGTTATTGATTTTTGCTCCCAAATTTACCTCCTTCTAGCTTCCTGAATTTGGTGGGTAAAAACTATGTTCACAATCTACACCTGGAAGACCTCCTAAATTCATGTCTGCAACACTGGACACCTTGCCCTTCAGTGTTTTTTAAGCTTTAAGAGAACTTTAGAAAGGTCACTCCTAAGGCCAGCAAGACTTGGGTTCAAGTCCCACCTTGGAAACATAACCACTGCTTGACCCTGCCTGGGCAAGCAACTTACCATCTCCATGCTCGAGGCAACTCTCAAGATGCTAAGTGCCAACCACACTTCTGACCTGCACTAATGGAGGGAGTCTCCTCATCTGGGAGGTCTCTGTATTAGAGAAATCCCAGGTCCATTCCCAAGCTGTAATCTGAACGTTTCTTTCTTTCTTTTTTGAAATTTGTATAGAATTATCAAAGACAAAGGACAAAGCAAATGAAAAGATAAGAAAAACCTGGCCCATTTCAGACAATGAAAGCAAGGCCAAGAGCCCCAAGGCAGGCACTGTCCAGCTGGCCACCTCAGGATCTCTCTCAGTAATGAGATGAAGGATGATAACAGCTGCCCTCTCTGCATGGTTACTGGCTGGAAGAGCCCCTGGCCTGGCTAGGCACACCATTCACCCAACCCTTGTTCCATACGTTCCAGGAGTTTAACCTTCCTAAGATCAGAGGGTCACAGGGGACCCTAAGACATGATCTTATCCAGGCCCCTCATTTTACAGAAGAGGAAACCGAGGCCCAGAGAATAACATGAGTCTGCCTTCCAGGCTCAGCAGGGCTTTGCTTAGTTCAAATTTCTTCCCTGACTCTTTTCCTACAAACCCCTCTTGGATTGCTTCTTGCAAGTAAAGACGTTACAATCACTTCATTGGTTTTTAATTTTCTTGGCCAGACTGTGTTGCTGCCTCCCTTCTGTTTTCTTTACAAATTCCTCCTTAGATGTCCTTGATTTCACCAATCTTAATAAACAAATCATGGCTTTTATTTTGTCTTTTAAATTATTTACATCTGGCAACCTCCAAACGCTCTGACTGGTCCTCCATTACTTCAAGAGGGAGATACCAAGCTGGGGCGGCTGGTGTGTGCATCCTTTGTAGCCAAAGAAGATCCTGCCATCAGAGAAATGATAACATGACTTGCACTTGACTTTTTTTTTTGCTGTACAGGTCACCAGCCTCACTTCTCCTCCAGAGCCATCTGAATCCAGTGACCAGATATTTATCAAGATGACTGGAGATAACCCAGGATGAGGCAACTGGGGTTAAGTGACTTGCCCAAGGTCTAGCTGCCCAAGCTAGCCAGCTAGCAGTGTCAAGTGTCTGAGGTGAGATATGAACTCAGACCCTCCTGACTCCTGTCCTGGATCTCTCTCCACCGCACTACCTAGCTGCCCTGGGGTGACTGGTGATACCCTAAGGGGAGGACATTGAGCAGGGGCAAATGGAGCATCTTACAACTGGACTCCAAGAGTCAAGGTTATAAACAGAAAACGAGGCTTGTCCAGAAAGCAGTTACCACACCAGGGAAAAGCCCTGAGATTGAGCTGCCTACAGGAGCAGCAAACAGCACCCTCCCTCGCCCCCTGGTTCCTCATTCCCACTCAGAGCAGGATCGGCTGCTCCATCAGCACCTCCACTTGTCTGATGAGGATCGTTACACATTTACAAGAGCAGAGCCCTTTCACAGGGTTCTCAGCCCCTTCTCCAAGGATGCTTTGAGCACATTTAAAATTTCTAAATTATTCTCAAAGGGAATACTGGGGAAAAGGGGAGGGAGGAACTCTCTCTTCCACTCCAGGCTGGCCCCTGGGGCACTGAGAGGGGCCATGATATGCCCACCCTCCTCCCTGCCTTTGAGGGGTAGCTCTGTCTTGTCATGCCAAACAAAGGAACTTGGTTACCGGAGCACCAACGATCTCCAAGCAGCCAGTGAAGAGCCCTCCACATCTGTCCCTGCCTGTCCTTTCTGCCCATCCCCCACTGTCGTCCTCCACAGCAGCCCTGGTGTGGCGTTGAGGGGCTTGGACTACAAGGAAGGCAGTGTGGTGGGATGGAGGAGCTCCTAGGCCCTCCTCATCTCTGCCCTCCCCAGGAGTGCAGAGGGGAGGGGGCTGGGAAGGCCTGCACCAGAATCCCAGCTCTGACACTTGTGACCAGGGTAGGGGGCAAGACCCTGCTTTGAGGCCTGAAAAAACGGGATTGAGGCCACATGTCCTGGGGGAGGGGCAGCATTTTTCTGAGATCCTTTCAAAGTTTAAAAAAATTCCCTCTATGCTGGAGACCTTCAGCTCACCCGAACAACAGAAACGTCAGCTTTTCCCTAGAAGCAGCTGGATCTGGGCTCCAAAGCCCCCTCTGCTCCCTGGGTTTCTGTTTAAAGAAGGGGTCTTTGCTTTGAGAGCCCTGAGTCAAGGACCCTCCAATGCTTGGACCCTCAGTCAAATCATACTAATGCCATGTGTCTAGTTGCCTGACCAAATACTGGGCACTCAGAGGCTCTGAATTCGAGACTGTTCCCAACCCACTTTGGAAAATGAGGACAATACTTGGTGGGGGCAGGGATTGCATCAGTAGAGCATTTGGGTCCCAAGTGGCTTGTGCCGCTCCTCCCATTTCCCTAGTATTTAGTGGTACGTGGATCTCTTATTCCCTCCAGTCGAATGGAAGCTGAGTACTCCTGCACAGGCCTGGCCCTTAAGAGGGCCCAGTTGATTAGCTGAGTGGGAGATCTAGAAAAACCCATATCGTATCCCCCAAAAGATTTATCGAGGGGATTTTTAGCAAAAACCAATCTGTGAGCCCTAGAGACTCTTCACCTGGCAATCAGAAGCCCTGTTTAAAAATCTGACTGAGCAGCCTTTTCCTGGACACCTTTTCTTCAGAGAGAAGCAATGATATGTATGGGGATAGACTTTGTGCCTGCCTGTAGGTGGGCATGCTGCAGACCACCCTCGTGTAGCATTGGAAACATCCTGTGTGGCACCAAAGAGATTCACTCTTTGTGTGTCTTTCTACAAAGGCATGCACACCCTGTCACATCCTGGCTTTCAAAGTGGCCAGTGGAGAATGGGAGGCAGCAAGCAGAGATCAGCTGAGAGAAATCTGTTCTCCTAGTGCATTCTCTTATCTTTTAAGGGGTCCTAGAAAAAGGCATGCATGCATGTGTGTGTGTGTGCGCGCATGCATGCACGTGTGTCCCACACACAGCAGTTTCCTTGCTGCAGTTCTGGCTGGGATGGTACTATGAGCAGCATAGACAATGGTGGCTCCTGCTGGGGCCCCAGGGACAAAACAGAATGAGCACAAACCTCAAGATGGTTTCACTGGAACAGCAGTTTTCAAAAGGGACAGTGTAGCCAACTTCATGACCTAAGATGACATCCATTTCATCAGCAACCCGAAGGGCAAGCTGAACCGCAGTCTGCTTGTGCACTTGTGTACACACCACCCCCCCATGCTGGTAACGGGTAGAGAGACAATATTCGGCACACCACTGCGGTACCTGGGGGGAAGAGGAAGACGAAACAGACCATCAGGTGCTGCTATATTAGGGGGAAAACCACGAGCCCAGGCCTTGGTCATTCACTTCAACTCTTGAGGCTCGCTGAGCAGCTGGAAGCTTCACTTCAGGTTAAATGACCCAGAACAGTGCACCTCTGGGAGCTTATCATTTCTTCAGACGACAAAACACTTTGTAGACCCTTACTATGTGTGTGCTGGTGAGGGATGAGTCCTCAGGTCCACACAAGGCGAAGACTAACAGAAAAGCTCAGTCCCCAGAATGCAAAAATTCAGATACTGGACGTCAAAGAGGATCTCAGAGGACAAGTGAGAGCAGCTGGGGACCCAGAAGAGGCCTCTTGCACAGGGAAGGCTGTGAGCTGAAGGGGGCCTCAGGCAGAGGTGAGTAGGGCAAGCATGCCAGTCAATGCAGGTACAAATGCATAGCATCTGAATGAAGCAGAGAAGGAAGAACTAAATGTTCTGTTGGGTCTGAGAGAGATTTCCCAGACCCATGGAACCAGGAAGAGCTCCTTAGAGAAGGTGGCATTTGCCTTGGAGGACAGCTAAGATCTGAGGAGGCTGTGATGCCAATCAAGGTGTCCAATGGGTGAATTCCATCCTATCCACCTGCTAGAGCCCAGGGTGTGCAGAAGGGACCTCCCCTGAATGCCCTTCATTTCCCACCAGACTTCTTGGGCTTCCCCATGAAGCCCCGGCCAACTCACCTAGGGGAAATCTTGTCATCTCATCAGATCCAGTCA
This sequence comes from Potorous gilbertii, assembly GCA_028658325.1. Lineage (NCBI taxonomy): Eukaryota > Metazoa > Chordata > Mammalia > Diprotodontia > Potoroidae > Potorous > Potorous gilbertii. Next base: position 467,492,780 of record CM053769.1, on the reverse strand, counting down.
GCCCCAGAAGTGAGAGCAAAGGCAAAAGCTCCTCCTCAGATGGCTGGTGCTTGGGTATTTAGCTTCCTTTTGTGTGTGTTCTTCCCCCTTTAGAGAGGAAGCTCTTTGAGGGTGGCTAGTTGGCCCAGTAGATAGTCAAAAAGACCTGAATTCAAATCTGGCCTCAGGCACTTACTAGTTGTGTGGTTTGTTTGCCTCTGGGTTTCCCTCAGTTTCTTTATCTGTAAAATGAGCTGGAGAAGGAAACAGCCAACCACTCCAGGACCTCTTCCAAAAAAGCCCCAAACTGGGTCATGGAGAGGAATCATGGCCAAACAACAATAAGGAACTGTCTTTTTTTTTGTACTTAGCACAATGCCTGCCATACCAGATATTGTACCAGATAGTGGAGGGCCTTGAATAATACACTTAACATTATGGAAGGGGGCGTGTCAAGATAGGAACAAGATCAGACATGTAGATATGAATGAGTTGGAAGCAACAGGAAGGAAACGCCAAGGAGGAAAGAGACAAGATAAGACACTGGGCAGGGACAACAAAATCTGGTGGTGGCAAGGAGGACCAAGGAGGTTGGTGGGTTGGGTTTCTATGGGAGGTGTGGGGAGGGAAAAACTCCCAAGAACCCCAGACAGATGCTGCATTCCCTGTCAGCCGAGGACCAGCAGGAGAGTAGGATTTGTTTGCCGATCACCCAGGTTTGGTGAACGGGCAGAAATGGGAATGCCCAGGCTAAGAAGCAAATAAAAATATTTAAGTATTTCTTCTCTGCATTAGGTTCTGAAAGCATAAAAGATTTATTGTTCACTAAAAATGTTTCCAAAGGTTAATGTCAATCTCTTGAAAAAAATGAACAGCTATACTCAAAGGATTGAAATCTAAGAATCAAAATAAAAATTACAAATTATCCCCAGAAAAAAACATAGATACATCTTACTGGCAAAATACATAACATGTCCCATCCCCCTGCTACCAGTAGGCAAGGAAAAGAAATACAGACAATTCATGACTAAAACACAAAAACATAGTCAGCAGGAACCTCCTTTGGTCCAGTCATATTTAGAAAAGAATGGTATTTGCTAAAATTCTAATTTCTATACATCCTTCTGTGTCTAACACACACCTTCCCCTGAAGAGTCCACCAGCACCCCCATTCAGCCTACACCAGACAGATCTGATTCTCTGTATCCCAAATCCACTCCTTATGACTACTTGTTTCTGTCCATTCACCAAACATGGGTGTGGTGTATTTTTTTAAAATTTATTTATTTATTTTGAGTTTTCAATAGACACTTCCACAACATTGTGAGCTCCACATTTTCTCCCCATCTCTCTCCCCCACCCACCCCAAAAAGCATGCATTCTGATTACTCCTTCCACCAATCTGCCCTCCCTTCTATCACACTCCTCCCTCTTCTTATCCCCATACCCTCTATTTTCTTGTAGGGCAAGATAGATTTCTATACCCCATTGCTTGTATATCTTATTTCCTAGCTGCACGTAAAAACAATTTTTAACATTTGTTAAAAGAGAAGTTCCAACTTCTCTCCCCATCCATCCCCACTGAGAAGGCAAGCAATTTGATATAGGTTATACATGTGTAGTTAGGTAAAACACTTCTGTAACAGTCATGTTGTGAAAGACTATTATTTCCTTCCATCCTATACTGCCCCCTATTTATCCTATTCTCTTTTGAATCTGTGTTTACTTCTAATTACCTCCTCCTCCCATTTGCGCTCCCTTCTATCATCCCACCACCCCACACTTAGCCCCTTCCCTCCTACTTTCCTGTAGTGTAAGATACATTTTAATACTAAATTGAGTGCATTTTATTCCCTCCTTATCACGTAAGCCAAATGTGATGAGAGAGTAAGGTTCACTTTTTCCTTCACTTCCTCTTCCCCTCCATTGAAAAAGCTTTTTCTTGCCTCTTTTATGTGAGATAATTTGTCCCATCCTATTTTTTCTCCCTTTCTCCTCCCAATATATTCCTCTCATCCCTTAATTTTATTTTTTTAGATATCATCCCTCCCTATTCAACTCACCCTATGCTCTCTGTCTATATGTATATAATCCCTCCAACTACCTTAATACTGAGAAAAGTCTCAAAAGTTACAAATATTATCTTTCCCTGTAGGAATGTAAACAGGTCAATTTTAGTAAGTCCCTTATGATTTCTCTTTCCTGTTCACCTTTTCATGCTTCTCTTGATTCTTATGTTTGAAAGTCAAATTTTCTACTCAGCTCTGGTCTTTTCATCAAGAATGCTTGAAAGTCCTCTGTTTCATTGAAGGACCAATTTTTCCCCTTTAGTATTATACTCAGTTTTGCTGGGTAGGTGATTCTTGGTTTTAATTCTAGCTTCTTTGACCTCTGGAATATCATATTCCAAGCCCTTTAATCCCTTAATGTAGAAGATGCCAGATCTTATGTTATTCTGATTGTGTTTCCACAATATTCAAATTGTTTCTTTCTAGCTGCTTTCAATATTTTCTCCTTCACTTGGGAGCTCTGAAATTTGGCTACAATATTCCAAGTTTTCCTTTTGGCATCTCTTTCAGGAGGTGATCGGTGGATTCTTTCAATTTATTTTACCTTCTAGTTCTAGAATATCAAGGCAGTTTTCCTTGATAATTTCTTGAAAGGTGATGTGTAGGCTCTTTTTTGATCATGGTTTTCAGACAGTCCAATAATTTTTAAATTGTCTCTCCTGGACCTATTTTCTAAGTCACTTGTTTTTCCAACGAGATATTTCACATTGTCTGCTATTTTTTCATTCCTTTGGTTTTGTTTAATAACTTCTTAATTTTTCATAAGGTCATTAGCTTCCATCTGTTCCATTCTAAGCTTTAAGGAATTACTTTCTTCAGTGATCTTTTGGAACTCCTTTTCCATCAGGTCAATTCTGCTTTGTAAGGCATTCTTTTCCTCAAGGGCTTTTTGAGTCTCTTTTGCCATTTGGGTTGTCTATTTTTTAAAGTGTTATTTTCTTCAGCATGCTTTTGGGTCCCCTTTAGTAAACAGTTGACTCGTTTTTCATAATTTTCTTGTATCATTCTCATTTCTCTTCCCAATTTTTGCTCTACTTCTCTTGACTTTCAAAATCCTTTTTGAGCTCTTCCATGGCCTGAGACCAATTCATATTTTTCTTGGAGGCTTTGGACAGAGGAGCTTTGTCTTCTTCTGTTTGTGTATTTTGGTCTTCCTTGTCACCAAAGTAAGATTCTAGAGTCTGATTCTTTTTCCATTTTTTGGTCATTTCCACCACCATTTACCTGACTTTTGAGCTCTTTGTCAGAGTAAGTTCTCTGCTTCCAGTGGGGTTGGGGTGGAGTACTGTCAGCTGCTTGATCCTCCCACAATCTGTGGACCTAGAGCTCCAGAAATTGCTGCTGCTGCCCCTGCCTCTACTACTGCTGCCGCAGGTTCCTCCACCCCCTCTGCTGTCCTGGGACTGGGGCCGGATCACTCTACTTTCTCACAGGTCCCACAGGTTTTTTTCATTGACCTTCCAATTTTGTCCTCAGTGTTTTGGGGTTGTGAAGTCTGTAAATCATCCACAAGTGCCAAAGATTCCCTCCCCCTGAGGCCTACTCACGTCCTGTCTGTGCCAATGTGGCCCCTGCTAGACTGGGCTCTGCTCCCAGCATGCTGTGATAGATGCTTCCCATCGACCCCAGGCTGTCTTGGGCTGGTGGTTTGCTTCACTCTGTCATTCTGTGAGTTCTGCAGCTCCTGAATTTGTTTAATTTTTTTACAGGTATTTGGCTGGGCTTGCGGGGAAGATCTCTAGCAAGTCCGTGTTTTTACTTTGCCATCTCCGCTCCACCCCTGGTGTTTGTATTTTTTAAAATGTTTTTATGGATACCTTTTGTTTAATATCACAGTCTTTTCCAAAATAAAGCACCTCACTCCCCAATGAGCCTTCCCTTAAGACAAGACAGATTGGCAGAAGACATTTGGCTGAGAGTTGATATTTCAAGGCCCTGTCTCTGGGACAAACTGAGCTTCTAAATGAGTTTTTAAAAATCATTCAAACAAAAGCTTTTAATAGACTCAGAGTAGCTACACGTGTTGATGTCACTTTAGTGAAGCCCGGGACAGGAAGATGCTTCTTCCTGCCCAGAATCCCAGGAAGTGCTTATGGTGCTGGAGGTGGGTATGGCAGTTGCTACAGGGGAAGAAACCAGACCCCAACCCTCTCCGATAACCTATTTGAAAGAAGCAGACAGGAGGACTAGCAATGGAGTGGAAGGCATGGGAAGATTTGCAACCTGCTCTTAGTTCTGCCTTGGCTATATAAGCCTAGACCCTCCTCATGGCCTCATTTGAGGAGCAGGTCAGGCTGGAGCAGGGGGTTCCTACCTCTTCTGTGCCCTGGAACCCTGGAACAGGCAGGCTGGGGTAGCCTACAGGCTTGTTCCAGAGAGACAATCTGAGAGGCCTCCCTGACAGGTCTATGGGCATAAGACAGGCCTTGTGACCTGACAGAGGAAATCAGTCACACTCAAGTCCAGATGAACCTTTTCCAAGCTTGACCACCCCATTTCTTCACCTTTCCTCTCCTTCCCCCCTTGCTCATTCTATCAGCTGCCATGCCCTGTTGGTCCTGCTCCTTCCACAGGTGTTTCACATGCCAGCTGCCCCAGTTTGGGCCCCCATCCACACTGTGGCCTGGACCACTCTAATAGCCTCCTGCCTATTTTCCTGCCTTCAGTCTCTCCACTCTCCAAGGTAATCTTCACAGGGCTCAGGGCTGACCATGTGACTTGACTCCTGCTGACAAACTTTTCCTGCTTCTTGGCAGAATGGAGAATTCTGTAGCCTGCTTACTGGAGGCTCCCTGTGATCTGACCCCACCAGACCTGGCCTAATGCTTTGAAGCGCCTCTCTATCAGACACCAGCCAGACTGCTGGCAGCTTGTAGATAGCCGACTTTGGACTCAGGTTGCCCAGATCCTTGCTCCTGATCTCGGCCTACAGAGAACTTTCTGTCCCTCACTGTCCAGTTAGGTGTTATCCACCCCATCTCTGCCTCCTCAACTGCTCCCTCAGTACTCGGCCCAGTGTCTTCCTTGCTGGTGTCACATTCTACCTAATACTAATTTACATGTTGGCTGTAAGATCCCTGAAGGAGGGTACCTAGAACAGGAGTTTGCATGGAACAGGAATTTAATGAAATTTGTACTGAATGGTCAGGACTTCATCTTACACATGTGGGGATTAATGAAAGGGAGATATGTGCTAGAGAACAAGGAAATGGGGAGAGGGATAGGTAGGGTGGGGCCTCTGAATTCGATGAGGCAGCCAACCAGGCACACAATCTTCAAATGTTCTCCAAGAGGATTTGATAGCAGTTAGAAGGGTGCTTTGGGGAAACCTCTGGCTGCAAGGCATCTCATGGGGGGGGTTGAAAGAGGAGCCTAGCCCATACACTGGCACAGGGAGGAAGGGAGAGGAAGAAGACACAGCCTCAAGAGGTCCTTCTCAAATAGTATTTAGTTACTAAATAATAATATTTCTCAAATACTACACAGGATGCCGTGATGTCTCTAACTATCAAAGGACTGGTAGTAGGGACACAGGACAATGGGTCCAAGAGGACTTCATGGTACAAAAGATGGAAGATGGAGATGATGGCTAGAAGGAAGAGGCTGGCAAGGGAAGTCAAGATTGAAAGCTGTGCCTGAGGCCCATAAGCCTCCCAGGTGCCAATCCAGTCCTGCTGAAGGCTGGTATGAGACAGTGCCTCCAAGTTTTTGCTGGACAGCACCCAGAGCAAATAAACACATGGTCCACAAGCATGGGTCACACGTTGCGGGACAGAGTTGGGGTGGGGCCAGGAAGCCTGTCATCAAAGTATGTGAGGGATAGTCCAAGCTTCATACTATAGGCAACTAGGCCAACAGAAAGAGGCTGATGGAGAATGAGGCCACGAAGGGAATGTTAAAAGATGATGCAGAGTGGAGGTGAGGGACCCCTCTAATAGGCCTTGTGTTCCCACTTGTGAGGTTCTTTCTTTGAAGGCCTGTGACTTGAAAAGGCCATTCTGATGGCACTGTGTGTGTGAACAGGTCCACTTTGGAGGCAATGGATAAATGGGCCTGGAAACTTGGTAAGAGGTTATGGTTAAAGTCTCAGATTTACTGGTTATCTAGATAGAGGTGGTGGCTGAATCTGTGAAATTGCAGTAGGTTGCATACTTTACATTCTTCTTAATATGGCCCCAGAGTCAATGAGCCAGGCAGCCTTGGCGTCAAGAAGTCACAGTGTCCAAGTCAACTCTACCAGACTAGACACTGTAAAGCGGATGCCTGGTTTCATAGGTCAAGGCACTAGGGGACTGGGAAGTCACAGATGAGGCTAAGAAAAAAAAAATCATGCCAGCATCACCATAAACAGTGCATTTGAGGAAAAGGAACTGAGCTGCTAAAAGCAGGATTAATGATCCCTGCACACTATACTTTCTAGTTCTAGATACTGAATGTGTACACAGCCTATCTCCACCCCCAAGGGCCATTTACCATGCTTACCTCAAGTGTCTGGTTTGTTATTAACTGGTACTGTGGCCTGGCTCTAATGAAACCCAAGGGAAACTCAATGCATCAGTTGATCAGGTAAGGCTGCATTATACTTGGAGGTTGGATGGGGAGGAGAAGGGAGTGCAGTCAGAGGACCAGATTACGGAAATCCAGAGAAATGGAATAGGGACCAGAGCCAAGAAATCAGGATATGGAAGTCCATTAGAATGAAGACAGATGCAGGCTGGCATTGCTGGTGGCTCCACTGTGATCTATGGCTGCTCTGACGAGTATCTACACTGTGCATCCATGCACTATGGTGGGCTGCATCTGAAAGCTCCTTTGTTTTCATCTACTTGTTTAAAACTAACAGTGAAGAGGAAAACAAATTATTGTGTTATGTTCAGAAAAAAACCAAACACATTCTGTCATATGGACATGTGGACAAATACAAATGGGGTAAGTGGAACACAGATTCTTTAGACATTTTTGTGTTCCTGACATGATGTGCCCAATTAATTCATCTCTTAAGACAAACAGAGATTGGTAAATTTTTGCAGAAATTAGAAATTCCAATAATCAGTGGCCAGCGTGCCAGAGATGGCAGACCACTGAATTGTACAGGTGTACGTGGCAAGGTTGGCTCCCATGTTGATGTGAAATGGGAGAAGCTCTATGGGGTCAATGACAATCCTGGCATTCACCCAACCTGACTGCCCACAGGTACTCCTCAGTCATGGCTGTACTTGCCCTGTGGACACACAAGGCAAGGCCAACATCTGCCCAAGGAGCAATTTCTGAATGAACACAAAGGCAGAAAAGAGTATGAGAGGGAGCCCACAGCAAAGGTAAATGGAAGCATCTGGAAAGTCCTTTATTTCAGCAACACAAACCAGACCAAGGTTTGTGTCATGGTACAGAAACTACAAGAGTCTTACCCAGTGGCAATGGCACCAAGGGAGGCACAGACTAGGCAGAGAAGTTCACCTTGGTTAGTTACTGAAGGTGTCACCTACATACAGTTCAATCGACAATGACCAGGGCCCTGCCCAGTGTTCAAGGAGCTTACTTCCAGAAGGGACTGTAACACAGGGAGGGAGTACAGGGGCAAGGGAGACTTCAGCCAAAGAGGTTCTGGGCTTCAGGAGAGTTTGGAAAGATGGAGGTAAGGCATTCCAGGCACCTGGAGAAGCCTATGCTGCACAGACTCAGGAGATGGAATGAGTGAGTTTGGGATCTAGTGAGTCATTCTCTTCAGTTCCCATTCTCTAGAGAGATCATGTATCAGCTCTAGTCTCTTTCCCATATTCCAAGCCCTGCATCACCAACTGAATCACCCACATGTATCTCAAAATCAACATGTCCAAAACAGAATTATCCTTTCTCCAAATCCATCCCTCTTCTGAATTTCCCTCATTTTTGTCAGGGGTACCATCAATATCCGTCATCATCAACTTCTCCCTCCCATTCACCCCATGTATTGAATCAGTTACCAAGTCTCACTGACACCATTCCCTTCTCTTTTCTCTTATGGTCACTGTCCTTGTTTTGGCCCTTATCACCTCTTACCTGGACTTCTGCAATAGTTTCCTAGTTGGCCTCTCTGCCTCAAAAAGAAGCATCAATTAGGTGGCCTAGGAAAGAGTACTAGACATGGTATCAGGAAGTGCCGAGTGGGAGCAGAGTCAAGAAGGAGGTAAGAAGTTGAGCCAAACTCTCCCCTATGCTATAAAGATCTAGAAAATGCACCAGACTCAGTTCTGATTGTGAGCCTTTTTTCTAGCCCAAGTTGGCACAGGGAGACAGAGATGGGTCTAAGGACACTGGGAATAGGTCTGCCCAAGGGTGCACCCCATGGAGCACACCAAGGCAAGAAGAGGTTCCAGACCCCTGTTGGAGCATCATGACCAGTTGGCATTTCTGCGTCAAAGACACAGGGCAGACTGCAGAGGGGACCTGGGCTGAGGGGTAGAATTCCAGGGTGAGGAACATCATGAGCCCTGGGCTGTGGACTGAGCAAGAAATGAGTTCAGTGTATTAGGGCATAAAAACCCCACAATTCAGTGGAGAAAGGCAGAGATAGTCAATGCATCCTTCTCAGATCATAATGCAATAAAAATTACATGTAATAAAGTCAAATCAAAACAACTCTGAGGCACCATATCATACTTATCAGATTGGCTAACATGACAAAACAGGAAGATGATAAATGTTGGAAAAGATGTGGGAGAGTTGGAACACCAATTCATTGTTGGTGGAGCTATGAGCTCATCCAACCATTCTGGAGAGCAATTTGAAACTATGCCCAAAGGGCTACAAAAATGTGTATACCCTTTGACCCAGCAATATCACTTCTAGGACTGTATCCCCAAGAGATCATAAAAATGGGAAAGGGTCCCACACATACAAAAACATTTACAGCAGCTTTCTTTGTGGTAGTTAACTGTAAATCAAGGGGATGCCCATCAATTGGGGAATGGCTGAATAAATTGTGGTATATGAATGTATTGGAACACTATTGTGCTATAAGAAATGGTGAACAGGAAGACTTTAGAGAGGCCTGGAAAGACTAACATGAACTGATGCTGAGTGAAAGGAGCAGAACCCGGACAACTATGTATATATGCAACAACCACAGTGTGTGAGGAAATTTTCTGGTCCTTCACAGCAAAGCAAGGACCTGAAAACTTCCCAATGGACTTGAGGCAAAATGCCTTCCATATCCAGAGAAAGAAGTATGGAATTGGATAGCAGAATGAAGCAGACAATTTTCTCTTATTTTATGGTTTCTCCCATTCATTTGAATTCTTCTACGCAACATGACTATGGTGAAAATGTATTTGATAAGAATGTTATGTGTAGAACCTATATAAGACTGCATGTCATCTCAGGGAGGGAGGGGGGAAGGAAGAAGGGGGAAAAATCTAGGATATATGGAAGTGATTGTAGAAAATTGAAAACAAATAAAATAAAGAAAAAAATGAGTTCAGAAACAAACAACAACTGCATAGCCTGACTCCAGGAGAGGAGCGATTCTCGGCTCCATCTTCCAGTCCAGTCTGAAGAATGCTGTGGAATAACCAGGCCAGGAATTGCAAACCAAAGGAGAGCCCCTGGTCCTGGCCTGTGGCATCAGGGAAGCCTCCCAGCTGGTTGGCAGGGGCTGAGTGAAGCAACAGCCAACTAGTACTTCCAATGGGGGCAAGGCAATAGAAGTGTTAAGCAGACCCAAACCCAGGTCAGGAACTTGCAGAGCTCAACCCAGGAGGGCAGTGGGAGTTCTGTGGGCACTTCTCAGGTGCCTAAGCTGTCCCTAAGATCCCAGAACGAGATAATACTGAATAACCAAAGAAAACAGCCAAAGAATCCAAGAGGACAAAAGCTCCACTGAGATATGCCCTGTAGAGTCTGGTCTTGGAAGTAGGCTGAAAGAATGAGCAAACTACAACAGAAAGGAATCCTATGATAAAGAGTTATTTTGGTAACAGGGACACTTCAGACACAAACCCAGAAGAAAAGTATGACTCAACATATCTCCAAGAAAAGTCTCAAAGCAAAACAGAGCATGGGCACAAGTCCTGGAAGAGATAAAGCAAGAGCTTAAAATTTAAAAAAAAAAAGAGCTAAAAGTAATTTGAGAAACAAATGAGAGGTAGAAAAAATCAGAAAAGAATGAAGAGCTAAGGGAAGACAGATTTGGAAATAAAATTAACAGCTTAAAACAAGAGATACAGAGTCTTATCCAAGAAAAAACTTCCTAAAAATTAGAATTGACCAAATAGAAGCTTGGAAACAATATATATTAGAACCAGGAAACAATACATATTAAAATAAAGTCAAAAGACTGAAAAAAAAATAGAAGAAAATGTCAGGTTAAAGAAAAAATACTGCAAGCAGCTAGAAAGAAAGAATCCAAGTACTGAGAGGTCAGTCAAAATCACCTAAGATTTAGTATCCACTGCTATAAATTAGCAGAAAGCTTGGAATAATATTTCAGAAAGGGGGAGAGAAACATGTATATACATATACATATACATATACATATATATATATATATATATGTAAAATGCCTATTATGTGCCAGGCACTATACTAACCACTTTTTTACAAAATATTATCTCATTTTTCCTCACAACCTACCACTGAGAGGTAGGTGTTATATAATCCTCATTTAGTAGCTGAGGACACTGAGGCAAAGAGGTTAAGTGACTTGTTGAGAGTTATACTGCTAATAAAGATCTGAGGCCACATCTGAACTCAGGTCTTCCTGACTTCAGGCCCAGCAGTCTCTCCACTGTGCTGCAGAGTATAGGCTAATAGCCAAGAATAACTTGCCCAGAAAAATGAAGTATATTCTTACAGGGGGAAATGGACCTTTAAGGAAATAGAAGATTTCTAAGCAAGCTGAGTAGAAAATGAAATATAAACCCAGAAGGGAAACATAAAAAGGTAAATAAGTAAGCAATCATAAGGAATTTAACATAGATAATCTGTTTATATTCAAATATGGGGAAAGGATACATGTAACTATCATTATCAAGGATCATTTCAGGGAGACTGATGAGATCAAGGACCTGAGAGTGGTTCTATTATGCTTCAAAGATCTTAAAAGTCTATAAAAACAAGGAGGGAAGGGTGTGAAAGAGGTAGCGACCACTGAATCTCATTCATTTGAATTGGTCAAAGGAAGAAAGAATATACACACATACACACACACAGAGTTGCATAATGAAATATATTTAATTCAACAGGGAAACAGGAGGGAAAACAGATAGGGAGATAAGAGGGAAAGTACGTTAAAGGGAGTGAGTAGTTTTAATGGAAACAAACTCTAAAAAAGGGAGTAGGGAACAAAGAGAAACAAATGTAAAAGAGAACAGAATGGAGAAAAGATCACTGTACTCAGCCATAAAATGAAAAATAGCAGACTTAATTAAAAGAGGGAAAATGGAAGATAATAAACACTTATTACACATTGGATATGGTCTTTATAAATATTCTCTCATTTGATTCTAACAACAACCCTGTAAGGTAGGTGCTGTTACTATCCTGACTTTACATTTGAAGAAATAAGGCTGGAAGAGTTTCAATGACTTGCCCAGGGTCACACAGCGAGGAAGTATCTGAGGCTGTTTTTGAATTTAGGTCTTCCTGAATACAGGACCAGTAAGTGCTCTATCCAGTGGGCTACCTATCTGTCTCTGAGATAAAGAGTAAATAATAATTAGCTGAAAAGTACCATATACAATGAATTGATATAAATAATACACACCCACAACCACCTACCTACCCCGCTCCCCTCCCTCTCCACACGCACGCACACACACAGAGTATAACATCTAAACACCTAAAGATAAAGCTAAATTAATTACTGGGAGAAAGAGACAGCAAAACTCTAACAGTGGTGGCTGACCTAATTTCCCCTCTTGGACAAAGAAAAATTTAATAAAAAATAGGCAGCAAAAAAGAAGTGGAAGACCTGAATAGAATTTTATACAAGTTAGATATCACATACCACACATACATACAAAATGACCATGTTTTAGGGAATAAACATCTTGCAAACAAATGAAGAAAAGCAGAAATATTAAACCCATCTTTTATGCACCAAAATACAATTTTACTAAATAACTACTGATGAAATTATTAAAAATTAAAGGAAGATCTAATAACTTAATACTAAAGAATGAGTGAGTCAAAGAACAAATCACAGAAACCACCAATAATTTCATTGAAAATAATGACAACAGTGAGACAACATTCCAAAAATTTTGGGGATGGTGGGAATATTTATATCTCTACATACTCTCATCAATAAAAAGAGAGAAAGTGTGGATCATTGGGCAAGCAACTACAAAAACACCCTACAAACCCCCAAAATGAGAATTTTCCCCTTCCAACTGAACATTATTTTGGAAATTCTGAAAATCAAAGAACATATTAATAAAGAAAGCAAAAAATCCAATTAATAAATAAAATGAGCTTTAAAAAAAATCTTAATAAAATCTATAAACAAGTAAATTTGATTAAAAAAAAAAAAGACCTGAAGCACATCAGTATTAGCTTTCCTTAGCAAGTAGTCGGTGGTTTCACTAAATGTGTGTAGAGATACTCTTGGATACCACAGTTGGCATACATTCCAGCATCAAATGGAATGCTTTTAGTATTTATTCAAACTAGTATCCTATTTTTTTAAGGTATCCTAGAGGATGTTGGATAAGCTATGAAGATGCAGAAGACATATTCCATCCTTTTGAGAACCCATTACAGAGGGACAAGACAGGTACACAAATACAAGTACCTTCTCTATTACTCTGTCTCAGATTCATGATGTAGAAGCCCTTGTAGTTTCCTCACTATCTCTCACCCCACTGTGCAAAATGTTGCCAAGGCCTGGTGATTACCTTTGCAACATCTTTTGAATACACCCCCTCCTGTCAGTTGACCTTGCCACCACTCTGGGGAGAGTCCTTGTCACCTCACACCTACACTACTTCAATAGCTTGCTGATGGGGCTACCTATCTCAAGTCTTTCCCCACTCCATTTTCTATTCAGCCAATAAAGTGATTTTCCTAAAATGGGTCTAACCGTGTCACCCCAACCCTACTCAGTAACTATAAGTAGCTCCCTATCATCTCCAGGATCAATACAAAATAATTCCATGTCCAAAGCCCTTCATTCCCTAGCCTCTCCCTATCTTTCCAGTCCTTTAACACTACCATGTCCTCTTCCATCTAGTGCCCCTGGCTTCCTGGCTGTTCCATGAACAAGAACCTCCATCTCTTTTTCTGGAGGTCTCCCATCCCTGGAATGCTCTCCTTGATCCACTACAACTACTGAATTCCCTAGCTTCCTTTAAGTCCCTATTAAAATCCCTTCTTTTACTGGAAGCCTTCCTCACCCCCTCTCAATTCTGGGGCCAGCCTTCCTTTTGCTAACTACTTCCTATTTATCCTTGCATATAACTTGTTTTGTATATATTTGTTTGCATGTTGTGTCCCCATTAGACCGTCAGGACTAAGACAGTGGGTATCTTTTGGCTAGCTTTGTATCCCTAGATAACTAGCATATGGTAGGACCTTTGTAAATGGTGACTGTGGGGAGGTATAAACAAAGTTTTAGGAAAATTTAAGAGGGGTCACTTCCATTGGGCTGTGAAGGCGATTTAGGAAGACTTCATGATGAAGGTAGTATCTGACCAGAGCCTTAAAATATTTCAAGATTTCAAAAGGCAGAGATGACATTCCAGATATAGGGAACAGAACAGGCAAAAGCAGGCTATTGGAAGACCAGAGTGTATTCAGACACACAAGGAGTCTAGTTCAGCTAAAACATGGGAGTTTGGTACTACACCTTCAGTGTCAAGCTAGAGAATTTCAACTCTGAATAATAACCACTGAAAGCCGTGGGTTATTGTTGAGCAGTGGAATGATGAGATCAGAGAACCCACATGTCTGCAGGTATTAATCCAGCAGAGAGGATATAAGAAAAAGAAATTGGAGGTGGGAGAATAGTAATAAAGCTCTGAATGATGATGCCAATGAGAATGGTATGGGGGGACTGATTAATTAACCAAGGAATAGGACATGAGGGAGAGGAAAGAATCAAAGATGACATCAAGGTATGTGACCAGAGAAATCAGGAGAATTAGGAGAGTTATTTATTTACAGGAGAGACAGAAATAATGTGATCTGGAGGAACCCTGGCTTTGAGAGAATGATTATGCCGTCACAGGGTGTGTGGGGGTCGGGGAGAGGCTACGGCTGAGGAAAAGTTAGTAGCTATTTTCTTAGACAGTGAGGCGGGCATCACCTTCATTAGATCCTCTTCATCTGTCTCCATCTATGGCTTAATCTCAATTTCTTCTCCTAAACGTTCTCCTCATCATCTTAAACCCTTCATTTGCTTGGAGGTTTAGGATGAAAACTTGAGAACTAGCACAACACAAAGCAGGGAGTCTCACAGAGTTTTGCTGCCTCTTCCAAGAAGACGCACAAACAACGATGTGGCAGCCAGAGAACCAGGGAGAGACCCTGCCAGGGACAGATAAGCAACGGCCAGAGCCCTTACCTACCCACTTACTCTCCAGCGGCCTCAGAACTCCTAGTTAAATGTGGGAAGGATAAAATTAGTCTTGGAAGACATTTTTTTTTTACTTTTAAAAATTTAAAACTTTTGACAAACAAAAAATAAAATTTAACTTTTAGTTTCCCCTCCCAAAACAGCTGAACTGTTAGGGGGGGAAACTAACTTTAATTCTAGCTCTAGCAGAGGTGAATACATCTGAGCAATGGGTTTCTTCAAGGAACACCAGTTAGATCCCTAACAGGTTCTCCTTAGGTCAGGAAGGACTTCTTTTCTTAGCAATCTGCCTGTGTTGCTGGGGCCATTCACTGCCCTGAATTCTCCCTTCCAACAGAAAAGAGATGAACATAGTTTTAAAACCTCATCAAGTGTTTACTTGTAAAGAACACTGCAAATACCGAATAGTGTGCATTCACAAAATTCTGGTCTCCAAGAAGTTTGCATTTCAAGGGAGAGACCACAAGGATGTTCAGAAACTCAAAAAAAAAGTTCAAGGATGCATCTTGCTCCAAGGGGCCACAGAAAATCCTCCCACCCAGTTCTGCTCACCATTTCCTTTGGAGTGACTGAGCCAAAAAGATTCACCAGAAACACTGGACTTCCCTGGAACACGAATGGGTGCAAATGAAATGAGAAGCCTGGGGTAGAATTTAGGCCTTTTCCCTTAAAGGGCAGATGGAAACAACAGGGAGACTCCAGGCTGGTCTAACTCCAGCTTTTCCAGGCCTTGGTTACTGTGGCTAATTCACTAAACTCTCCAAGACTGTTTTCCTCTTATGTAAACCAAGGGATTTGACTGGGTGACTCAAAGTTCTTCCCCAAACTAAAATCCCCTGGGTCTGGGCCTAGGGACACTCAGAAGAACATGGCATTGCCCAGTTCATGTTTTTAGTCTAAAATCTGGCTCTCCCCAGGATCCAGAAAGTCCCAGGGGCTCATTCATGACACTGTGCAGCTGCTCTGTGGATGATGCCTGGCCGACATGTGGCTCCACTTGGTGACCAAACTCACCAGCAACAGGCAGTTATACCTAGTCTGATTTTCCTGGGGCTTCTGAGTTTTTACAGGGTGCCCACTTATCTCAAAGATCACCTAACAGTTAGTGCTCCCTGTTTAGCATGAGAGGGAACACAACTGTCAGATTTTTAAAATGCCAAAATGTACATAGAAATCAAAATTTATGTAGATTTTTGGTAGCTAGAGCTACAGTGCCATTCTAAAGGCCAGGGATTCCCTGACCTGTCACTCTACAGAGTGATAAGCCCAACATTTCTGAGAAATTTATAAATATTGTTAGATTGGCATCCGGCCAAAATGAAAAACAACTTGGCATGTTAATAAAAGGCAACACTAAATCTGCCACTCTCCCACCCATAAGAAGTACCAACCTGAGAACTCTTGCCACACTTTGCTTCACCGGCCACAATCACAATTTGACTCTGGAGAAGACTTTCCATGAAGGGATATTTTTCTTTCCATACTGAAAGATCTTCTCTTTCTTTCAAAAGTTTATAATAACA
Source organism: Potorous gilbertii (assembly GCA_028658325.1). NCBI lineage: Eukaryota > Metazoa > Chordata > Mammalia > Diprotodontia > Potoroidae > Potorous > Potorous gilbertii. The sequence goes on along the minus strand of CM053769.1, from coordinate 467,476,656 downwards.
AGAAGAGTATGGCAAACCGTGGAAAGGATTGAGCTTTAAATCCTCACAGGCCAGGATTCCTTCATCATCAGTATCACTGGAATCCAGAGAGTCTGGGAAATAGCATTTTTCACTGGGTGCCCCAGGGCAGCAATCCATATCTCCCACCTGTATCATCTTCAGGAATGAAGCCTAGTCTGGAGAGCTCAGCACCACATCTGTCATCAACACTTGATTGGATCCCAGCTCCCGGTTCATGGCAACCCTTCCTCCTGGGCTGCTGGGTGGCCTCTGGGGGCATAGGGCGCTCACTTCAGAACTCTGCGGCTGGCTTGAGGAGGCTTTTCATCAATTGAGCCCAAAGTGACAAGGGCAATAACGGAAACAGCTCAGCACAAAGAATCACTCTTGTGGGCAGCTGGCAGGGCCTGGCCATAGGGCTATACTCATGGATGGCTGTTCCCTTCGGTTCAGCCCGCTCCAGGACAGCCCTGGCTCTCAGTCTGACCTCTAGCACACCCTCAGCCTGGGGATGGACTGTAAAAGAAAGCCACAGGGGGCCAGAGTTGTGAATGAGAGGATGATCACATGGGTCCTAATAATCCCAGGACAAAGGAGGCTGCTGGGGTCTGACAGGGAGGGGCAGCCTGGGAGTTCTGCTCACGGGTGCTCTTCCACATCTGCTGGGAGTGACCTTCCAGGGGAGAGCCCCTCGTTAAGAAGAGGATGCAAATTATTCCTCATTCCATTTTAGGAGCAGCAAGCTGAGAAAAGCAAAGGAAGGGAAGGGGCTGCCCCCACCCTCTTTCTCTAGTCCCCCTCATTCAGGAACTGAAAGGCTCCCAGGGTTAAGGCAGGCTCTTCCTAAAATTTTTTATACTTAAAAAAGAAATCCCCCAAATATATCTGACTACAGTCCTTGGCAAACACAATTTTATATTGAAAAAGCCCACCTCAAGGAAGGGGTCAATTCTGCCCGGTCACTTACCCCTGGTGTTGTGGGGGTGGGGATCTTCTGCTTGTGCTCACCCCAAATGTAGATCCAATCAGGCCAGATTTGTTTAGAACCTTCTGGACTCTCACATCCAGGGCCTGAAATTTCCAAAGGCAGAAAATGTGGGCCTGGGTCAAAGAATCACTTCCCAAAGAAGTCTGGAGGGTGCTAGTCATGTGGGCAGTGGCCTTGATATGTCACCAGCTTAGATGGAGGCTGCCCACACACAAGGCCAGAGCCCTTATCACAGATCCAGCCCTGGTCTAAAGGAGTGACCAGGCAGCCTGGGGAAGAGACCATGGAGGTGTGGCCCTCTTAGTTTCCCGGAACCAGTCCAAATCTCTTAAACTAATCAAACTGGGTGAAACTAACAAAAGGTTTAGCCCTAAGTCAAGCATAGGCTTTTAAAGTGGAAAAGGGCTGATTCCTCTGAAAAAAAATCACTGCCTCCTCCCCTCCCCCATTCCACAAAAGCCTCCATCCTCTTCCCTTCTGCTGCCCAGGAGCTCAAGATGCCATGGCCCTTCCCCTGTCCAGTGACCCCAGATCAGTGCCCTTAGGAGTTTGACCCCTCATTATCCCCAGCCTTTCCCAGCCAAAACTTTCTTAGTCCCAGGCCACGACCAACTGGCTCCAGACTATCTACTGGCTGGTGACCCCAAACTGCGCCCTCAGTCAAACTGGCTTCCCGGTGGTTCCCTATCCAGGGTTTTTTAAACTTTTCCCACCATCAGCCCCTTCAGTGCTTCTTAAACTGTGGATTGAGACCCCCAAATCAAAACCACAGTTTAAAAAGTGCTGCTTTCCTCTTATCTTCCCACATTCACTCTGAGCCAGGAAGGTGGAGGAAGGCCCAAAAAAATAACCATTAAGTGGTGCTTGGGTCCCAGTTGGGTAAATCACCTTGTCCTCCTCTGTGCTGCGCCCACCCCCCCCTTCCCCTGTCTCGCTACATGAGGTACCATGCTTTACCTTACCCAAAGGAAGGGTAATGATGACTACTTAGTTATCTTGGGGTTTACTGGCTGACTTCTTGCTTAAAGATCACGCCTGAAACCCAACTCACTTGGACTCTCATGGATTGGCCAACACTAGGTTCCTGCCCAAGCACCATGTGATGGTTACTTTTTGGGCCCTCTTGGCTCAGAGTGTTTGAAAAACGTAATGAGACGTTAAGATTGTTCTCTGAATGTCTGATAGAATTCACTTGTAAAACCATCTGATACTGGAATTTGTTTTTTCTTGGAGTTAACTTTATAGCTGGTACAATTTCTTTTTCTGAGTAGGTTATTTAAATCCTCTATTTCTGGTGTTCCTGATATCTAACTGGGGAAAATAATTTCTACTAAGGTTCTTCATTTTCTTTTCAATTTGCTATAAATTCTCCATTTTAATTTTTTTATACTGGCAAGCTGTTTTAAAATTATATTATGTAATAGTTTATTTTATTAGTTTATTTATCAATTCAATACCTTATCCTACCTCTGATTTTCAGAATTTCCATTTTTGTATTTGGTTAGGGACTAGAAGCAGGAAGACCTGAGTTCAAATCCAACCTCCAATACATACTGGCTAAGTGACCTTGGGAAAGTCACTTAAATTCTGTTTGCCTTAATCCATTGGAAAGGGAAATGGCAAACCATTCCAGTATCTTTGCTAGGAAAACTTTATGGAACATATGGTCCATGGGGTCATGAAGAGTTGGACATGATTGAACAATAACAAAAAGTTTTTAAAAACTGTTACTTTTCTAATGTTTTTAGTTGCATGCCTGATTTATTGATTTAGTCTCTTTTTTGCTGATGAAAATGTTCAGGAGATATGAATTTCCTCCTTAAGACTGCTTTGGCTGTATTCCAAAAACTTTAGTACATTGTCTTGTTTTCCTTTAATGAAATGATTGTTTCTATGATTTGTTCTTTGACCTACTTATCCTTTTCCATTGTTTTCCTTTAATGAAATGATTGTTTCTATGATTTGTTCTTTGACCTACTTATCCTTTTCCATTAAGTTAGTTTTCATTTATGTTTAAATCCTTCTTCAAAGGACCTTCATTGATTATAATGTTTACTATGTTGTGCTCAGTAAAAGTTATATTTACTATTTCTGCTTTTCTGTACTGGCTATGAGCAAACACCTGCACGTATGGTCCATTTTTATGTCTAACTATATGTATGATACCTTCTATTACCATTCAGTAATCACTAGATATCTATTATATTCAACTTTTCTAAAGTTCTATTTGTCTCTGGCTTTTCTTGTTTATCTTTTGGTAAGATTTATCTAGGTCTGAAAGAAGAATTTTGCAATCTTCAACAATTTGTGCTTTCTATTTCTCACTGTAATCTGATGATGTCATTCGGATGCCATATAATAATTAGCTAGCGTTTATATAATATCTTGATTTGCAAGGAACTTCATGTATGTTATCATATTTGATCCTAATCACAACCCTGGGAACAAGGAAAGGAGGAAGAAGGAGGTTAAAGCGACTACTTAGATTCATCTCACATAGCCATCTCAAACTGGATTTGAACTCAGTTTTTCCTTGACTCCAGGACCATCACTCTATGCTCTGTACTGGCTAGCTGCCTCCAAATATACATTAAATATTGATACACTATATTAAGTACTGATAATATTTGATTTCTAATGAAGCATAATGTAGTTTTCATGCATATCCCTTTTAACCATGTCTTGTTTTTACTGTTGCTTTGTCAGAGATCATGATCACTAACCATGCCCTTTTGATTTTGTCTGAAGCATATAATAAATTCTGCTCAAGCCTCTCATTTTAAAGAATTAATGAATAATTACTTATGTTTCAAGTGTGTTTCTTACAAACAGCATATTATTTGATTCTGCTTTGTAGTCTATGCTCCTATTCTCTTCCATTTTATGGGTTAATTCACCCCATTCACAGTCACCATTATGATTGTTCATTGCATATTTACATCCTTTAGAAATGCTTATTCTTTTTCCTTACATCTCCCTCTTTATGAAGGAGAAGGAAAAAGAGAAGGCACCTGATCAACACTAGCTATTTATAACTGAAGTGATCTGTTCCTATTCCTTTGCATCTCTTCTCTTTGACAAGCACAGACCCAATTTTTGGTCGGTCCTTCCTTCCTTCCCAACTCTCTAAAACTGAATTTTCTATAGCATATTCTTCATCACCCTCCCCTACGACGATTTATGCAACAAAATCACTGGGGTCTGGGGTTAAAGGGGTTGCACTTGTGATGTAATCAACTCCCAGTAAGAAAATTTCCTGTGCTAATGCAGGTACACAGCTTCTTTGCAACACATTGTCTTCAGAGAATTTGCCTGGGTCACTGAGAGGCTAAAAGACTTACCCAGGGTCAAACAGTCAGTTGGTATATATCTAAGAGGGCACTTGCACCCAGGTCTCCCTAACTCCAAGGCCAGCTCTTCATGCATTATGCCAAATATGCTGATTTTATTTAGAAGGTCTTATTGAATCTTTTATAGAATGTCTCTGTCTTAATATTCTCTGTAACAGATGTTGGAACATAAGCTGTAATTATCCTCATGATGGCCTTGATGTATGTCTTTATCATTTATTGTGCAAGAAGAGGCTCCCCCAAGTGTTCCATGAAATGTTTTTTTTTGGTTGACTTTAGATGCCCAATAAAGCTCCATTGTTGTTCAGTTGTGTTCCACTCTTCATGACCCCATTTAGGGTTTTCTTGGCAAAGATACTTAAGTGATTTGCCATTTTCTTCTCCAGCTCATTTGGCTGATAACTGAGGAAAACATGAATAAGGGTCACAAAGCTAGTAAGTGTGTGAGGTTGGATTTGAACTCAGGAAGATAAAGTCTTCCTGACTCCAGGCCTAGTGCCCTATCCTCTGCCATCTAGTTGCCTGATAAAGCTCTACCAACTCCTTTATGTGTTCTTCCAAAAAGGACCTAGAAAATATCCTCTCATTTAGCTGCCACTGACTTCTCTCTTCTGCTCTTATCTAGATCAAGATGGAAAGGATTCAGTTCTTCCAATAGTAGGGTCCCTTCACAAGGATCTTACCCTTGGAGCACCAAGGACTAAATTTATGTTACAGATAGTCTGAAAATGGTGATTCTGGGCACTGTGTGTCCCTGATACAGGCCAGAATTAGAGGCTTTTAAATTTTTCTTTGTTTCAGGGGTTGCTGTGACTTCAGCCTGGATCACAAGATGGCCAGCTTCCATTAACTACAATGATTCTTGGAGAGTAGCCCTAGTCAAGGTCTGCAAGGTCTCCGACTTTTTTACATGTTTCAGAGGGTAGCACCAAAAACCTAACCCTTCCCTCTTTTTCTTCTTCAACTGCACTGTGCAGTTCTTCTGCAGGCTCCACTGTTCTCCACCATATGAGAAAATAAGTAATTCTCCAAACTCACATTAAGGCAAGAAGATAAAGAGAATTTATTCACTTGACATAGTTTCATCCTAGTCCCCTCTGTAGCATGTCAACCTCAACTTTTGGACATATCAAGTAGTTAATTCATGAGCATTTATTAAGTTCTGCCTTGGTGATACAAAAACAAAAGAAGTTTGCATTCAAATGGAGAAGGAAGAGACCATTTCCACATATGCAAAAAACACATACAAAGCAGATACCAGGTATAGTTTGGGGGAAAAGGCACTAGTAGCTGGGGAGATCAGAACAGACCACATGCCAAAGTGACACCTGACCTGAATCTGAGCAAGTTAGGGTTTCCAAGGGGCAGAGGTGAGAACAGAATAGGTTGGGTGACTCTGGGGAGGTGGGCTATCCTGTGTGAGGGACAGCAGGACAACCACTGTGGCTGTACCAGAGTCTAGGAGGAGATTCATGAAGAAGAGATGGAAAAGCAGATGAGGTTGTGATGAGGTTTAAATGCTAGTACAACTCATATTTGATACTAGAAGGACCAGGGAACCACTGGAGTTTCAGAAAAGGATTGACAAGTCAGGCCTGCACTTGGGGAAAGTCATTGGCAGCTGTGTGAAGGGATGGACTTGGAAAGAAGAGAAAAGAGAGGTCAACCAATTAGAAGGGGATCACAATGGGCAAGAGGTGGGTGGAAACTGTGTAAGAGAAGTTGTGATCATAGACATGAAAAGAGCTGGCAGCTGATAATGTAGGAAGAGTCATGAGAAGGTTATGAACCTGGATGATCAGAGAGACACATAAATAAGAGAAAAAGAAATTTGCAAGAGGGATGGCTTTGGGAGGAAATGTACCAATGTTGGAACTTACAGAATCTCAATGATATCCAGCTCAAAATCCAAGAGGTAATTAATTGATAATGTTGAACTAGACTCTAGGAGAGAAGACTAAGCCTTCCCACCACAGTTAAGTCATCTCAATATAGTTCTACAGAGACAGACATGGAAATGCACCAATACTGATAGAAATCTGAGTCATCTGTAGTGAGTAAGGAGGAGAGGGCTCAGAGTAGAACCTGGAGGGATACCCAGGGAGGTGGAAGGACACAGGAGACTGAGAAGGAACAGTCAGAAAGGGACGAGGGCCAAAAGAGGAGGAAAGATGTAGGAGGGTGACCAACCAAAGCAAAGGCTAAAGAGCTCATTAGATACAGTCCATAGTTTTTTACTGATATTTTATATGGACATTTTCTATTTCTTCTTCATTATTCCCCCCTGGTCTTTGTCAAGTAGCTAGGGAAAAAAAGACTAATTCTCCCCTCTTCAGTGCTAAAAACCTGAAGGACTAGGTTCTGCTTATTTGCATTAATTTCATTTCAGTGTTAATTCACTTCAGTGATCAGGAGACCATGCCAGGCCTTGAGGACAAAAGTCACCAAGATGATCCTAACAGTCAACATGAATGGGGATCTATAATGTGAACAATGCATTTAACTCACAATACCCAAGTGGAATGAACATTTTCCCTATTTTACAGAAGCCAAAAATGATTCTTATAGTTTTTACCACTTACTCAGGATCACACAGGTTCTAAAAAAGGCTAGTCAATTTTCTGATAGAAAATGCTGTACATTTTATCTTAAAAGAACTTAAAATTCTGGAGAGGGATTTTGAGAAAACTGAAAATGCAAGTATATAGGGCAATATAATGTTACATATTGCATAGTGAACAAAGCTTCAGGCCGGAAGTCCTCAAGAACATCTTCAGGAGTTCAAATCCAGTTCTAGACATTTACTAGATGTGTAACGCTGGGCAAGTCATTTAACCCTGTTGTCTTCTGTTTTCTAATCTGTAAAATGAGCTGGAGAAGGAAATGGCAACACCCAGCAGTATCTTTGCCAAGAAAACCCCAAATGAAGTCATGAAGAGTTAGACACAACTGAAAAATGACTGAACAACAAACAAAAAGTGCAGGTACAGAAATCTAAAATGAGCATGAGAGATTCTGGGAGGAAGGAAGAATTTCCATATAACTTCATGGAGAATTGTAGCACCTGGACTGAGACTTGAAGGATGTGGGATTTCAACAATCACTTTAATCAAACACATATACCAACAGAGAAAACACACAGAGAAATAAAGATCCAAAGACAAGGCTTCCGTCTGATCATAAGCAATACATGCATCATAGATCAAGGGACAGACCCAACTGTCTGACCATTACATACATACATAGCTAACTGAGAGAAAGAAGCGCCAACACCTGGGTTTTCAAAGCTGGGGAGAAGAGGGGGGGACTCCTTAATGGCTACCCAGAATCTTGTCTGGCCAAACAAACACTTCTAATGAATAAGCCCCAAAGTAAAACCTCACCTCCGAATATCTGTACACTTTTCAGAGCTGGAGGGCACAACTCTCAGACCCATTAACCAAAGGTATTGAGGCCTATTAATGGGGGAGGAAGATCTTTAACTCTTCCCCCTACCCAAGATTAACGTTACACTAACATTACAGGGGTTAAGTAAACTTATTCTGCAAAGAGCTAGATAGTAAATATTTCAGGTTTTGCAGGCCAAGGGGCAAAATTGAGGATATTACAAATGCATTTATGTAACGAGAGAAAACAAAATTTTCACAAATTTTTTGATGAAACACAAAATATAATAAATGAGTACAATTATTATTTGGCAATATAGCCCTACTAATGAGAAGAATGGAATTCTTTCTAGGGGAAGGGGCACTATTTTATTGAGGTTCAAAGTTAGCATTCCCTATATCAAAGTAGACTGAAAATGTTCTTCTGTAAATGCTGACCTGTAATGAGATTTTATGTATTTCATATTTGAAAATGTTTTTTCACACAGTCAGATAGCACTAAATACTGTTTCCAGTTGACTAACATTTGATTTTAATTGAGCATATTCATACTGAGCATATTAGCACTTATATAATAGGATTCTATTAGATTTTTCTTTTGCCATTTGCTTTTTTTTAAAGTATGTCACCCTATTGCCCATTCATTATTTCCAACTGAAGTATGGATTTTGAAATATGGACATTTCTTTTGAACTTGCATTAAGGTGCAAAAAATGCTCCTGGAACTGTCATTTGAGTCTGTGTGCTTCCAGGTGATATGGGAATGAACATCTTACTCCTTGCCGTAGTCTCTGAAAGCCCAGGAGGTGCCCAAAGCAGCCTGATGGGTCTTAGGATTCAAATGTTAGCTGTTGTCAAATGGAAGTAACCACATTCTTTGTTTTGTACAGAAACAGTCTGCATTGCAATTTTAGGTTGAATTCATTCACAAACAATCTCAAGTCTGCAGCAAAAGCTCATTTCCAAAGCCATGCAGGGTTTCTTGCACAAACACTTGTTGAGAATGGTCTTTCTTGTCATAAAAATTTCAATCCCAGCTGAGCTAAAAAAAAAAATCCTCATCAAATATTTTTTCTTCTTTCTTTCTTGTTCTGACATGATGGATATGCACTAGTATGAAAAACAGCAGGGCCCTGAGCACAGAACTCTGAATGATGCTGAATTATCTAAATTCTGCCTCTTGGCCTGCAAAGCCAAAAGCAACCACTAATTGTGCTGCTGTCACATGAACTTGTTAACAAAACAGTGTGGCTGTGTCCCAGCCCCACCCCTGGTCTAGAGAAGGGAGAAGACAAGAGATGAAAAACACTCAGCTGGCCAACTTGCCAGGTATAGTTGTGCACAGTGAGGCTGGGAAGGCATGGGGTGGTGGGGGCCTTGAAGGCCATATTCATTCCATTGCTTAGTGGTACTCAGGGAGCCAAAAATCTGAAGCAGGAAGTCAGTGAGAGAAGGTCTAGGGGAGAAGTAGAGGTAGAGGATCTGAAAACCAGGGGGCTATAGATGGGGATGTGAAGGTGAGATCCACAGGACATGGTGGGATAGAAGGGGTTAGGGAGGAGGTGCCTCTCTGGTTCTGTGCCTTTGTTACAGTGGAAGCCCTTCCAGGAGGATTCTCTGTGAGAATTACTCCCAGTAATGGGCAAGAAGCTTCTCAGGGTGATGGGGATAGCTGGACATTAGTGTAGCAGCTGCTTTTTTCTGGAGTAGCTGGGGCAAAGCTGGTTTCTGGATTTGTGACATTATAGTAGAAAATCAGACTGAACCTCAGCACTGGAAGGAATCTCAGAGTCAAAGACTTGCTAGACTCTATCCCTGAATAAGATTTCCCATTGGCACAACATAACCAGTTTATGCCTGAGGCCCTGGGGGGAGGAGGGGACACAGATACTACCTGGTAGTTGGCCCATTTTACTTTGGGACAATCTGAATCACTAGGAATCTTTCACTTCAATGGAGTTGAGATGCTTCTCTGAGTTTCTTCATTGCCCCTACTTCTTTCCTCTGGGGCCAAAATAGAAATATTTTATTCCTGTCCCATGGGATAACTGTGCACATATTTAAACACAACTAGCACTGCCTTTCACACTCAAGCTATCATCCTATGCCTTTTCTACTTTTTTCAGTTAAATTCCTAGAAAAAGCTGGCTACATTCTACATACTCTACTTTCATTTCATTCACTCCCCAATCCTTTGCAATCGACTTTGGACATCACTTAAGGTAAACTGTTGTCTCTAAAGTTACCATCAACCTCTTAATTGCTAAATCTGCTGGTCTTCTCTCTCTTCATCCTTCTTGACCTAATGGCTGCAAAACTGCTTCCCACTCTCTCCTCCTGGACAGTCTTTCCTCTTTGGGTTTTTGTGACTCTTTCTCCTAGGTTTCCTTCTTGCCTGACCCCACCTTCTCAGTATCCTCCTAGCTTATCATCCAAAACACATGCCCTAACAGTGGTTTTTCCACTCTTCTCTTTTCCCTCTACCATCCAGGTGTTAAACTACCATGGCTGTGTATATTTCTCATTTCCCTCTTTGTCCCTCCCTCTGTGTCCCCCTCTCTGAACTGTATCAATTGCTTGCTGGACATTTCAAAGAGACAGATGTCTCAAAGACATCTCTCGGTATGTCCAAAAGAGACATCATCCTATTTAATCCCAACCTTGTAGGCCTTCCAAAAGGTATAGAGACCACTAGGTGGCACAGTGGATAGCAAGCTGGCTCTAGGATCAGGAGGATCTAAGTTCAAATTTGGCCTTAGATACTTCCTAAACTGTGTAACCCTGGGCAAGTCACTTAATCCTTGTTTAACTCAGTCTCTTACCTTCCAAGATTGTTGTGATATATAAAGTAAAGCACTTTAGCACAGTGCACGGAATAACACAGTAGGTATCTAATAAACACTGTCTCTCTCTTCTGAAATGCTGGAGTCTGAAAAACCTAAGTTCAAATTCAGATTCAGACACTTACTAGTTATGTGACTTGGAAAAGTCACTTAATCTTTTTGCCTCAGTTTCCTTAATTGAAAAACGGGTATAATAATGGCGCCTCCTTCCCAGGATTGTTGAGGATTAAATAAGGTAATATCTGTAAGTTCTTAGAACTGTGCCTAACACATAGTAGGTGCTTAGTGAATACATGTCCCCCTACCTTCCTACTTCTCTCAAATATATCACCATTCTTCTCTTGGATTTATAACCTTAGTATTATCTTTGATTCCTCACACTCCCTCTGCCCCCATATCCAATCAAACCTTGCCATTTCTACCTCCACACCTGTTGCATTTGACCCCTTAAGTATACTTGCATAGATACCACCTCAGTTCAGTCCTTCATCATTCCCTACCTAAATTATTCCAATAGTTTACTGATTAGTTTCTCTGCCTCAAGTCTCTCTCTCTTGTACTCTGTGACCCAGCTTTCTCTTCCTCACACTGGACACTTCATCTTTCATTTCCAAGTTCTCATACTGGCCTTCTCCCATGCCAGAATACATCCTCCTACTTTTAAAGTGTTATTCTTTATCATTTTTTTTTACAAATTCCATTTAATGTTAGTTTCAGTCCCAAATTCTCTCTTCTCCCAATTCCACGTGTTGGGAAGCAAACAGAACAAAACCTATTACAAATATGTATGTTTATGCAAAACAAATTCCAGTATTACCTTTAGCTCTCCTCACCCCCAAAATAAAAACAAAAAATGAGAAGAAAATATGCTTCAATTTGTGCTGAGTCCATCAGTTTTCTATCTGGAGTTGGATTGTCCATTTCTTCGTGAGTCCTTTGGATTGGGGTTGGTAATTGTGCTCATCAGTTACCAAGTCCTTTACAGGTAAGTTTCTTTACAAAGAAGAACAATAACCACAACTGTTACTGTGTCAATTGCTCTCCTGTTTTGACCACTTCACCTTGCATCAGTTCAAAGAACTCTTCCAAGTTTTCCTTGAAATGATTCCTTTCATCATTTCTTAAAGCACAATATTATTCCAGGACATTCACAGATCATCATTTGTTCAGCCATTCCCCAAAGGGAAATCCCCTTTTTTTGTTTTTGTTTTTTGCTACTACAAAGATCTTTTTCCTCTTTCTTTGATCTCTTTGGGATATAGACCTAGTCACTGGGTCAAAAAATTTGACAACTTCTGTGGCATAGTTCCAAATTGTTTTCTAGAATGGTTAGATCAGTTCATAGCTCTACCAAAAATGCATTAGTGTACTTCTTTTCCCACTTCCCATCCAGTATTTGTCCTTTTCCTTTTTTTAATCTTAGCCAATCTGATGGCTGTGAAATGGTACCTCAGAGTTGTTTTTAATTTGCACTTCTCCAATCATTAGTGATTTAGAGCATTTTTATGTGGCTATTAATAGCTTATATTTCTTTCTCTGAAAACTGCCTGTTCATGTCCTTTGGCTATGAAAATTGGGGAATGGCTCTTTTTCTTGTAAATTTGACTCCCTATATAGCTTAGAAACAAGACTTTTCTCAGAGAAACTTTTTGCAAAATTTCCCTTCTCTCCATCTTCCACTTCCTGCTTTTCTTCTAATTTTGGCTGCAATGATTTTGTTTGTAACTAAAGTTACTCATTTTACCTCGTGTTTCCCAACCCCACCTCCCTCTTTCCTATTTGGTCATGAACTCTTTCCTCACAGATCTGAAATGTAATTTCTTTGCTGCTCCATTATTCTTTTAAAGATGATCACTCTGTGTGTAAATCATGCATCCATTTTGAGTTTATCCTGATATTAGGAGTGGGATGTTGGTTTATACCTAGTTCTGCCAGCTGGATCTTGGGTTTATTAATCACAAGGTTTCTGTGATCACTTGCTTCTGGATATTGTGTAGATTCTACTGTTCAACCTATTTCTCACCCAGTATTGAACTGTTTGGATGCTTATAGCGTTGTAGTATAGTTTGAGATCTGGTACTGTTGGCCCCTTTCCTTACTTTTTTTTCTTCATTGACTCCCTTGATAATATTGATCTTTTGTTTCTTTGGATGAATTTTGTTATTGTTTTTCTGGTTCCAAAAAGCAATTTCTTTTTATTTATTTAAATAAATAAATTAATTTGAGCAGTATTATCACATTTATTATTTTGACTTGACCTACCCATGCATTTCTTCTTTAAATAAGCCGTTCAGAAACCATCCTCTTCATGAAGCCTTTCTTGATTTCATTCCTTCCCAAACTACCTTGTATTTAACCACTTTGTATTTATTTGCTTTATTCTCTTTGTGTCGATTTTATAGATTATCTATATCAGCTCCTACTAGGATGAGAGGACAGTTTATTTTCTTCTATTTGTCATCTCAGCACCCAGCATACTACCAGGCACACCCATGACACTTAGGGAATGCTTGTTTCTTAATTTTTTGATATATGCCTTTATGCAAACCATTGAGAAGCACATTTTCACACTAGCACAGGGCCACAGACAAGTCCTGGAGACATTTCATTAGAAACCACCTTTTCCAGGACACCAGCCCATCTGTGACTAATGCACATTCATCTATTTCCAAATCTCTCTGTCTAGCTTAAGGAGAAGATACAAACAAAATCTTCACCTGTCAAAGGCAATCCTAACGTTATCCAGAAAAATTCTGAGATTTTGTTAAAGGACTCTGAGACATGGCAGCCACACCTTTGCTCATTTCATGTTATGTATTATGAAGAAGAAAGGCAGAGAACATAGAACCAAAAAATCCTCAAAAGGCCCCTAGAATCTTCATCACTATCTGAAATAAAAAACAATGCGAAAATCTCTACTTGGTTTGATACGTTTCCAACTTAGGACTCTTTTTCCTCCATATATTCGCCAAAACATTTTCCTTAAAAATGGGATTATGTTTACCTAGCCTCAAGCAGACACTTTAGCCATTCCCTTCCACCTCTTTAGGATGCACTTTTCCCATGGTATTTATTTCTCTTATATTAAAAAGTTTGTACACAATCTCCTTCATTCTGATAGCAAACAGAATACTGCCTCATGCCAACTTTGGAAATTCCTCATGAGCTCCAAGCCTGTCCTCTCTTCTTCCAGGGCTGTGATGTCACTAGTGCTAAGACTTCCTCCCTGATGCAGCAGATGGTCCCTGAGGGTAGCTGTGGCCATGCCAATCACCTCCTAGCACTGGTCTGGCAACGAGCTGATGAATGGGCTCAGTTGGTTGTCAGACAACACATGTGACCCCCAGCTGCCATGATGCTCTGCCAGCTGGGCAGGATTGGCTAGTTCAAGGACACAGGGTCACTTGGATCCAAGAAGAAGGTAGCAGAGGACAATGTCAGCACCAGAAGGTTCTGTCCATTTGTAGTCCTATGGTCTCATACACATTAATATTTCAATCTACCAATGAGAGCAGCTGCATGCTCATTCCTCATTCCAAGAATATGTTTACTGATCATACACATTAGGATTTCATTAGTCTAACTTGCTAAAGCCCCCCTAGCCACTCTTTCCCATACCAATAAACACCCCTACATTGTTACCCTTTACATGGCAAGCAAATATTTATGACTGACTTTTCTAACTATGTGGACCCAAAGATCAACCTGGAAACATCCTTAATACTGTAGCAGCTGGAAGGTGGGAGGTTCTTGTGCGTATGCCTTTAGAGATGGCCTCCAAGATCTGCTGTGGCTCATTCTGGGGCTTGTCTCTCTGAACTGAACTAGCCTGGGCCTGGGGTAAGGACTGAGAGCATCTTTCTTTTGGCCCTTCCAAACGAGCAGGACACCCCACCATCAGTATCACAGGCACAGCCTTTGAGAAGCCAGGATCATCTCCATGCCATGACCAAGGCTTCAGAGGTGAAGGTCAGAAACCATGATCTCAGATCAATTTGGGAAAGGACAAAAAAAATGCCTAAGAGGAAGTAGATAATCATGAAAATCAAGAAGAAAGCAGAGCATCTTGTGGCCTTTGGGTCCAAGTCAACTGACCCAGCAAGACAACAGCTGGAGAAAAACATTTCTATAACCAAGGTTTGTAAAGCAATTTGCATACATGACATCAATGGAGTGAGTCCTGCAGGAATCCCCATTTCACAGATGAGGAAACTGAGGGTCAAAAAAGGTAGGCCCTTTGCCCAAGGTGCTGTCCCAGTTAGTACCCATCAGGTCTTCCTGACTCCTACCTGCCTGAAAGAAATCTGTGAATCAGTGAATTCTGAAAAAGAAGCAGGGGATGGGAGGACCACAAATGCTGTCATTTTCATAAAAGGGAGGAGGATGGAATCTGCAGGCTGGAGGCCAGGCCTTAACTTCCATTCCTGACCAGGAAGCAGCACACACCAAGAGCTAGCTAGGTAGGTCTTCATGAACAATTAGTCCCGAGGCCTACGTTTGACAAGGCTGCCAATCAGCAGAGCCTGGAAATGCCACAAGGGGAGTCAGCCTGAATTCAGCAAAGCATCAGGGAAAAGCCAGGGGTCCGAGGAGTAACATAAGGTAGGTCTGCAAGGACCAGCCACAAATGGTACCATGATGTCAACTTGAAGGGCCTCGGTGGAGTGCAGGGATGGAGACCCGCCCGGCTTTCGGCAGAGGGCACACTTGTGACGACGCTGAGACAACCACCCGACAGCCGTTAGGAGTAGATGGGTGAGGCGTGGACGGGCCAGCCTCGAGCTGGAGCCAAGGCGGTGGGGCAGGGGTTCTTGATCCACCTCGAGCCTACGGAGCTGGGGGGTCTGGGGGCGGCTGGGAGCCGCCCGGGCAGCCCTTGGATTTCAGGTCACACCCGGTTGGACCCCAATGCTGCGCCCCCGGGGCTGCCGCTGTCCTCCTAGGAGAGTACCCCTCCCCTCCCAGAGGGGGCAAGGGCAGCCTGTGACCACACATTGACCCGAGTGGGGCTGAGGTCCCCCAGGAAGGGCAAGGTCCGGCGGGGAGCCTCGGGAAGCGCCGGAGGATGAGGGAGAATTCCGGGGGGGGCCGAAGGGGCCCCCAGACCGGACCTCCCTGTCCCCGCCGGGCTCCTTTCAGACTTTACAGAGGAGAAAACGGAGGCAACTGAGGCAGGCCGAGCTGCCCCGCGGGGGTGGGGGTTACCCCCAGCATCGCCCTCTCCAGGGGTCTCTCGGGTGCTGTTTGCCCATTAGAGGCCTGGGTCCGCGAGGCACCTGCGGGGAAGTTCCCCCCCCGGCCACGTGACACCTCAGGCTCCTGGAGGGGGCTCAGGAGGCCCTCCCCTCCGCTGCCCCGGGCTGGGGTCAGGTGACTTCTCTTTCTGAGCCTCAGTTTCCCCCTGTGACCTGGACTCACTCTTTCCTCTCCTGGCCTCAGTTTCGCCCTCTCTTTCCCCTCCCCCGACTTCAGTTTTCCCGCTTTTTGCCCTCTGCTGGCAGAGAGCTCTCTAGGCGCCGTTACCTGGGGCTCCCGTTCGGCTCCGGCTCCAGGGACGCGCTAGCGCGCGCTCTCAGCCCTAGCGGGGTTCGAGGGGCGCGCCCCACAACGGCCGAGCTGGGAGGCAGCGCGTGGGCTCCCGATCCCGGCAGAGCGGCTGGCGGGCAGCGCGCGCTTTGGTCCCAGGCTCTCGCCGTCCGTTCGCCGGCCCTCTCGCTGACGCACGCGGCCTCGGGGCTGGCCCCGCCTCTCCCTCGAGACTGGCCCCGCCTCTCCCTCGGGGCTGGCCCCGCCTCTCCCTCGGGGCTGGCCCCGCCTCTCCCTCGAGGCTGGCCCCGCCTCTCCCTCGAGGCCGGCCCCGCCTCTCCCTCGGGGCTGGCCCCGCCTCTCCCTCGAGGCCGGCCCCGCCTCTCCCTCGGGGCCGACCCCGCCTCTCCCTCGAGGCCCCGCCCTCCCAGCGGAGGCGGCCCCAGTCTCTCCGTCCCCACCCCACCCCGCCCCCGGGCGTTACCAAGGCGACGAAGGCGCTGCGGGCTGCAGGGGGCGGGTGGGAGGGCGGGGGACGCCTGGACTGGCTTGGAGACAGCAGGGCAGAGGCGAGGTCCCCTGGAGCAGCCGGACATGGATTCTCAAAGTAAGGGGGGGGTCTAGAAGGCCGGGGGAGTGGGTGGCCGAGGTGAGCTCGCGGGCGCGCTAGGGCCCTGGAAACGATCCGGGGGGCGGTGGATCCCCAGCCTCGCGCCAAGCGCCGTTAGGAGAAGCGGTCCATGTCCCGGATGGCCGAGGCGACGGAGGCCCGCTGGACCCCGACCCTCCTGCCCCGCAGGCGTCCGGGGGCGGCCCGAGGTGAGGCCAAGCTCCTCGTGCTACCGATGGGGAAACTGAGGCAGGCGCGGAAAGGGATCGGGACGTGGCCCGGGGCCCTCCGGAGCCGGCACCCTCGGAAAACAGACTCGGGCTCCGGTTAAGGCACAGAGACCTGTGGGGACCCCAAAAGAGAGGTGGTTTCCTCCCTGGCGGCCCCCCCGCCGCCCCCTCCCCGCAGCAGAGCCTTTATAGGTGTCAACACCTGAGCAGGTGCGCAGCCACCGCCCCCTGCTGCCCCGGGTGCTCCTGACCCCAAGTCGAAGAGGGCGGAGCCCAGGAGCTCGTGTGACAGACCCCCAAGGACCCCGGACCTGCAGCCCCTTCCAAGAATCAGAAAACTGCCACTTGGCTCTCCGGGGGCCGGGTCATTCCTCCGGGGTGGGGGGGAGATGCTGCCACATATTCCTGAGCCCGCAGCCGTGTTACAGGGACTTGGTGACACCCGCCATCGTGGCCTCACCTGGGGCAAAGTCGACAAAGTGCCTTTGGATGGGGAGCCGTGCCCTCTCCGGGCTGCCCTCCCCCCACAAGTCAAGGGAGCATCTCAGCTCCCCTGCTATGAAATGAGTTCCTGTTGCCCAGGAGAAACCACAGACTGACAAGGCCCCTTCAGGGCGCCCCCCTCAAGAAGGGGAGACAGCTGGAGGGCAGCCTCTGTCCAGTGTTAAGTAATGAGCCTAGAATTGGGAAGGAGGCACGTGCTGTTCAAGAGCACACTCGGATACTTGCTGGCTGTGTGACCCCGGGCAAGTCATTTGGCCCTTGTTTACCTCAGTTTCCTGAACTGTAAAATGGGGATAACAACAGCCCATACCCCCCAGGTTGTTGTGAAGATCAAACGAGGACATACATGTAATGCTTTCAGCCCAGTGTCTGGCACATGGCAGGCACTATCTAAGTGTTTGCTGTTGTTACTTACTAGTAAATGTCATAATAATTGGAAAGCACTTAATCTAGGACCTGGCACACAGTAGGCATGATATAAATGCCCACTGTTACTGTCACTATTGTTAGTATCGTTATTAAACACTTGTGCACTGAAAACGCTCAAGTCTTGGGATGGCTTCTTGGTTGATATTTCACAAAACTTTTCTTTTTTTATTCTTCTAAGTTTGTATTATTGCTTCCTTACTTTTTTAAAGGACTCTCACACCACAGATTCTATGCAATTAAACATAAGCAATGAGGCTCTGTCTTCCATTAATTTCCAGATTAATAACTAGTAGGTTGCCTGATGGTAGTGAAGAAGCCATACTTTGGGGGAGTGATTGACAAGAAAACATTTGACTGATTGGCAGAGGTGTGGTAGGAAGGAGCAAACAAACGTAAACTGTCTCGGAGTACTGACATTATTTTTTCTGTTTTTGCCACCAGCTCTAAGAGACATTCACCTTACTCTGCTAGCAGCCATAGGATGCCTTCTGCACTTCTTAGCAAAGCAGGTCAGGCAACATTTTTTCTTAAGATGGAAACCATACACCCAGAAGCCTTTAAACCCCTATTTTATAGTATTGTTTGTGTACCCAAGACATTTCCACTTGTAAACTTTGGGAAATGTAAGTCCTCAGAGTATGTCTGATCCCTACACAAAAGATACAGCTTATTTGTTTTCCAGTAGAACCAGGCTTTAATGACATTCTGTGAGCTGTGAATCGGGGTTCCCTGCTTTGAGACAGCTTGTATGTAATTTTCTTTTTTTGTATGATGGAATGCTCTCTTCCTAGAAAGGAAAAAGAGTTTTGTTTTTGTCTTTATTTCCCTGCTGTGCCCACCACAGTGCTAGACACTACTGTATGCAGTAGGAGTTTAATAAGTGCTTGTTGATTGATTAATATTTGCTTCTTCTGTTGAACTTTTCCACTTGTTCCAGAACATAATAGATATCTTAGAAACCGAGATTTTTGAAGGGACTTTGGAGGGAGCCAGTCTTGTCCAAACTGCTTTCCATCCCAGACAGATGACCTGCAATAATCAAAGCCTAGTCTGGAATCAAACAAAGATAAGGCCGTCCAATGATGTTAAGAGAATTGAAAGGCTTAAAAGAAAATAGCAGGATGTTAGGATGTTCACCCAAGGTTTTTTTGAGGGATTCCTTGCCATGTGCCTCCTTATATACACTTTCTTTCCATGCAACTCAATCAATATTAAATTTTCAGTCTTCTATTTAATGTGATTACACTTATTTCCTGTTCATAGTTATATTATCTCATATGTTACAGAAATCCAAAAATAGATCCTTTTTTTTTAAGATATGTGATCCTTGCTCCAGAGACTAACATAAGATTCCTCCTGAAGTACATTGTTCAGATTGGTTTTGGATGACTCACATAAAAAGACAGATGGCTTTGGGGAATGAGACACCAACTGCACCTTGGAGATATGCTTATTATTTATGATCATTTGAAAGCATTGAAAAGGGCAGCGAAAATTTCAATTGAACAAAAATTCAATTGAAATTTAATGAAAATTAAATTCAATGAAAATTCTGCTTCTGAGAAGTTTTGGGAAAAAAATCCCCAAAACCAAAGCTTCTCCCCGTGAATAAATATGTAGGGAATGCTCAGCCTAGAAGGGGTATGCTTTTCAAAAATATTTCTATTAAACGGTTCCAAAGCCTGCCATTTGTGTCAGACACCAAGCTGTGGAGAGGTATCAAAGTGATATTTTACAGGTATTGTTAAGTAGAGAACAGTAAATGAATGCCAAGTAGGAACTCTACTTAATTACTCTTAAGGATTAAATATATATCTAAGTGCACTACCGTGAAGATTGAAAATCACCCCCAAGTCAGTCTTATGTATTGCATTTCCACATATTTCATTTCCTATTACTTTTAGGCATGACCTTTATTAATAGAATCATTAAAATCAAATAAACATAAACTGCTCAAATCCCACAGCTAGACATTACTCTGGCAATCCCTGAATGATGACAGGGGTCTACTACCATGTGCAAAATAATAAAAAGGCAATGATCCAAGAAATAGTTCCATAGGGAAAGGCCAAATTAAATGAGTTCAAAACCTTGAGCCATGGAATGATGCCCTGGTGCTTGCATTTACATATTTAATTATTTTTTTTCTTGAACCGGCTCTGTTGACTGCAAGCTAAGCCTTTGAGGGGGATACCCACAGAGCCATATTCTAGTAAAGATTTCCAACTGTTCTTAAGAGGAGACAGCAGTTTGCTAGGAGATTATCCCCTTTCATTTCAGTCCCACATGCCTGAGATTTCCCTGAGGAGCACTTTGTTGCTAGAAATCTCCCAAGGACTAAGAGTGGAGACATCAAGTGGAGCTACAAATTCTTCTGGTGGTTAGAGACTCAACCTGTACACTTTTCAGGAGTGCATTGTTGGTCCCCACGTCCTCCTTCAAGTTGGGTGCCAGCTTTGACTCTCTTGGCTTGAGATGGGCACTGGGGTCTTAAAAACAAGTATTCCACAGCAAAGGCAACTATGCTCCTTCCTCTCTTTTGAAGTGCTGTTCATACAGTTTGCTGTATGAGTGTTGGTGATGATGGAAGGTGGTTTGCAGGGATGAGGTAGAAGAAGGTGCCTCATGGTATAATTTCTTCTCTTTTATTTGTCCCAAGCTATAGTGACTGTGAGCCATCCAGTCCTTGTCTATCCAACAACCCTACAGAAGGCATCTCTGGTTTACAGAAGTTTGTGTTGAGTGATGGGGAGATGGAAGGTTATTAAGACGTAAGCCATGCACACTAGCTGGGGCCTATCCAGAAGAGGACATACCACCACCAGTCAATAAGCTTTTTATTAAACCCTGTCTATGGGCACTGTATGAGGCCATGAGACTCTCCACTGAAAGATGAGGGGATGATTAGAGATGAGAAGACTTGGGGAAAAGGGACCCCATCACTGTTTTTGAGTACTTGAGAGCTGAAATGGAAAAGAGGGATTGGACTTGTCTAACTGGCTTGTCCTTTTCTAATCTGATCTCAGTGGGCCCTCACTGCAGCAAGGCAATCCTTTGACTCCTTGATTCCTCCCAAACTGATTTTCTGTCTCACAAATCACTGAGGCTAGTACAGATGTCCTCTTCTCTCCCCAAGCCACGCCTCCAGCAGCACTATCTCCTCTGACCCTTTCAGTTCAGGACTTCATCTTGTACTTCACCTGCAGACATGCCCAAGTTTCCCCTATCCTGAAAAAAACCCCACTAGATCCCACCACCCCCACTGACTGGCATCCTACAGCTCTCTTTCCTTTCTCAGTCAAACTCCTTGAAAAAGCCATCTATACTCAGAGATTTCACTTTCTCTCTTCTCCTCTCCTTCTCTTCTAAGTCCTCCATGAGGTTTAGTTAGCCTTCCTTAGTCAACCTGGGTTGCTCTCTCCAAAGCTATCAGGGGTCTTCACTGCCAAATCCAATTCATCCTTCTTGATCTCAATCCCATTAACCACCACCTCCTTCTGGATTGTCTCTCCTCCCTTGGTTTTCTGCTCTCTCCTGGGTCTTCTCCTCCTTGTCTGACCACTTCTTCTTGGTCTCCTTTGCTGGATCTTCATCTTTGTCGGTTTCTAACTGTGGGTGTCCCTCAGTCATCTGTTCTGGGCCTCCTCTTTTCTCTCTCTACTCTCTCATACTCAGTGATCTCATTGGATCACATGGATTCAGTTCTCTGGGCAGTTGATTCCAGATCTATATATGTAGACCTCAGCTCTATCCTGAGCTCTAGTCCCATTAACTGCATACAGTACATTTTAAGCCAGATATCCAATAGACATTTCAAACTCATCATGTCCCAAGAGAGGTGATTATCTTCTTACCTGTCCCTAGATCTTCCCCTCATCCATGCTCCTGAGGGTACCACCATCCTTCTACTCTCCCATACTTGGAATATTGGAGCAACTCTTTGCACTTACAGACCCACATATCCAGTCACTTACTTGCTGGTCAAAAAGCCCTGGACTTAAGCTTTGCCTCTGACAAATACTAGCCTTTGATCATTTACCCTTTCTGTGCCACATGTAACTAAGACTCTAAGGTATAGGTAGGCTGCTGATCTTTGTCAGTGGGACGAGTTCACACATGGAGAATCTCTCACAATGATGAAATCACATGTGTATACCAAAAAGAAGCTACTAAATTGCAGTTCCAGCACTTTACACAGAGTAGGCAGTGTTTCTTTTTTTTTAAAATTATTTTATTGTTTTCAGTGTTCTACAATCACTTCCATATATCTTAGATTTTTCTCTTCCCTCCTCCTCCCTCCCCCCTCCCTCCCTCTCCCTCCCTGAGACAGCACACAATTTTGTGTAGGTTCTACTCATACATTCCTACTGATTACATTTTCACTTTAGTCATATTGCATAGAAGAATTAAAATGAATGGGAGAAATCATGAAGGCAGTGTTTCTTGAAGTGATAATGATGACCTGCCTCCTTCTGTTAGAGAATTAAAGTGCAGCAAAGGTGAGCTGATGACATTCAAGCAGGGGGTCATGATAATTGAGTCACCTCTGATGTATACTGTACCTCACCTAAAGTGTATCTGATTAATTATCCTCTAAAGGAAAAGCTTTTAAAGAATTGTGGCATGTTTAGGGATCTTGGCTAATGTCAATTGTAGATGGTGGGAAGCATGATATGTCCAGGGCAAAATAAGGTCAATGGTGACTGTGAGGCCTCTTGCCTCAAATATGAGGGCTTAGAGGGTTAATTTAGTTTATGGTGTATATATCCACATGCATGGCTGCATCAGGTTAACCTCCAATGACCGAGAAGCTACTTGCATTTTACAAGGAAAATGACAGCTTATAATTTAGCTCAGTGTCGAAGTCAGGGATGAGGTTGTCCTGCAAGTCAGAACTCTGATCTCAGTCACTTAAAATGTGCCCAAGATTCTCCAGATGATGCTATTTGAATGGACATCTCTGGTGTTACCTTGATGGTCCTGTCAAAGGAGATGTTGGAAATTTGGTTCTCCTTCTCTGATCAAATGTGACAGGGGTCTGAATTAATCCTTCGGCTTTGCTTCGGTGACAGTCTCTGGGAATGATTTCATTCTGGAATGGACTGGGAAGGACTTTGTGATATCAGGCCTTTTGTTTCGGGAGGGTTTTCCTTCCCAGAACGTTGTGCATCTCCAGCTGGGTGATCTGTGTGAATCGAGCTGGACGTTTTTCATTCTTTACAGAATCTCCAAACCTCAGAGATGAAAGATAATATAGAGGCCCTTTAAACAGTACCTGAACAAGAATTCTGACTACATCATCCACAACAAGTGATCATCTGCTATCTGTTTGAAGACCTCCATTAGTAAGGGAGCAGCTGGGCGATGCAGTGGTTAGAACTCCAGGCCTGGAATCAGGAAAACCTGATCTGACCTCAGATACTTATTAGTGGTATGATCCTGGGCAAGTCATTTAACCCTTTCTATCTCAGTTCCCTCACCTGTAAAATGAGCTGGAGAAGGAAATGGCAAGCTGCTCTAATACCTTGGCCAATAAAACTCCAAATGGGATCATGAAGAGTCTGAGCCAACTGAAAATGATTTAACCAAAATAATAGCCTCTCACTACCTGTTGAGATAGATCATCTTACTGTCAGAGAGTTGTAATTGTTAGGATTTTTTTCTTAGTTCAGGCTTCTCTTTGCCTCTACACTTTCCATCCATCACAAGGAAAACCATCTAATTTCTCTCTCCTCAAATATCTGAAGACAACAACTCAACAGTGTAACTAAATGCCTCCTCTATAAAAGGCCTCAGGGATACCAAGACCAAATGTCTATACCCTTCACAATCTTAGGTGTAATTGAGGGGGATACAGCATATGCAAAGATAAGGAGGTCAAGAAGTTGTGGTCAGACAAGGAGGAGAAGACCCAGGAGAGAGCAGAAAACCAAGCGAGGAGAGAGAATCCAGAAGGAAGTGGTGGTTAATGGGGTCGAGGTCAAGAAGGATGAATTGGATTTGGCAGTGAAGACCACTGATAGTTTCGGAGAGAGCAACCCAGGTTGACTAAGGAAGACTAACTAAGTCTCATGGAGGACTTAGAAGAGGAGAGGAGAGGAGAGAAAGTGAAATCCCTGAGTAGAGATGGCTTTTAAAAGGAATTTGACTGAGAAAGGAAAGAGAGCTGTAGGTTGCCAACCAGTGGGGGTGGTGGGATCTAGTGGGGATTTTTTTTTTGGTAATAAAAATAATTTATTGAATAGTTCCATTCAATGCACATGAATCATAGAGTAATTTTAATTACAAAGCAGCCTTAGATATAATTCATGAACAAATTATGGCTAGATGAGGAATCAATTCCACTTTTCCCACAACACACTAAAAACAAAATGATGGAGAGGAGATACAAATTTTTGATTGTGTGACTCCAAAAAGGAAGTTAAGGATGTTTAAGATACATTCCTAACTTTTGAGGGTGGCATTATGGAAAGGAATTGTAAAACATTCTTTGGAGCTTTCTAGGGGAGAATGAATGAGTGCTCTATCTGGTAGAGTCTTATTCTAGATGATTATTCTTTTTTTTTTTGAAAATAATGTGTAGTATTTATTATATAGCTTTTTAAAAAATTAATTTATTTTTTTAAGTTTTCAACATTCATTTCCACAAAATTTTGAGTTCCATATTTTCTCCCCATCTCTCCCCTCCCCCAACCCCAAAATGCAAAGCATTCTAATTACCCCTACCACCAATCTGCCATCCCTTCCAACATTCCTCCCTTTCTTTATCCCCATCTTCTCTTTTATCCTGTAGGGCAAGATAAATTTCTATACCCCATTGCCTGTATTTCTTATTGCCCAGTTGTATGCAAGAACAATACTCAACAGTTGTTCCTAAAACTTTGAGTTCCAACTTCTCTTCCTTTCTCCCTCCCTACCCATTCCCATTGAAAAGGCAAGCAATTCAATATAGGCTATATATGTGGAGTTTTGCAAAGGACTTCCATAATAGTCATGTTGTGTAACACTGACTATATTTCCCTCTATTCTATCCTGGCCCCCATTTCTTCTATTCTCTCTTTTGACCTTGTCCCTTTCCAAGAGTGTTGACTTCTAATTGCTCTCTCCTTCCATTGCCCTCCCTTTCATCATCCCCGCCTGCTTATCCCCTTCTCTTCCATTTTCCTGTATTGTAAGATAGGTTTTCATACCAAAATGAATGTGCATTTTATTCCTTCCTTGAGCCAAATGTGATGAGAGTAAACTTCATGTTTTCCCTTTCACCTCTCCCCTTTTTCATTCCATTGAAAAGTCTTTTTCTTGCATTTTTTATGAGAGATAATTTGCTCCATTCCATTTCTCCCTTTGTCTTCCCAATATAGTCCTCTCTCACCCCTTAATTTTATTTTTTTAGGTATGATCCCTTCCTATTCAACTCACCCTGTGCTCGCTGTCTCTCTCTCTTTATATATGT
The DNA here is from genome assembly GCA_028658325.1 of Potorous gilbertii. NCBI lineage: Eukaryota > Metazoa > Chordata > Mammalia > Diprotodontia > Potoroidae > Potorous > Potorous gilbertii. The sequence continues at coordinate 467,451,337 of CM053769.1, read as the reverse complement.
GAGTGTGTGTGTGTAATCCCACCAGCTACCCAGATACAGAAAAAAGTTTCAAGAGTTACAAATATTATCTTTCCATGTAGGAATATAAACAGTTCAACTTGAGTAAGTCCCTTATGATTCTCTTTCCTGTTTACCTTTTCATACTTCTCTTGATTCTTGTGTTGAATGTCAAATTTTCTTTTCAACTCTGGTCTTTTCATCAAGAATGCTTGAAGGTTTTCTATTTCATTGAAAGACGATTTTTTCCCTTGAAATATTATACTCAGTTTTGCTGGGTAGGTGATTCTTGGTTTTAATCCTAGTTCCTTTGACTTTTGGAATATCATATGCCATGCCCTTCGATCCCTTAATGTAGAAGCTGCTAGATCTTGTGTTTTTCTGATTGTAT